>OX421506.1:152500-699203 GCA_949126835.1 Anisus vortex | reverse complement strand
TACAAGTGGCAGGTTGACACATACCCTTTTCATATCTAATGTGCTACAAGTGGCATGTTGACACATACCCTTTTCTAATCAAATGTGCTACAAGTGGCTTGTTGAAACATTCTCTTTTCATAACTAATCTATAAGCAACATATTTCAGATATCAATAGTCCAAACTAATCTATAAGCAACATATTTCAGATATCAGTAGTCCAAACTAATCTATAAGCAATATATTTCAGATATCAATAGTCCAAACTAATCTATAAGCAACATATTTCAGATATCAATAGTCCAAACTAATCTATAAGAAACATATTTCAGATATGAATAGTCCAAACTAATCTATAAGCAACATATTTCAGATATCAATAGTCCAAACTAATCTATAAGCAACATATTTCAGATATCAATAGTCCAAACTAATCTATAAGCAACATATTTCAGATATCAATAGTCCAAACTAATCTATAAGCAACATATTTCAGATATCAATAGTCCAAACTAATCTATAAGCAACATATTTCAGATATCAATAGTCCAAACTAATCTATAAGCAACATATTTCAGATATCAATAGTCCAAACTAATCTATAAGCAACATATTTCAGATATCAATAGTCCAAACTAATCTATAAGCAACATATTTCAGATATCAATAGTCCAAACTAATCTATAAGCAACATATTTCAGATATCAATAGTCCAAACTAATCTATAAGCAACATATTTCAGATATCAATAGTCCAAACTAATCTATAAGCAACATATTTCAGATATCAATAGTCCAAACTAATCTATAAGCAACATATTTCAGATATCAATAGTCCAAACTAATCTATAAGCAACATATTTCAGATATCAATAGTCCAAACTAATCTATAAGCAACATATTTCAGATATCAATAGTCCAAACTAATCTATAAGCAACATATTTCAGATATCAATAGTCCAAACTAATCTATAAGCAACATATTTCAGATATCAATAGTCAAAACTAATCTATAAGCAACATATTTCAGATATCAATAGTCCAAACTAATCTATAAGCAACATATTTCAGATATCAATAGTCCAAACTAATCTATAAGCAACATATTTTGATATTAATAGTCCAAACTAATCTATAAGCAACATATTTCAGTCTAGCGACTTGTGTAATAACAGGGTGTGGCAGTGGTGATTGTTGTGATAACTGCAGGGTCTGTGGTAGCTGCAGGGGCCTGTGGTAGCTGCAGGGGCCTGTGGTAGCTGTGCGGGCCTGTGGTCGCTGAAGGATCTCTATTGTGTGATGAAGCATGGTCCTTTCATCCAAGGCACTTGAATTTAACAGTGTGTGTTCATTCAGCAAAAAATAAATAAAAAATTACTATGTCATACTCATACGTGGGTTTACTTAATTGCCAATAGAAATTAAAAGCTTTCCCAGCAAGAGTTGTGGAGTTGACTTCTGTTTTAATTTTAATAGAAAGGGGAGCCTACTCGGCTCAAATTTTTTAGCTCCATTCCAAACATCATCAACATAATACACAGAAATATTATTGTTGTTTTACGGGCCATATAAATGTTATCAATTAAACTATAGGCCATTAATTGTAAATTTAAAGAACCATCATTTTTAAAGCGAAAATTAACAAGTTAATGAGTAACTGAATGGTGATATATTTACTAGTTATATTCGCAAGGAAAACCTACATTTGTGGAAGAAATACATTTGCATGAAGTGTCAAAAATGGCGGAATCCTCATTATAAAAGTTTAATGGGTTCAATATTATATTTAAATGAGCAAACAACAAAACAATAATAATTACCGGTATATGTAATTTTATTGTGCCATGAACAGAAAGAATTTTTACTAGTCCCATGTCCACGTTGGAGTGCAATAAGCTTTGGGCAAAATGCCCTGCTCCAAAAGCTCCAAGGACATTCAAAGTTCGGCAATCGATATAGTATCTTTAATCAAATACGCCGATGATACAGCCATTGTCGGCCTTGTTTCCAGTGACGACAGTCTCTATCACAGGACGACCTCGGATTTCTACAAATGGTGCGGAAAGAACTACCTGATATTTAACATCACAAAAACGAAAGAATTGATTGTAGACTTCCGGAAGGAGAAACACAAGCTGGTTGTTTTGAACATAAACTTCATAAACAACCAAATAATAGATCAAGTCTCGCAATATATATCTTGGCGTCACAATAATTATTACTGACAAACTGGTTGGTCTGACCATGCCAAAGCCTCTGTAAGAAAATGCACCATCGACTTTTCTGTCTTAGTCTTAGTAAACTAAAAACATTTCAAATAGAGAAAACCATAATGAATCTCTTTTACTCAGCGACTGTTGGTAGCATCATAGCCTTCGCAATCACATGCTGGTATGGTAATACCACCACATTGAACAAACACCGGATAGACCACCTAATAAACAAAGTAAGGTCTCTCGTACTAATTACCATCTCTTGCAGATATTTTCAGTTCAAGGTGCCTGTCTATGATTGATAAAATTCTCCAAGATCATGTTAGTTACATAATAACTAGTCGAAGTGGTCAGATCCTTTCAATAAGGGCACGAACAGAGAGATTTAGGAACTCTTTTGTTCCACTCTTTCAAAAGAATCATCTTTCAGCCAGGAAATACAATGGCTCAATTATGCTCAAAAGCTGACTCCTAAATGATAGGCCTACTTTTTTCTTGTATGATAAATGGTATGATAGTTTGCGCGAATGTCTATTGTGTTTGAGTACAAATGGTTTATTAATATTGTTTAATTAAAGTATGCTGACAGACGGGAAAAAGGGTATGTGTCAACATGCCACTTGTAGCACATTAGATATGAAAAGGATATGTGTCAACTGCCACTTGTAGCACATTAGATATGAAAAAGGGTATATGTCAACATGCCATATGTAGCACATTAGATATGAAAAGGGTATGTGTCAACATGCCATATGTAGCACATTAGATATGAAAAGGGAATGTGTCAACATGACATATGTAGCACATTAGATATGAAAAGAGTATGTTTCAACAAGCCACTTGTAGCACATTAGATATGAAAAGGGTACGTGTCAACATGCCACTTGTAGCACATTAGATATGAAAAGGGTATGTGTAAACATGCCACTTGTAGCATATTAGATATGAAAAAAGTATGTGTAAACATGCCACTTGTAGCATATTAGATATGAAAAAAGTATGTGTAAACATGCCACTTGTAGCATATTAGATATGAAAAAGGTTATGTGTCAACATGCCTCTTCAAGCACATTAGATATGAAAAAAAGGTATGTGTCAACATGCCACTTGATGCACATTATATATGAAAAAGGTTATGTGTCAACATGCCTCTTGTAGCACATTAGATATGAAAAGGGTACGTGTCAACATGCCACTTGTAGCACATTAGATATGAAAAGGGTACGTGTCAACATGCCACTTGTAGCATATTAGATATGAAAAAAGTATGTGTAAACATGCCACTTGTAGCATATTAGATATGAAAAAAGTATGTGTAAACATGCCACTTGTAGCATATTAGATATGAAAAAGGTTATGTGTCAACATGCCTCTTCAAGCACATTAGATATGAAAAAAAGGTATGTGTCAACATGCCACTTGATGCACATTATATATGAAAAAGGTTATGTGTCAACATGCCTCTTGTAGTACATTAGATAAGAAAAGGGTATTTATCAGTCAACATGCCACTTGTAGCACATTAGATATGAGAAAGGGTATGTGTAAACATGCCATATGTAGCACATTAGATATGAAAAAGGGTATTTGGCAGTCAACATGCCACTTGTAGCACATTAGATATGAGAAAGGGTATGTGTCAACATACCAATAGTAGCACATTAGATATGAAAATGGTATGTGTCAACATGCCACTTGTAGCACATTAGATATGAAAAAGGGTATGTGTCAACATGCCATATGTAGCACATTAGATATGCAAAGGGAATGTGTCAACATGACATATGTAGCACATTAGATATGAAAAGAGAATGTTTCAACAAGCCACTTGTAGCACATTTGATTAGAAAAGGGTATGTGTCAACATGCCACTTGTAGCACATTAGATATGAAAAGGGTATGTGTCAACCTGCCACTTGTAGCACATTAGATACGAAAAGGGTATGTGTCAACTGCCACTTGTAGCACATTAGATATGAAAAGGTTCTGTGTCAACAAGCCACTTGTAGCACATTAGATATGAAAAGGGTATGTGTCAACATGCCACTTGTAGCACATTAGATATGAAAAGGGAATGTGTCAACATGCCACTTGTCGCACATTAGATATGAAAAAGGGTATGTGTCAACATGCCGTATGTAGCACATTAGATATGAAAAAGGGTATGTGTCAACATGCCATATGTAGCACATTAGATATGAAAAGAGTATGTTTCAACAAGCCACTTGTAGCACATTAGATATAAAAAGGGTATGTGTCAACATGCCACTTGTAGCACATTAGATATGAAAAGGGTATGTGTCAACCTGCCACTTGTAGCACATTAGATATGAAAAGGGTATGTGTCATCTGCCACTTGTAGCACATTAGATATGAAAAGGGTATGTGTCAACCTGCCACTTGTAGCACATTAGATATGAAAAGGGTATGTGTCATCTGCCACTTGTAGCACATTAGATATTAAAAGGGTATGTGTCAACCTGCCACTTGTAGCACATTAGATATGAAAAGAGTATGTTTCAACAAGCCACTTGTAGCACATTAGATATGAAAAGGGTACGTGTCAACATGCCACTTGTAGCACATTAGATATGAAAAGGGTATGTGTAAACATGCCACTTGTAGCATATTAGATATGAAAAAAGTATGTGTAAACATGCCACTTGTAGCATATTAGATATGAAAAAAGTATGTGTAAACATGCCACTTGTAGCATATTAGATATGAAAAAAGTCTGTGTAAACATGCCTCTTCAAGCACATTAGATATGAAAAAAAGGTATGTGTCAACATGCAACTTGATGCACATTATATATGAAAAAGGTTATGTGTCAACATGCCTCTTGTAGTACATTAGATATGAAAAGGGTATTTATCAGTCAACATGCCACTTGTAGCACATTAGATATGAGAAAGGGTATGTGTAAACATGCCATATGTAGCACATTAGATATGAAAAAGGGTATTTGGCAGTCAACATGCCACTTGTAGCACATTAGATATGAGAAAGGGTATGTGTCAACATACCAATAGTAGCACATTAGATATGAAAATGGTATGTGTCAACATGCCACTTGTAGCACATTAGATATGAAAAAGGGTATGTGTCAACATGCCATATGTAGCACATTAGATATGAAAAGAGTATGTTTCAACAAGCCACTTGTAGCATATTAGATATCAATAGGGCATGTGTCAACATGCCAATTGTAGCACATTAGATATGAAAAAGGGTATTTGTCAACTGCCACTTCTAGCACATTAGATATGAAAAGGTTTTGTGTCAACATGCCACTTGTAGCACATTAGATATGAAGAAGGGTATGTGTAAAAAATGCCACTTGTAGCACATTAGATATGAAAATGGTATGTGTCAACATGCCATTTGTTGCACTTTAGATATGAAAAAGGGTATGTGTCAAAATGCCACTTGTAGCACATTAGGTATGAAAAAGGGTATGTGTCAACATGCCACTTGTAGCACATTAGGTATGAAAAAGGGTATGTGTCAACATGCCACTTGTAGCACATTAGATATGAAAAAAGTCTGTGTAAACATGCCACTTGTAGCACATTAGATATGAAAAAGGGTATGTGTAAACATGCCACTTGTAGCACAAAACATATCAGAAAGCCACGTGTCAACATCTCATCTGTTGCATAAGAAAATGAGGTCGCCACAATTTTGAACCAGTTAAACAAAAGTCCTTTTCATGGCCACTAGGTCACCACAATTTACCTTAACTAGTTCAACAATAGTCTTTTTTTAGCCACTGTGTTGACACATATTTTTAAACTAGTATAATAACAGTAGGTCAGTAGGTCACTAGGTCAACCTAATTAATTTAACCTCAGCCCTTTCAGTGCGATTACAATTTAATGTAGACCAATTTTGATTAAATAAATCTAATATTTCATAAGCCATATGGATGGTAGCATGGTGTTTGGCGCATGCCCTGAAGTGCATTGCCTTATAACATATGATAACCTGTAGGCAATTACCTGCACTCTGCATGCGCACGCATTTTGTAGTCCAGTGGTGGCATGGGAGTATTTTACTTTGTATCATGGGCTATGAGATGGATCTCGTAGGATACCATCAACTTTGGGTGAGGCAACTGGTGCATGGCTAACTCTGGCCCCATAACTAGCCACCTGTTCATCATTGGCTTGCGCTCTGGGGCCAGGGATCCAGCTCCACCGCCTGCCAGCACTAGGCACCTTTGCCTTCCTTTGGCGTTGGCCGTCTCGGGGTCAACTATCCTGTAGGCAGCTGGTTTTGGGATAGTGGCGGCATGGCAACGCCTTTTGCACTTATCTCTGAGTGGCTTGGAATATGTTTCTATTTTTCCAGCCTCTAGCGGAGTTCCTATCCGCAGCTGGATACTATTCTATAAGACAAGACACCAAGTACTCGCTCAGCGCAGGATGCAAGTTGCCAGTCCTGCGCAGCCTCTAGCATTAGTGCAGGAAAAGGAAGCGCACGGCCCGGGTTCGCCACTCCGTTTGCGTCCTAACCTGCTCCGTATTTCTATCTATCCAGCCACATAAGTGCTATGCGCGTGCCTTACAATGGCCGTTCTGTTTCCCTGCCACTCTGCTCTAGGACGTATGAATGTCCAGGATGGGTTTGTCCCCTACTCGACCAAGCCAGTTTTACTACATCCGTTTTCCATTGCCACATGGATACTATGAGCGTGCACCTTGGGCTTTGTGCAGGTTTTTGCCTCCTGCTATAGGAGTATGAATTTCCAGGTTAAATTTACTTGGCTCAGCCTTTGCTGGGCTCAAGCCGCACACCGCTAGTAAATCAGTTTTTAAATCCTAGCTTCCCCCTTTAAAATATATATTTCTTCTGACAAAGCCAAGATCATTTTTTGTCCTAAGAGTTGGGTAGGAATGGACCAATCCCATATTGTGGTGGGAAAAGATCCATGTCCTATTTAAGAACTCGTTGATGGCCATGAAAAGGATGACGTTTAACTGGTTGCGCTAGATTATGTTGGCCTAAAGAAGTGATGAAGTAAAGATATTCACTCCTACACACTAGAAGAAATGATACAATTTTATAACCAACTTCAAGACAATGTCAATAAAATACCCAAAAAAAAAAGATATTTGGATGTCCGTGAGAGTCATGAATCCCAATGTTGGAAAAGACAACAAGAGAAAAACTGGGCAAAATGAAGTAGTCACAATATATGAAAATGGAAAAATGTGTTTAAACTTGAGAACCTTCCATGAACTGTTGATAGAAGGAAATATTTGCTCACATAATAATTGCCATACAGTTACAAGAACTGATGATAGAAGGAAATATTTGCTCACATAATAATTGACATACAGTTACAAGAACTGTTAATATAAGGAAATATTTGCTCACATAATAATTGACATACTGTTCATACAGTTACAAGAACTGTTGATAGAAGGAAATATTTGCTCACATAATAATTACCATACAGTTACAAGAACTGATGATAGAAGGAAATATTTGCTCACATAATAATTGCCATACAGTTACAAGAACTGATGATAGAAGGAAATATTTGCTCACATAATAATTGACATACAGTTACAAGAACTGATGATAGAAGGAAATATTTGCTCACATAATAATTGCCATACAGTTACAAGCACTGTTGATAGAAGGAAAAATTTGCTCACATAATAATTACCATACAGTTACAAGAACTGATGATAGAAGGAAATATTTGCTCACATAATAATTGACATACAGTTACAAGAACTGTTAATATTAGGAAATATTTGCTTACATAATAATTGACATACTGTTCATACAGTTACAAGAACAGTTGATAGAAGGAAATATTTGCTCACATAATAATTACCATACATTTACAAGAACTGGTGATAGAAGGAAATATTTGCTAACATAATAATTGCCATACAGTTACAAGAACTGATGATAGAAGGAAATATTTGCTCACATAATAATTGACATACAGTTACAAGAACTGATGATAGAAGGAAATATTTGCTCACATAATAATTGCCATACAGTTACAAGAACTGTTAATATAAGGAAATATTTGCTCACATAATAATTGACATACTGTTCATACAGTTACAAGAACTGTTGATAGAAGGAAATATTTGCTCACATAATAATTGCCATACAGTTACATGAACTGTTGATAGAAGGAAAAATTTGCTCACATAATAATTGCCATACAGTTACAAGAACTGTTGATAGAAGGAAATATTTACTCACATAATAATTGACATACAGTTACAAGAACTGTTAATATAAGGAAATATTTGCTCACATAATAATTGACATACTGTTCATACAGTTACAAGAACTGTTGATAGAAGGAAATATTTGCTCACATAATAATTACCATACAGTTACAAGAACTGATGATAGAAGGAAATATTTGCTCACATAATAATTGCCATACGGTTACAAGAACTGATGATAGAAGGAAATATTTGCTCACATAATAATTGCCATACAGTTACAAGAACTGATGATAGAAGGAAATATTTGCTCACATAATAATTGCCATACAGTTACAAGAACTGATGATAGAAGGAAATATTTGCTCACATAATAATTGCCATACAGTTACAAGAACTGATGATAGAAGGAAAAATTGTAAGGAAAAATTTGCTCACATAATAATTGCCATACAGTTACAAGAACTGTTGATAGACGGAAAAATTTGCTCACATAATAATTACCATACAGTTACAAGAACTGTTGATAGAAGGAAAAATTTGCTCACATAATAATTGCCATACAGTTACAAGAACTGTTGATAGAAGGAAAAATTTGCTCACATAATAATTACCATACAGTTACAAGAACTGTTGATAGAAGGAAAAATTTGCTCACATAATAATTGCCATACAGTTACAAGAACTGTTGATAGACGGAAAAATTTGCTCACATAATAATTACCATACAGTTACAAGAACTGTTGATAGAAGGAAAAATTTGCTCACATAATAATTGCCATACAGTTACAAGAACTGTTGATAGAAGGAAAAATTTTCTCACATAATAATTACCATACAGTTACAAGAACTGTTCATAGAAAGAAAAATTTGCTCACATAATAATAGCCTTACAGTTACAAGAACTGTTGATAGAAGGAAATATTTGCTCACATAATAATTGCCATACAGTTACAAGAACTGTTGATAGAAGGGAACAATTTGCTCACATAATAATTGCCATACAGTTACAAGAACTGTTGATAGAAGGAACAATTTGCTCACATAATAATCGACATACAGTTACAAGAACTGTTGATAGAAGGAAATGTTTGCTCACATAATAATTGCCATACAGTTACAAGAACTGAAGATAGAAGGAAAAATTTGCTCACATAATAATTGCCATACAGTTACAAGAACTGTTGATAGAAGGAAATATTTGCTCACATAATAATTACCATACAGTTACAAGAACTGATGATAGAAGGAAATATTTGCTCACATAATAATTGCCATACAGTTACAAGAACTGTTGATAGAAGGAAAAATTTGCTCACATAATAATTACCATACAGTTACAAGAACTGTTAATGGAAGGAAAAATTTGCTCACATAATAATTACCATACAGTTACAAGAAGTGTTGATAGAAGGAAATATTTGCTCACATAATAATTGCCATACAGTTACAAGAACTGTTGATAGAAGGACAAATTTGCTCACATAATAATAGCCATACAGTTACAAGAACTGTTGACAGAAGGAAATATTTGCTCACATAATAATTGCCATACAGTTACAAATACTGATGACAAAAGGAAAAAATTGCTCACATAATAATTGCCATACAGTTACAAGAACTGTTGATAGAAGGAAAAATTTGCTCACATAATAATTGCCATACAGTTACAACAACTTTTGATAGAAGGACACATTTGCTCACATAATAATTGCCATACAGTTACAAGAACTGTTGATAGAAGTAAAAATGTCCTCACATAATAATTGCCTTACAGTTACAAGAACTGTTGATAGAAGGAAAAATTTGCTCACATAATAATTACCATACAGATATAATGTAAGGCTAGTTTTAGAAAACTATTTTCTATTATGTGCTGGCAACACTACCAATTATATTGGAATATTGCTTGCACTAAAATCAGTTGTACCAAACTTTTTTGTTTTATTATAAAAGACATTTAAAGCATCAGCAGAGAATCTATTTAGATAATTTTTAGCGGATATGGTATACAATTGAATATGCTGTAAAACAGCACGCTTGACTAGATTAACTGGCTAGGTTTGATTCACAGTCTAGCCAGCTATGCTGCATTCATAACAATTGGGCAAAATAAATGTGCTAGTTACACCATTACCTAGTATCCCATGGCCACAGAAACTCGTGAACGCCATTTTACAAACCCAATAGATCATATTGGTTAGATGGGGATACTTATCTTACTTTATGATATGCAATCCAAGAAGAAAAAAAATTTCATTTACCAAGTTGTTCATTTCATAAAGGCTGTAATATATGAATGAATGAAGGGGAAGTTACTAGAGAGATTATAAAAATAAAAACGGTCACTTAACTCTTAGACGATAAGGAAGCAACATCTTGGACCATACTAGTGCTCTTAAATCTTAAATGTGGCGGAATGAGTGATATGATTTCTCCAGAAATAGTACATATATATATATACGGGTACGTTGTTTATTAAGGGAGTTGCTGCACAAAACTAAACGATTTTTCTCTTAAAAATCAATTTAAAAAAAAATATATTTGGCTGGATAAATATATCAAGATTACGGCTATTTTAATTGAAAAATTAATGTTTTTTAACCCTTTATTTGCCTCTAACCCAACCCTCTTTTTTATGTTTTTGTCTGAATTGGTCATTTTCAGGCCCTAAAAGTGTATAGCAAATCTATCGTTGGCTAGTTAAATTGCATATCAAATTAAAGCTCCATTACTCTTATATTGTTTTGAATACAAATATATATACTATAATTTATAGCCATTTCATTATTGAATTGTCATAATAATTATACTGATACTATACTATAGTGTCTATGGGCTATAGGCCTAACTAAGATTCAGGTCATCACACGCTTCACATGCTGTAACATAGGTAGCATAAGTTAAGGCTATGGTGGTATATAAGTTTGATTTTATTTAATAGACTGGTTTAGAAGTTTGCCTAAATCAGTAAATATATTAGTTAGTTAATAGCCTTGAGAAATTATTACTAGTAAATGTTAGTCTAACAATTTTTAATATTTAAGATAATAGGCCACCTACTAATATACTAATTAGTTTTAATTTTCCATCAGGCCTATTGACTATTGTTAGTCTTGGGAGTATATTTTAAAAATTAAAAGCCTAAATTTTATTTTACAAAATATTAACCTTTTTTTAACATTATTTTCCTTTTTTTAGCGCAAGTGCTTCTGTTAGTTTAGAGGAAGATGCACCGGCTGAAAGTATTATTTCCCATGAGCTAAATACATCTGCAGCTGCAAGAAAATCAGAATTGTCTTCGTCTTCAATTAACCTTCAAAGACCTCCTGATAGTGACTTACAATATAGTATTGTAAGCTCATTCTTCTTGTCATCACTCTCTTCATCACTTAGTTGCCCGGAATGTTTACAAAAAACATTGGTCCTGCAAACATCCAAAACAGCCGGACTAGCTGAATTTTTCATACTAGAATGTACTTTGTGTGAAAGCAAGATTTGGTCTCAATGGACATCACCTCCAATGCAAGACAGTAAAAGGCAAATGGACATTAATTTCAGGTGTGTTTTGACATTGAAGGAATGTGGAATAACACATTCTAAATTTTCTAACTTTTGTGGTCTTGTGTCCTTGCCAAAATATGTACGTAGGAATACTTTTGCAAGAATTAAAAAAAAGTGTACATTGTACTACATGCAGCGGCTAAGAGAGCATCTGAAGATTGCATGAAAAAAGCTGCAGATGTTGTCAATGATAGAGCTATGGCATTGCCAGATACCAGAAAGAGTTTGACGGGTTGTCCTGTAATAACTGTGTCATTAGACGGCACAAGCGCGGTCACTCTTCCCACTGTCATGTACGCACCCTGTATTTTATCTTGTTTTGTTGTGCACTAAATATAATCGGTGTTGGATTGAAAGGTGCGACATGTTGACAGTTTACGTTCGAGTTTTGATGTCTTACAAAGTGATGTATTTATTCTGAGTTGTATTTCTTCATTCATTAAACAGTTTTGTAATTAGCACTCTTTTTGTTTTAATCAAGTCAGACGATAAACGAGCCTAAGCACTGTAAGTCGCTTATTACATGGGGGCTCGTCCGGGATCTGTTGAGTAATTTTGGTTTGTAAAAAAGGAACTGCGAATTTTTCTTTTAAAGACTATAAGTGTATAAGCCTTAATAATGGATACTTCGGTGGCACTGCCCGATGTGTACGATAGTTTTGTAGAGGCAAAAGAGGAGGATGCGTCCTATCGATCACCGCCGGTTTTGTCTGCGGCAAAACAGTCAGACAACGCGCAAATAGAATTAGCTAGACTGAGAATAAAACAATTGGAGATTGAAGAGAGAATCGAGTTGGCGAGAATGGCGCAACGAAATCAGATGACGACAACTCAAACTCCTGCGCACTGTAAGCAACAGATGGATAAGAGTCTACGAAAATTCGCGGAGAGTGAAGATCTGGAAAACTATTCACTGGTTTTTGAAGCCACAGTGGAGAAGAGCAATAGCTGGTCAAGTCAGCTGTTATATAAGCTCACAACGGAACTGCGAGATGTGATGATCGCCCAAGGCATTGCGAATTGTGAAGATTATGACCACGTCAAGGCGCAATTACTCAAATACGCGGGCTATGTGGAAGAGACTTATAGGAAAAAGTGGGATTCCCTCACTCCTAAAGGGGACAACTTCAGGGAGTTCGCTATGACTTTAAGGAGGACTCTTGAAAGCTGGATGAAAAGCTCAAATACCACAAAAACATTCTAAGGTCTCAGAGATCTGATGTTTAAAAGTAGGATCTACAAGGAATTATCACCGGAGGTAGTGATTGATCTCGCACACAAGAAACCCAAATCAGTAGAAGATGCTCTAGACATAATAGATAGTTTCAAGGTTGCTGGAAAAGAAGTTAGGATACATATTGCTGACCGAGGGGTCGGAGAAACTCGTGCCGCTGCAATCTTGTCGGATAACTATAACGCTTGTGTCCAGAAAGATTTAAAGCCCAACATCCGGGACAGTAATATACAGAAAGTCCCACAAGAAACCATGGCCACCAGGACAAATAGATTGCAATGTTTTTATTGTAAAAAAGAAGGCCACATGAAGAAAGATTGTTGGAAACTGGAGAGGGCAAATCAGACGACAAAAAAAAGTGGTAGCTTTGATGAAAACGTTAGGGAAGGAAGAGAAGTACAACTCAGAGGATAAAGATGCGATTAGGACAAAATCACAAGAGCAGCAGACTAGGAAACTGAATACGGTTGAACTGGAAAATTCGTCGTATTGTTGTGCTTGTCAGGAAGTTTCCTCGACTGAAAGCACGTTCATAGACAGGAAATCTCCAATAACATTGTCTCGGGGGTTGGAAAACTCGGATAGGCGTCTGGTTAGTTGGAACTATTGTCCTGTGAACTCTGGACAGAGTTTATCGGCATTAGGTGTCGGGGGTAAACATCTAGTCGTGCCTGCAGAAGAGTTCTTTGAGAAGAGTCAAGACTATCAAGAGAACTCAAGTGATTCGAGACTTACGAACTTTTTGCCGTTCATTTCTGAGGGTACAGTGGCATTACCTGAAGACGATGACAACGTTGCTTCTCCCATTAAGATACTGAGAGATACAGGTGCATCCTTATCCGTACTACTCTCAGTTGTCTTGCCTTTGTCGTCAAGGACATTTACGGGAAACAGCGTCTTGTTGCAGGGTGTCGAGATGGGAAGCCTCCGAATACCGCTGCATCGTGTAAAGTTAAAGTCTGAATTGGTCACCGGAGAAAGTGTGGTAGGAGTTATGTCGACACTACCATTTGATGGGATTGCCTTGCTAATTGGCAATGATTTAGCAGGTGGTCGGGTGAAACCGGATCCCATTGTGACAGACATACCTGTTATCAATGAAGCAGTAACAGAGGACAATGAACTGTATCCTGTTTGCGCTTTTACTAGAGGTATGCGTCAGAAAGAGACCTGTGAAGAAACATTCATCGCAGGAGAGACTGAAGTAGAGGTGGATTTTGGTAGATACGTTTTTCCCAGGTTTATTTGAAGAGGAACATAAAGAGACCTCTCCGAAAAGTTTGTCACCACGTGAAAAGCTGATACGTCTACAGAAGGAAGATGTCGAAGTTACAGCTCTACGTGAGATCGCCGCATCTGATGAAGATGAGAAAACCTCGGCAGTCTACTACTATTTTTTCAAGGATGGTGTGCTGATGAGGCATTGGAGACCACCAGAAGCGAATCCGGGAATGACGACTGGAGAGCGGTAATTCAAATCGTCGTGCCGCTAATCTATCGTTCTGATATCCTTCAGATAGCCCACGACTCGTCTTTTGCTGGTCATTTTGGAGTCAACAAAACGTATCAACGGATACTTCGCTATTTCTACTGGCCTGGTTTGAAACGGGATGTTGCCGCATATTGCAAGTCCTGCCGGACATGTCGGCTAGTGGGCAAGCCTAATCAGACGATCCCAGTTGCGTCAGTACGCCCGAATCCGGTTCTCCATGAACCCGTCAGTCATATCGTCATTGATTGTGTGGGACCCTTGCCGAAGTCGAAATCGGGTCATCAATATCTGCTGACAATCATGCATGCAGCATCGGGATATCATGAGGCCATACCAATTCGATCGATCACAGCCGAGCGGATAACTGATCATCTGATGAAGTTCTTCACCAGATATGGTTTGCCAAAGTCGTTGCAAACTGACCCAGGTGGTAATTTGACTTCTTGTATTTTTCAGAAGATTCCTGATAAACTTACTGATGGAGATCCGATGTTAAGTGCGTGTCATTCGCAGTCCCAAGGTGCGTTGGAACGTTTTCATCAGGCATTGAAGACGATGTTGCGGACTTACTGCATGGATCATCTAAAAGCATGGGACAAGGGAGTACCGTTGATGTTGTTTGTTACTCCACAGCACGACAACACGGACAATATAATTACGAGTCTGGGAACGGAATCAGGAAAAGTTTTGTTCTATTGGCCGCCAGTCCAGTGAAGGTCGTGGTGTACTTGACAAGTGTATTGGTTGGTGCTATGTCTAAGCCGTTTACGGTCATCCAAAGTGAGAAGGACTACTATGACGTTTCTATGATGAGAAATCAGTTCAGAAACATTTCTTCCAGCAAGAAGGAGAATGGGATAGCTCTCACGTTTATGATAGAACACCAGCAGATGAAGATTGTTTGCCTGGACAAAAATCATGGCATGGAATTTGTCGTGTGTATGTTGAGTCGATGGATGGATCAGCATATGGAACTGTTGCTGATGTTGTACATACAGTACTTGACAACGCTTGGAAAAGACGGGGGTTCTTGCATTAACTCCCCAAGCACCAGCGAGAACATGGACTACATGTTACCGCTGACACACAGTCAGACATTTGGCTGCTACATCGTTTTCATGGGAAACTATCCTTTGTACGTTTCATATTTAAGTTTTTATCTCATAATGACATTTCTTCTATTGCCATTTCCACACCAGGACGGAATGTATTTTCTTATGGACTTTTGTTAGATGTCATGGGGGGAATAGACAGGAGTGTTAAAGAAAGGGGAGATTTTGTTGCCAAAGTATTGTTTTAAAGTTTTAATAGAGCCTGGGTGGTGTGTTTTATCCCAATGACTCGTATGTTTTAGAAATTTTGATAATGTATTGAGTTGTTTTAGTTTGTTATGAAGAGAAAGGATGTGTTTTCTCTTAAAATTCGACATTTTTGGTTTAAAAGTCGAATTGTTAAGTTTAGTAGGGGGGAGGTGTCATGTAAGCACCCTGTATTTTATCTTGTTTTGTTGTGCACTAAATATAATCGGTGTTGGATTGAAAGGTGCGAACTAAATGGGAACTCAGAATGCTAATGAAAGCTTCCACTCTACTATTTGGAGAAGATGTGCAAAGACAGATAATGCTTCTAGTAAATCGCCAACTACCTAGCTATTCTAGGCTTTAATTGTGATAAAACTGGGATTAAAGCTGTATTTCAGCAATTAAAACTAGCATGGACAGTTAGAAACAATGATTTGTGGCTTATGAGCAAAAACTCAAATTAAAATCGGCTGCAAAGACAGCAACGGACGTTTCAAAATGGAAGAGGAAAAATCTTTAAAAAAAGACGTCTTGCGGCAAAACAACAAGCAAAGTGAAAAGAGGAGGAAAGCTACAGAGCTGGACAATTTAATGTTTAGTTTTTTTTCTATTGTTGCCAATATGCTTAATTTAAAAAAAAAAATCTTAAGTCCATAAAGAGAAAGAAAAATAAAGTTCAGTATCTTTAAAACTTAAAAAATGCATTTTTCTCAAAACTTATTTTTTTGTGGTTTTTAAACACGAAAATCTTAACATCTAAAAAAGTTTATGAGTATACAATGTTGGGATTTGGTACATAGCTTTATATATTCATATTATAGGTAACTGACAACTCAAAATTATATTAAAAAAGCTACAATTTTAAAAAAACATCGCCAGAATCTAATGCCTAAAAAAAATTATTTGACAGTTTTCCGAGAGTGTTAATTTCAAAAATTCATAACTTCTATTTTTTAAAGAAAAATTACAAAAAAAAAACCTTGTCTATTTCCTATAATGTCTATTACCTATAATGTCTATTTCCTATAATGTCTATTACCTATAATGTCTATTTCCTATACTGTCTATTACCTATACTGTCTATTACCTATACTGTCTATTACCTATACTGTCTATTACCTATACTGTCTATTACCTATACTGTCTATTACCTATACTGTCTATTACCTATAATGTCTATTTCCTATAATGTCTATTACCTATAATGTCTATTACCTATAATGTCTATTACCTATAATGTCTATTACCTATAATGTCTATTACCTATAATGTCTATTACCTATAATGTCTATTACCTATAATGTCTATTACCTATAATGTCTATTACCTATAATGTCTATTACCTATAGGGTCTATTACCTATAATGTCTATTACCAATAATGTCTATTACCAATAATATCTATTACCAATAATGTCTATTACCTATAATGTCTATTACCTATAATGTCTATTACCTATAATGTCTATTACCTATAATGTCTATTACCTATAATGTCTATTACCTATAATGTCTATTACCTATAATGTCTATTTCCTATAATGTCTATTACCTATAATGTCTATTACCTATAATGTCTATTACCTATAATGTCTCTTACCTATAATGTCTATTACCTATAATGTCTATTACCTATAATGTCTATTACCTATAATGTCTATTACCTATAATGTCTATTACCTATAATGTCTATTACCTATAATGTCTATTACCTATAATGTCTATTACCTATAATGTCTATTACCTATAATGTCTATTACCTATAATGTCTATTACCTATAATGTCTATTACCTATAATGTCTATTACCTATAATGTCTATTACCTATAATGTCTATTACCTATAATGTCTATTACCTATAATGTCTATTTCCTATAATGTCTATTACCTATAATGTCTATTACCTATAATGTCTATTACCTATAATGTCTATTACCTATAATTTCTATTACCTATATTGTCTATTGACTATAGTGTCTATTACCTATAGTGTCTATTACCTATAGTGTCTATTTCCATTAATGTCTATTACCTATAGTGTCTATTACCTATAGTGTCTATTACCTATAGTGTCTATTACCTATAGTGTCTATTTCCTATAATGTCTATTACCTATAATGTCTATTACCTATAATGTCTATTACCTATAATGTCTATTACCTATAATGTCTATTACCTATAATGTCTATTACCTATAATGTCTATTACCTATAATGTCTATTACCTATAATGTCTATTACCTATAATGTCTATTACCTATAATGTCTATTACCTATAATGTCTATTACCTATAATGTCTATTACCTATAATGTCTATTACCTATAATGTCTATTTCCTATAATGTCTATTTCCTATAATGTCTATTTCCTATAATGTATATTTCCTATAATGTCTATTTCCTATAATGTCTATTACCTATAATGTCTATTTCCTATAATGTCTATTTCCTATAATGTCTATTTCCTATAATGTCTATTACCTATAATGTCTATTTCCTATAATGTCTATTTCCTATAATGTCTATTACCTATAATGTCTATTACCTATAATGTCTATTACCTATAATGTCTATTACCTATAATGTCTATTACCTATAATGTCTATTACCTATAATGTCTATTACCTATAATGTCTATTACCTATAATGTCTATTTCCTATAATGTCTATTTCCTATAATGTCTATTTCCTATAATGTCTATTTCCTATAATGTCTATTTCCTATAATGTCTATTTCCTATAATGTCTTTTACCTATAATGTCTATTACCTATAATGTCTATTACCTATAATGTCTATTACCTATAATGTCTATTACCTATAATGTCTATTACCTATAATGTCTATTACCTATAATGTCTATTACCTATAATGTCTATTACCTATAATGTCTATTACCTATAATGTCTATTACCTATAATGTCTATTACCTATAATGTCTATTACCTATAATGTCTATTTCCTATAATGTCTATTACCTATAATGTCTATTACCTATAATGTCTATTACCTATAATGTCTATTACCTATAATGTCTATGACCTATAATGTCTATGACCTATAATGTCTATGACCTATAATGTGTATGGCCTATAATGTCTGTGACCTATAATGTCTATGACCTATAATGTCTATTAAATATAATGTCTATTAAATATAATGTCTATTAAATATAAGGTCTATTAAATATAACGTCTGTTACCTATAACGTCTATTACCTATAACGTCTATTACCTATAACGTCTATTACCTATAACGTCTATTACCTATAACGTCTATTAACTATAACGTCTATTTCCTTTAACGTCTATTTCCTATAACGTCTATTTCCTATAACGTCTATTACCTATAACGTCTATTACCTATAACGTCTATTACCTATAACGTCTATTACCTATAACGTCTACTACCTATAACGTCTACTACCTATAATGTCTATTTCCTATAATGTCTATTACCTATAATGTCTATTACCTATAATGTCTATTACCTATAATGTCTATTACCTATAATGTCTATTACCTATACTGTCTATTTCCTATAATGTCTATTACCTATAATGTCTATTACCTATAATGTCTATTACCTATAATGTCTATTACCTATAATGTCTATAACCTATAATGTCTATAACCTATAATGTCTATTACCTATAATGTCTATTACCTATAATGTCTATTACCTATAATGTCTATTACCTATAATGTCTATTACCTATAATGTCTATTTCCCATAATGTCTATTACCCATAATGTCTATTACCCATAATGTCTATTTCCCATAATGTCTATTTCCCATAATGTCTATTTCCCATAATGTCTATTTCCCATAATGTCTATTTCCCATAATGTCTATTTCCCATAATGTCTATTACCCATAATGTCTATTACCCATAATGTCTATTACCTATAATGTCTATTACCTATAATGTCTATTACCTATAATGTCTATTACCTATAATGTCTATTACCTATAATGTCTATTACCTATAATGTCTATTACCTATAATGTCTATTACCTATAATGTCTATTACCTATAATGGCTATTACCTATAATGTCTATTACCTATAATGTCTATTACCTATAATGTCTATGTCCTATAATGTCTATTTCCTATAATGTCTATTTCCTTTAATGTCTATTACCTATAATGTCTATTACCTATAATGTCTATTACCTATAATGTCTATTTCCTATAATGTCTATTACCTATAATGTCTATTACCTATAATGTCTATTACCTATAATGTCTATTACCTATAATGTCTATTACCTATAATGTCTATTACCTATAATGTCTATTACCTATAATGTCTATTACCTATAATGTCTATTACCTATAATGTCTATTACCTATAATGTCTATTACCTATAATGTCTATTACCTATAATGTCTATTTCCTATAATGTCTATTTCCTATAATGTCTATTTCCTATAATGTCTATTTCCTATAATGTCTATTACCTATAATGTCTATTACCTATAATGTCTATTACCTATAATGTCTATTACCTATAATGTCTATTACCTATAATGTCTATTACCTATAATGTCTATTACCTATAATGTCTATTACCTATAATGTCTATGACCTATAATGTCTATGACCTATAATGTCTATGACCTATAATGTGTATGGCCTATAATGTCTATGACCTATAATGTCTATGACCTATAATGTCTATTAAATATAATGTCTATTAAATATAATGTCTATTAAATATAAGGTCTATTAAATATAACGTCTGTTACCTATAACGTCTATTACCTATAACGTCTATTACCTATAACGTCTATTACCTATAACGTCTATTACCTATAACGTCTATTACCTATAACGTCTATTTCCTTTAACGTCTATTTCCTATAACGTCTATTTCCTATAACGTCTATTACCTATAACGTCTATTACCTATAACGTCTATTACCTATAACGTCTATTACCTATAACGTCTATTACCTATAACGTCTATTACCTATAACGTCTACTACCTATAATGTCTATTACCTATAATGTCTATTTCCTATAATGTCTATTACCTATAATGTCTATTACCTATAATGTCTATTACCTATAATGTCTATTACCTATAATGTCTATTACCTATACTGTCTATTTCCTATACTGTCTATTTCCTATAATGTCTATTACCTATAATGTCTATTACCTATAATGTCTATTACCTATAATGTCTATTACCTATAATGTCTATAACCTATAATGTCTATTACCTATAATGTCTATTACCTATAATGTCTATTACCTATAATGTCTATTACCTATAATGTCTATTACCTATAATGTCTATTTCCCATAATGTCTATTACCCATAATGTCTAATACCCATAATGTCTATTTCCCATAATGTCTATTTCCCATAATGTCTATTTCCCATAATGTCTATTTCCCATAATGTCTATTTCCCATAATGTCTATTTCACATAATGTCTATTACCCATAATGTCTATTACCCATAATGTCTATTACCTATAATGTCTATTACCTATAATGTCTATTACCTATAATGTCTATTACCTATAATGTCTATTACCTATAATTTCTATTACCTATAATGTCTATTACCTATAATGTCTATTACCTATAATGGCTATTACCTATAATGTCTATTACCTATAATGTCTATTACCTATAATGTCTTTTACCTATATTGTCTATTTCCTATAATGTCTATTTCCTATAATGTCTATTACCTATAATGTCTATTACCTATAATGTCTATTACCTATAATGACTATTACCTATAACGTCTATTACCTATAACGTCTATTAAATATAACGTCTATTAAATATAACGTCTATTACCTATAACGTCTATTACCTATAACGTCTATTACCTATAACGTCTATTACCTATAACGTCTATTACCTATAACGTCTATTACCTATAACGTCTATTTCCAATAACGTCTATTACCTATAACGTCTATTACCTATAACGTCTATTACCTATAACGTCTATTACCTATAACGTCTATTACCTATAACGTCTATTACCTATAACGTCTATTTCCTATAATGTCTATTACCTATAATGTCTATTACCTATAATGTCTATTACCTATAATGTCTATTACCTATAATGTCTATTACCTATAATGTCTATTTCCTATAATGTCTATTTCCTATAATGTCTATTTCCTATAATGTCTATTTCCTATAATGTCTATTACCTATAATGTCTATTACCTATAATGTCTATTACCTATAATGTCTATTACCTATAATGTCTATTACCTATAATGTCTATTACCTATAATGTCTATTACCTATAATGTCTATTACCTATAATGACAATTACCTATAATGTCTATTACCTATAATGTCTATTACCTATAATGTCTATTACCTATAATGTCTATTACCTATAATGTGTATTACCTATAATTTCTATTTCCTATAATTTCTATTTCCTATAATGTCTATTACCTCTAATGTCTATTACCTATAATGTCTATTACCTATAATGTCTATTACCTATAATGTCTATTACCTATAATGTCTATTACCTATAATGTCTATTACCTATAATGTCTATTACCTATAATGTCTATTACCTATAATGTCTATTACCTATAATGTCTATTACCTATAATGTCTATTACCCATAATGTCTATTACCCATAATGTCTATTACCTATAATGTCTATTACCTATAATGTCTATTACCTATAATGTCTATGTCCTATAATGTCTATGTCCTATAATGTCTATGTCCTATAATGTCTATGTCCTATAATGTCTATGTCCTATAATGCCTATTACCTATAATGTCTATTATCTATAATGTCTATTACCTATAATGTCTATTACCTATAATGTCTATTTCCTATTATGTCTATTTCCTATAATGTCTATTTCCTATAATGTCTATTACCTATAATGTCTATTACCTCTAATGTCTATTACCTCTAATGTCTATTTCCTATAATGTCTATTACCTATAATGTCTATTACCTATAATGTCTATTACCTATAATGTCTATTACCTATAATGTCTATTACCTATAATGTCTATTACCTATAATGTCTATTTCCTATAATGTCTATTTCCTATGTCTATTTCCTATAATGTCTATTACCTATAATGTCTATTACCTATAATGTCTATTACCTATAATGTCTATTTCCTATAATGTCTATTTCCTATAACGTCTATTTCCTATAATGTCTATTTCCTATAATGTCTATTTCCTATAATGTCTATTACCTATAATGTCTATTACCTATAATGTCTATTACCTATAATGTCTATTACCTATAATGTCTATTACCTATAATGTCTATTACCTATAATGTCTATTACCTATAATGTCTATTACCTATAATGTCTATTACCTATAATGTCTATTACCTATAATGTCTATTACCTATAATGTCTATTACCTATAATGTCTATTTCCTATAATGTCTATTTCCTATAATGTCTATTTCCTATAATGTCTATTTCCTATAATGTCTATTACCTATAATGTCTATTACCTATAATGTCTATTACCTATAATGTCTATTACCTATAATGTCTATTACCTATAATGTCTATTACCTATAATGTCTATAACCTATAATGTCTATTACCTATAATGTCTATTACCTATAATGTCTATGACCTATAATGTCTATGACCTATAATGTCTATTACCTATAATGTCTATTTCCTATAATGTCTATTTCCTATAATGTCTATTACCTATAATGTCTATTTCCTATAATGTCTATTACCTATAATGTCTATTACCTATAATGTCTATTACCTATAATGTCTATTACCTATAATGTCTATTACCTATAATGTCTATTTCCTATAATGTCTATTACCTATAATGTCTATTACCTATAATGTCTATTACCTATAATGTCTATTACCTATAATGTCTATTACCTATAATGTCTATTACCTATAATGTCTATTACCTATAATGTCTATTACTTATAATGTCTATTACCTATAATGTCTATTACCTATAATGTCTATTACCTATAATGTCTATTACCTATAATGTCTATTACCTATAATGTCTATTACCTATAATGTCTTTTACCTATAATGTCTATTTCCTATAATGTCTATTACCTATAATGTCTATTACCTATAATGTCTATTACCTATAATGTCTATTACCTATAATGTCTATTACCTATAATGTCTATTACCTATAATGTTTATTACCTATAATGTCTATTACCTATAATGTCTATTACCTATAATGTCTATTACATATAATGTCTATTAAATATAACGTCTATTAAATATAACGTCTATTAAATATAACGTCTATTACCTATAACGTCTATTACCTATAACGTCTATTACCTATAACGTCTATTACCTATAACGTCTATTACCTATAACGTCTATTTCCTATAACGTCTATTTCCTATAACGTCTATTACCTATAATGTCTATTACCTATAATGTCTATTACCTATAATGTCTATTACCTATAATGTCTATTTCCTATAATGTCTATTTCCTATAATGTCTATTACCTATAATGTCTATTACCTATAATGTCTATTTCCATTAATGTCTATTACCTATAATGTCTATTACCTATAATGTCTATTACCTATAATGTCTATTACCTATAATGTCTATTACCTATAATGTCTATTAAATATAATGTCTATTAAATATAATGTCTATTACCTATAATGTCTATTTCCTATAATGTCTAATTCCTATAATGTCTATTTCTTATAATGTCTATTACCTGTAATGTCTATTACCTGTAATGTCTATTACCTGTAATGTCTATTACCTGTAATGTCTATTACCTATAATGTCTATTACCTATAATGTCTATTACCTATAATGTCTATTACCTATAATGTCTATTACCTATAATGTCTATTACCTATAATGTCTATTACCTATAATGTCTATTACCTATAATGTCTATTGACTATAATGTCTATTGACTATAATGTCTATTGACTATAATGTCTATTGACTATAACGTCTATTGACTATAACGTCTATTTCCTATAACGTCTATTTCCTATAACGTCTATTTCCTATAACGTCTATTACCTATAATGTCTAATACCTATAATGTCTATTACCTATAATGTCTATTACCTATAATGTCTATTACCTATAATGTCTATTTCCTATAATGTCTATTTCCTATAATGTCTATTACCTATAATGTTTATTACCTATAATGTCTATTACCTATAATGTCTATTTCCATTAATGTATATTACCTATAATGTCTATTAACTATAATGTCTATTTCCTATAATGTCTATTACCTATAATGTCTATTACCTATAATGTCTATTACCTATAATGTCTATTACCTATAATGTCTATTACCTATAATGTCTATTACCTATAATGTCTATTACCTATAATGTCTATTACCTATAATGTCTATTACCTATAATGTCTATTACCTATAATGTCTATTGACTATAATGTCTATTGACTATAATGTCTATTGATTATAATGTCTATTGACTATAATGTCTATTGACTATAACGTCTATTGACTATAACGTCTATTTCCTATAACGTCTATTTCCTATAACGTCTATTTCCTATAACGTCTATTACCTATAATGTCTAATACCTATAATGTCTATTACCTATAATGTCTATTACCTATAATGTCTATTACCTATAATGTCTATTTCCTATAATGTCTATTTCCTATAATGTCTATTACCTATAATGTTTATTACCTATAATGTCTATTACCTATAATGTCTATTTCCATTAATGTATATTACCTATTATGTCTATTACCTATAATGTCTATTTCCTATAATGTCTATTACCTATAATGTCTATTACGTATAATGTCTATTACGTATAATGTCTATTACCTATAATGTCTATTACCTATAATGTCTATTACCTATAATGTCTATTACCTATAATGTCTATTACCTATAATGTCTATTACCTATAATGTCTATTACCTATAATGTCTATTACCTATAATGTCTATTACCTATAATGTCTATTACCTATAATGTCTATTACCTATAATGTCTATTACCTATAATGTCTATTACCTATAATGTCTATTACCTATAATGTCTATTACCTATAATGTCTATTACCTATAATGTCTATTACCTATAATGTCTATTACCTATAATGTCTATTACCTATAATGTCTATTACCTATAATGTCTATTTCCTATAATGTCTATTTCCTATTATGTCTATTTCCTATAATGTCTATTTCCTATAATGTCTATTACCTATAATGTCTATTACCTATAATGTCTATTTCCTATAATGTCTATTACCTATAATGTCTATTACCTATAATGTCTATTACCTATAATGTCTATTTCCTATAATGTCTATTTCCTATAATGTCTATTTCCTATAATGTCTATTACCTATAATGTCTATTACCTATAATGTCTATTACCTATAATGTCTATTACCTATAATGTCTATTACCTATAATGTCTATTACCTATAATGTCTATTACCTATAATGTCTATTACCTATAATGTCTATTTCCTATAATGTCTATTTCCTATAATGTCTATTTCCTATAATGTCTATTTCCTATAATGTCTATTACCTATAATGTCTATTACCTATAATGTCTATTACCTATAATGTCTATTACCTATAATGTCTATTACCTATAATGTCTATTACCTATAATGTCTATTACCTATAATGTCTATTACCTATAATGTCTATTACCTATAATGTCTATTACCTATAATGTCTATTACCTATAATGTCTATTACCTATAATGTCTATTACCTATAATGTCTATTACCTATAATGTCTTTTACCTATAATGTCTATTTCCTATAATGTATATTTCCTATAATGTCTATTACCTATAATGTCTATTACCTATAATGTCTATTACCTATAATGACTATTACCTATAACGTCTATTACCTATAACGTCTATTAAATATAACGTCTATTAAATATAACGTCTATTAAATATAACGTCTATTACCTATAACGTCTATTACCTATAACGTCTATTACCTATAACGTCTATTACCTATAACGTCTATTACCTATAACGTCTATTACCTATAACGTCTATTACCTATAACGTCTATTTCCTTTAACGTCTATTTCCTATAACGTCTATTTCCTATAACGTCTATTACCTATAACGTCTATTACCTATAACGTCTATTACCTATAACGTCTATTACCTATAACGTCTATTACCTATAACGTCTATTACCTATAACGTCTACTACCTATAATGTCTATTACCTATAATGTCTATTTCCTATAATGTCTATTTCCTATAATGTCTATTACCTATAATGTCTATTACCTATAATGTCTATTACCTATAATGTCTATTACCTATAATGTCTATAACCTATAATGTCTATTACCTATAATGTCTATTACCTATAATGTCTATTACCTATAATGTCTATTACCTATAATGTCTATTACCTATAATGTCTATTTCCCATAATGTCTATTACCCATAATGTCTATTACCCATAATGTCTATTTCCCATAATGTCTATTTCCCATAATGTCTATTTCCCATAATGTCTATTTCCCATAATGTCTATTTCCCATAATGTATATTACCCATAATGTCTATTACCCATAATGTCTATTACCTATAATGTCTATTACCTATAATGTCTATTACCTATAATGTCTATTACCTATAATGTCTATTACCTATAATGTCTATTACCTATAATGTCTATTTCCCATAATGTCTATTACCCATAATGTCTATTACCCATAATGTCTATTTCCCATAATGTCTATTTCCCATAATGTCTATTTCCCATAATGTCTATTTCCCATAATGTCTATTTCCCATAATGTATATTACCCATAATGTCTATTACCCATAATGTCTATTACCTATAATGTCTATTACCTATAATGTCTATTACCTATAATGTCTATTACCTATAATGTCTATTACCTATAATGTCTATTACCTATAATGTCTATTACCTATAATGTCTATTACCTATAATGTCTATTACCTATAATGGCTATTACCTATAATGTCTATTACCTATAATGTCTATGTCCTATAATGTCTATGTCCTATAATGTCTATTTCCTTTAATGTCTATTTCCTATAATGTCTATTACCTATAATGTCTATTACCTATAATGTCTATTTCCTATAATGTCTATTACCTATAATGTCTATTACCTATAATGTCTATTACCTATAATGTCTATTACCTATAATGTCTATTACCTATAATGTCTAATACCTATAATGTCTATTACCTATAATGTCTATTACCTATAATGTCTATTACCTATAATGTCTATTACCTATAATGTCTATTACCTATAATGTCTATTACCTATAATGTCTATTACCTATAATGTCTATTTCCTATAATGTCTATTTCCTATAATGTCTATTTCCTATAATGTCTATTTCCTATAATGTCTATTACCTATAATGTCTATTACCTATAATGTCTATTACCTATAATGTCTATTACCTATAATGTCTATTACCTATAATGTCTATTACCTATAATGTCTATTACCTATAATGTCTATTACCTATAATGTCTATTACCTATAATGTCTATTACCTATAATGTCTATTACCTATAATGTCTATTACCTATAATGTCTATTACCTATAATGTCTTTTACCTATAATGTCTATTTCCTATAATGTCTATTTCCTATAATGTCTATTACCTATAATGTCTATTACCTATAATGTCTATTACCTATAATGACTATTACCTATAACGTCTATTACCTATAACGTCTATTAAATATAACGTCTATTAAATATAACGTCTATTACCTATAACGTCTATTACCTATAACGTCTATTACCTATAACGTCTATTACCTATAACGTCTATTACCTATAACGTCTATTACCTATAACGTCTATTTCCAATAACGTCTATTACCTATAACGTCTATTACCTATAACGTCTATTACCTATAACGTCTATTACCTATAACGTCTATTACCTATAACGTCTATTACCTATAACGTCTATTTCCTATAATGTCTATTACCTATAATGTCTATTACCTATAATGTCTATTACCTATAATGTCTATTACCTATAATGTCTATTTCCTATAATGTCTATTTCCTATAATGTCTATTTCCTATAATGTCTATTTCCTATAATGTCTATTACCTATAATGTCTATTACCTATAATGTCTATTACCTATAATGTCTATTACCTATAATGTCTATTACCTATAATGTCTATTACCTATAATGTCTATTACCTATAATGTCTATTACCTATAATGACTATTACCTATAATGTCTATTACCTATAATGTCTATTACCTATAATGTCTATTACCTATAATGTCTATTACCTATAATGTGTATTACCTATAATTTCTATTTCCTATAATTTCTATTTCCTATAATGTCTATTACCTCTAATGTCTATTACCTATAATGTCTATTACCTATAATGTCTATTACCTATAATGTCTATTACCTATAATGTCTATTACCTATAATGTCTATTACCTATAATGTCTATTACCTATAATGTCTATTACCTATAATGTCTATTACCTATAATGTCTATTACCTATAATGTCTATTACCCATAATGTCTATTACCCATAATGTCTATTACCTATAATGTCTATTACCTATAATGTCTATTACCTATAATGTCTATGTCCTATAATGTCTATGTCCTATAATGTCTATGTCCTATAATGTCTATGTCCTATAATGTCTATTACCTATAATGTCTATTATCTATAATGTCTATTACCTATAATGTCTATTACCTATAATGTCTATTTCCTATTATGTCTATTTCCTATAATGTCTATTTCCTATAATGTCTATTACCTATAATGTCTATTACCTCTAATGTCTATTACCTCTAATGTCTATTTCCTATAATGTCTATTTCCTATAATGTCTATTACCTATAATGTCTATTACCTATAATGTCTATTACCTATAATGTCTATTACCTATAATGTCTATTACCTATAATGTCTATTACCTATAATGTCTATTTCCTATAATGTCTATTTCCTATGTCTATTTCCTATAATGTCTATTACCTATAATGTCTATTACCTATAATGTCTATTACCTATAATGTCTATTTCCTTTAATGTCTATTTCCTATAACGTCTATTTCCTATAATGTCTATTTCCTATAATGTCTATTTCCTATAATGTCTATTTCCTATAATGTCTATTTCCTATAATGTCTATTTCTTATAATGTCTATTTCCTATAATGTCTATTACCTATAATGTCTATTACCTATAATGTCTATTACCTATAATGTCTATTACCTATAATGTATATTACCTATAATGTCTATTACCTATAATGTCTATTACCTATAATGTCTATTACCTATAATGTCTATTACCTATAATGTCTATTACCTATAATGTCTATTACCTATAATGTCTATTACCTATAATGTCTATTACCTATAATGTCTTTTACCTATAATGTCTATTTCCTATAATGTCTATTACCTATAATGTCTATGACCTATAATGTCTATTACCTATAATGTCTATTACCTATAATGTCTATTACCTATAATGTCTATTACCTATAATGTCTATTTCCTATAATGTCTATTACCTATAATGTCTATTACCTATAATGTCTATTTCCTATAATGTCTATTACCTATAATGTCTATTTCCTATAATGTCTATGACCTATAATGTCTATTACCTATAATGTCTATTACCTATAATGTCTATTACCTATAATGTCTATTACCTATAATGTCTATTTCCTATAATGTCTATTACCTATAATGTCTATTACCTATAATGTCTATTTCCTATAATGTCTATTACCTATAATGTCTATTTCCTATAATGTCTATTACCTATAATGTCTATTACCTATAATGTCTATTACCTATAATGTCTATTACCTATAATGTCTATTACCTATAATGTCTATTACCTATAATGTCTATTACCTATAATGTCTATTACCTATAATGTCTATTACCTATAATGTCTATTACCTATAATGTCTATTACTTATAATGTCTATTACCTATAATGTCTATTACCTATAATGTCTATTACCTATAATGTCTATTACCTATAATGTCTATTACCTATAATGTCTATTACCTATAATGTCTATTACCTATAATGTCTATTACCTATAATGTCTTTTACCTATAATGTCTATTTCCTATAATGTCTATTACCTATAATGTCTATTACCTATAATGTCTATTACCTATAATGTCTATTACCTATAATGTCTATTACCTATAATGTCTATTACCTATAATGTTTATTACCTATAATGTTTATTACCTATAATGTCTATTACCTATAATGTCTATTACATATAATGTCTATTAAATATAACGTCTATTAAATATAACGTCTATTAAATATAACGTCTATTACCTATAACGTCTATTACCTATAACGTCTATTACCTATAACGTCTATTACCTATAACGTCTATTACCTATAACGTCTATTTCCTATAACGTCTATTTCCTATAACGTCTATTTCCTATAACGTCTATTACCTATAATGTCTATTACCTATAATGTCTATTACCTATAATGTCTATTACCTATAATGTCTATTTCCTATAATGTCTATTTCCTATAATGTCTATTACCTATAATGTCTATTACCTATAATGTCTATTTCCATTAATGTCTATTACCTATAATGTCTATTACCTATAATGTCTATTACCTATAATGTCTATTACCTATAATGTCTATTACCTATAATGTCTATTAAATATAATGTCTATTAAATATAATGTCTATTACCTATAATGTCTATTTCCTATAATGTCTAATTCCTATAATGTCTATTTCTTATAATGTCTATTACCTGTAATGTCTATTACCTGTAATGTCTATTACCTGTAATGTCTATTACCTATAATGTCTATTACCTATAATGTCTATTACCTATAATGTCTATTACCTATAATGTCTATTACCTATAATGTCTATTACCTATAATGTCTATTACCTATAATGTCTATTACCTATAATGTCTATTGACTATAATGTCTATTGACTATAATGTCTATTGACTATAACGTCTATTGACTATAACGTCTATTGACTATAACGTCTATTTCCTATAACGTCTATTTCCTATAACGTCTATTTCCTATAACGTCTATTACCTATAATGTCTAATACCTATAATGTCTATTACCTATAATGTCTATTACCTATAATGTCTATTACCTATAATGTCTATTTCCTATAATGTCTATTTCCTATAATGTCTATTACCTATAATGTTTATTACCTATAATGTCTATTACCTATAATGTCTATTTCCATTAATGTATATTACCTATAATGTCTATTACCTATAATGTCTATTTCCTATAATGTCTATTACCTATAATGTCTATTACCTATAATGTCTATTACCTATAATGTCTCTTACCTATAATGTCTATTACCTATAATGTCTATTACCTATAATGTCTATTACCTATAATGTCTATTACCTATAATGTCTATTACCTATAATGTCTATTACCTATAATGTCTATTACCTATAATGTCTATTGACTATAATGTCTATTGACTATAATGTCTATTGACTATAATGTCTATTGACTATAACGTCTATTGACTATAACGTCTATTTCCTATAACGTCTATTTCCTATAACGTCTATTTCCTATAACGTCTATTACCTATAATGTCTAATACCTATAATGTCTATTACCTATAATGTCTATTACCTATAATGTCTATTACCTATAATGTCTATTTCCTATAATGTCTATTTCCTATAATGTCTATTACCTATAATGTTTATTACCTATAATGTCTATTTCCATTAATGTATATTACCTATAATGTATATTACCTATAATGTCTATTTCCTATAATGTCTATTACCTATAATGTCTATTACGTATAATGTCTATTACGTATAATGTCTATTACGTATAATGTCTATTACCTATAATGTCTATTACCTATAATGTCTATTACCTATAATGTCTATTACCTATAATGTCTATTACCTATAATGTCTATTACCTATAATGTCTATTACCTATAATGTCTATTACCTATAATGTCTATTACCTATAATGTCTATTACCTATAATGTCTATTACCTATAATGTCTATTACCTATAATGTCTATTACCTATAATGTCTATTACCTATAATGTCTATTACCTATAATGTCTATTACCTATAATGTCTATTACCTATAATGTCTATTACCTATAATGTCTATTACCTATAATGTCTATTACCTATAATGTCTATTTCCTATAATGTCTATTTCCTATTATGTCTATTTCCTATAATGTCTATTTCCTATAATGTCTATTACCTATAATGTCTATTACCTATAATGTCTATTTCCTATAATGTCTATTACCTATAATGTCTATTACCTATAATGTCTATTACCTATAATGTCTATTTCCTATAATGTCTATTTCCTATAATGTCTATTTCCTATAATGTCTATTACCTATAATGTCTATTTCCTATAATGTCTATACCTATAATGTCTATTACCTATAATGTCTATTACCTATAATGTCTATTACCTATAATGTCTATTACCTATAATGTCTATTACCTATAATGTCTATTACCTATAATGTCTATTACCTATAATGTCTATTACCTATAATGTCTATTACCTATAATGTCTATTACCTATAATGTCTATAACCTATAATGTCTATAACATATAATGTCTATAACCTATAATGGCTATGTCCTATAATGTCTATTACCTATAATGTCTATTTCCTATAATGTCTATTACCTATAATGTCTATTACCTATAATGTCTATTACCTATAATGTCTATTTCCTATAATGTCTATTTCCCATAATGTCTATTTCCCATAATGTCTATTTCCCATAATGTCTATTACCCATAATGTCTATTACCTATAATGTCTATTACCTATAATGTCTATTACCTATAATGTCTATTACCTATAATGTCTATTACCTATAATGTCTATTACCTATAATGTCTATTACCTATAATGTCTATTACCTATAATGTCTATTACCTATAATGTCTATTACCTATAATGTCTATTACCTATAATGTCTATTACCTATAATGTCTATTACCTATAATGTCTATTTCCTATAATGTCTATTACCTATAATGTCTATTACCTATAATGTCTATTACCTATAATGTCTATTACATATAATGTCTATTACCTATAATGTCTATTACCTATAATGTCTATTACCTATAAAGTCTATTACCTATAATGTATATTACCTATAATTTCTATTACCTATAATTTCTATTACCTATAATGTCTATTACCTATAATGTCTATTACCTATAATGTCTATTACCTATAATGTCTATTAAATATAACGTCTATTACCTATAATGTCTATTTCCTATAATGTCTATTTCCTATAATGTCTATTACCTATAATGTCTATTACCTATAATGTCTATTACCTATAATGTCTATTACCTATAATGTCTATTACCTATAATGTCTATTACCTATAATGTCTATTACCTATAATGTCTATTACCTATAATGTCTATTACCTATAATGTCTATTACCTATAATGTCTATTACCTATAATGTCTATTACCTATAATGTCTATTACCTATAATGTCTATTACATATAATGTCTATTACCTATAATGTCTATTTCCTATAATGTCTATTTCCCATAATGTCTATTTCCCATAATGTCTATTTCCCATAATGTCTATTACCCATAATGTCTATTACCCATAATGTCTATTACCTATAATGTCTATTACCTATAATGTCTATTACCTATAATGTCTATTACCTATAATGTCTATTACCTATAATGTCTATTACCTATAATGTCTATTACCTATAATGTCTATTACCTATAATGTCTATTACCTATAATGTCTATTACCTATAATGTCTATTACCTATAATGTCTATTACCTATAATGTCTATTACCTATAATGCCTATTACCTATAATGTCTATTACCTATAATGTCTATTACCTATAATGTCTATTACCTATAATGTCTATTACCTATAAAGTCTATTACCTATAAAGTCTATTACCTATAATGTATATTACCTATAATTTCTATTACCTATAATTTCTATTACCTATAATGTCTATTACCTATAATGTCTATTACCTATAATGTCTATTACCTATAATGTCTATTACCTATAATGTCTATTAAATATAACGTCTAATACCTATAATGTCTATTTCCTATAATGTCTATTTCCTATAATGTCTATTACCTATAATGTCTATTACCTATAATGTCTATTACCTATAATGTCTATTACCTATAATGTCTATTACCTATAATGTCTATTACCTATAATGTCTATTACCTATAATGTCTATTACCTATAATGTCTATTACCTATCATGTCTATTACCTATCATGTCTATTTCTTATCATGTCTATTACCTATCATGTCTATTTCCTATCATGTCTATTTCCTATCATGTCTATTTCCTATCATGTCTATTTCCTATAATGTCTATAACCTATAATGTCTATTACCTATAATATATATTACCTATAATGTCTATGTCCTATAATGTCTATTACCTATAATGTCTATTACCTATCATGTCTATTACCTATAATGTCTATTACCTATAATGTCTATTGACTATAATGTCTATTACCTATAATGTCTATTACATATAATGTCTATTTCCTATAATGTCTATTTCCTATAATGTCTATTTCCTATAATGTCTATTTCCTGTAATGTCTATTACCTATAATGTCTATTTCCTATAATGTCTATTTCCTATAATGTCTATTTCCCATAATGTCTATTACCCATAATGTCTATTACCCATAATGTCTATTACCCATAATGTCTATTACCCATAATGTCTATTACCCATAATGTCTATTACCTATAATGTCTATTACCTATAATGTCTATTACCTATAATGTCTATTACCTATAATGTCTATTACCTATAATGTCTATTACCTATAATGTCTATTACCTATAATGTCTATTTCCTCTAATGTCTATTTCCTATAATGTCTATTACCTATAATGTCTATTACCTATAATGTCTATTACCTATAATGTCTATTTCCTATAATGTCTATTTCCTATAAAGTCTATTACCAATAATGTCTATTACCTATAATGTCTATTACGTATAATGTCTATTACCTATAAAGTCTATTACCTATAATGTATATTACCTATAAAGTCTATTACCTATAATGTCTATTACCTATAATGTCTATTACCTATAATGTCTATTACCTATAATGTCTATTACCTATAATGTCTATTACCTATTATGTCTATTACCTATAATGTATATTACCTATAATGTCTATTACCTATAATGTCTATTAAATATAATGTCTATTACCTATAATGTCTATTACCTATAATGTCTATTAAATATAATGTCTATTACCTATAATGTCTATTTCCTATAATGTCTAATTCCTTTAATGTCTATTTCCTATAATGTCTATTACCTATAATGTCCATTACCTATAATGTCTATTACCTATAATGTCAATTACCTATAATGTCTAATACCTATAATGTCTATTACCTATAATGTCAATTACCTATAATGTCTATTACCTATCATGTCTATTTCCTATAATGTCTATTACCTATAATGTCTATTACCTATAATGTCTATTTCCTATAATGTCTATTTCCTATAATGTCTATTACCTATAATGTCTATTACCTATAATGTCTATAACCTATAATGTCTATTACCTATAATGTCTATTTCCTATAATGTCTATTTCCTATAATGTCTATTTCCTATAATGTCTATTACCTATAATGTCTATTACCTATAATGTCTATTACCTAAAATGTCTATTACCTATAATGTCTATTACCTATAATGTCTATTTCCTATAATGTCTCTTTCCTATAATGTCTATTTCCTATAATGTCTATTTCCTATAATGTCTATTACCTATAATGTCTATTACCTATAATGTCTATTACCTATAATGTCTATTACCTATAATGTCTATTACCTATCATGTCTATTTCCTATCATGTCTATTACCTATCATGTCTATTACCTATCATGTCTATTACCTATCATGTCTATTTCCTATAAAGTCTATTTCCTATAATGTCTATTTCCTATAATGTCTATTACCTATAATGTCTATAACCTATAATGTCTATTTCCTATAATGTCTATTACCTATAATGTCTATGTCCTATAATGTCTATTACCTATAATGTCTATTACCTATAATGTCTATTTCCTATAATGTCTAATTCCTATAATGTCTATTACCTATAATGTCTATTTCCTATAATGTCTATTACCTATAATGTCTATTACCTATAATGTCTATTACCTATAATGTCTATTTCCTATAATGTCTATTTCCTATAATGTCTATTTCCCATAATGTCTATTTCCCATAATGTCTATTACCCATAATGTCTATTTCCTATAATGTCTATTACCTATAATGTCTATTACCTATAATGTCTATTACCTATAATGTCTATTACCTATAATGTCTATTACCTATAATGTCTATTACCTATAATGTCTATTACCTATAAAGTCTATTACCTATAATGTCTATTACCTATAATGTATATTACCTATAATGTCTATTACCTATAATGTCTATTACCTATAATGTCTATTACCTATAATGTCTTTTACCTATAATGTCTATTACCTATAATGTCTATTACCTATAATGTCTATTACCTATAATGTCTATTACCTATAATGTCTATTACCTATAATATCTATTTCCTATAATGTCTATTACCTATAATGTCTATTACCTATAATGTATATTACCTATAATGTATATTACCTATAATGTCTATTTCCTATAATGTCTATTTCCTATAATGTCTATTTCCTATAATGTCTATTACCTATAATGTCTATTACCTATAATGTGTATTTCCTATAATGTCTATTTCCTATAATGTCTATTACCTATAATGTCTATTACCTATAATGTCTATTACCTATAATGTCTATTACCTATAATGTCTATTTCCTATAATGTCTATTACCTATAATGTCTATTATCTATAATGTCTATTACCTATAATGTCTATTACCTATAATGTCTATTACCTATAATGTCTATTACCTATAATGTCTATTACCTATAATGTCTATTACCTATAATGTCTATTACCTATAATGTCTATTACCTATAATGTCTATTACCTATAATGTCTATTACCTATAATGTCTATTACCTATAATGTCCATTGACTATAATGTCTATTGACTATAATGTCTATTTCCAATAATGTCTATTTCCAATAATGTCTATTTCCTATAATGTCTATTACCTATAATGTCTATTACCTATAATGTCTATTACCTATAATGTCTATTACCTATAATGTCTATTACCTATAATGTCTATTTCCTATAATGTCTATTACCTATAATGTCTATTACCTATAATGTCTATTACCTATAAAGTCTATTACCTATAATGTCTATTACCTATAATGTCTATTACCTATAATGTCTATTACCTATAATATCTATTACCTATAATGTCTATTTCCTATAATGTCTATTTCCTATAATGTCTATTACCTATAATGTCTATTACCTATAATGTCTATTACCTATAATGTCTATTACCTATAATGTCTATTACCTATAAAGTCTATTACCTATAATGTCTATTACCTATAATGTCTATTACCTATAATGTCTATTACCTATAATGTCTATTACCTATAATGTCTATTTCCTATAATGTCTATTTCCTATAATGTCTATTACCTATAATGTCTATTACCTATAATGTCTATTACCTATAATGTCTATTACCTATAATGTATATTACCTATAATGTCTATTACCTATAATGTCTATTACCTATAATGTCTATTACCTATAATGTCTATTTCCTATAATGTCTATTACCTATAATGTCTATTACCTATAATGTCTATTACCTATAAAGTCTATTACCTATAATGTCTATTACCTATAATGTCTATTACCTATAATGTCTATTACCTATAATGTCTATTACCTATAATGTCTATTACCTATAATGTCTATTTCCTATAATGTCTATTTCCTATAATGTATATTACCTATAATGTCTATTACCTATAATGTCTATTACCTATAATGTCTATTACCTATAAGGTCTATTACCTATAATGTCTATTACCTATAACGTCTATTACCTATAACGTCTATTAAATATAACGTCTATTAAATATAACGTCTATTACCTATACCGTCTATTACCTATAACGTCTATTACCTATAACGTCTATTACCTACAACGTCTATTACCTATAACGTCTATTTCCTATAACGTCTATTTCCTATAATGTCTATTTCCTATAATGTCTATTACCTATAATGTCTATTACTTATAATGTGAATTTCCTATAATGTGAATTTTCGATAATGTGAATTTTCTATAAAGTCTATTACCTATAATGTCTATTACCTATAATGTCTATTACCTATAATGTCTATTACCTATAATGTCTATTACCTATAATGTCTATTACCTGTAAAGTCTATTACCTATTATGTCTATTACCTGTAATGTCTATTACCTGTAATGTCTATTACCTGTAATGTCTATTACCTATAATGTCTATTACCTATAATGTCTATTACCTATAATGTCTATTACTTATAATGTCCATTACCTATAATGTCTATTACCTATAATGTCTATTTCCTATAATGTCTATTACATATCATGTCTATTACCTATCATGTCTATTACCTATAATGTCTATTTCCTATAATGTTTATTTCCTATAATGTCTATAACCTATAATGTCTATTACCTATAATGTCTATAACCTATAATGTCTATTTCCTATATTGTCTTTTTCCTATAATGTCTATTACCTATAATGTCTATTACCTATAATGTCTATTACCTATAATGTCATTTACCTATAATGTCCATTACCTATAATGTCTATTACCTATAATGTCTATTTCCTATAATGTCTATTACCTATCATGTCTATTACCTATAATGTCTATTACCTATAATGTATATTTCCTATAATGTCTATTTCCTATAATGTCTATTTCCTATATTGTCTATTACTTATAATGTCTATTACCTATAATGTCTATAACCTATAATGTCTTTTTCCTATAATGTCTATTACCTATAATGTCTATTACCTATAATGTCTATTACCTATAATGTCTATTACCTATAATGTCTATTACCTATAATGTCTATTACCTATAATGTCTATTTCCTATAATGTCTATTTCCTATAATGTCTATTTCCTATAATGTCTATTTCCTATAATGTCTATTACCTATAATGTCTATTACCTATAATGTCTATTACCTATAATGTCTATTTCCTATAATGTCTATTACCTATAATGTCTATTACCTATAAAGTATATTACCTATAATGTCTATTACCTATAATGTCTATTACCTATAATGTCTATTACCTATAATGTCTATTACCTATAATGTCTATTACCTATAATGTCTATTACCTATAATGTCTATTACCTATAATGTCTATTACCTATAATGTCTATTACCTATTATGTCTATAACCTATAATGTCTATTTCCTCTAATGTCTATTTCCTATAATGTCTATTACCTATAATGTCTATTACCTATAATGTCTATTACCTATAATGTCTATTACCTATAATGTCTATTACCTATAATGTCTATTTCCTATAATGTCTATTTCCTATAATGTCTATTTCCTATAATGTCTATTTCCTATAATGTCTATTACCTATAATGTCTATTACCTATAATGTCTATTACCTATAATGTCTATTTCCTATAATGTCTATTACCTATAATGTCTATTACCTATAAAGTATATTACCTATAATGTCTATTACCTATAATGTCTATTACCTATAATGTCTATTACCTATAATGTCTATTACCTATAATGTCTATTACCTATAATGTCTATTACCTATAATGTCTATTACCTATAATGTCTATTACCTATAATGTCTATTACCTATAATGTCTATTACCTATAATGTCTATTACCTATAATGTCTATTACCTATAATGTCTATTACCTATAATGTCTATTACCTATAATGTCTATTACCTATAATGTCTATTACCTATAATGACTATGTCCTATTATGTCTATGTCCTATAATGTCTATTACCTATAATGTCTATTACCTATAATGTCTATTACCTATAATGTCTATTACCTATAATGTCTATTACCTATAATGTCTATTACCTATAATGTCTATTACCTATAATGTCTTTTACCTATAATGTCTATTACCTATAATGTCTATTTCCTATAATGTCTATTTCCCATAATGTCTATTACCCATAATGTCTATTACCCATAATGTCTATTACCTATAATGTCTATTACCTATAACGTCTATTACCTATAACGTCTATTTCCTATAATGTCTATTACCTATAATGTGAATTTCCTATAATGTGAATTTTCTATAATGTGAATTTTCTATAATGTCTATTACCTATAATGTCTATTACCTATCATGTCTATTACCTATAATGTCTATTACCTATAATGTCTATTACCTATAATGTCTATTGACTATAATGTCTATTGACTATAATGTCTATTTCCAATAATGTCTATTTCCTATAATGTCTATTACCTATAATGTCTATTACCTATAATGTCTATTACCTATAATGTCTATTACCTATAATGTCTATTACCTATAATGTCTAATACCTATAATGTCTATTTCCTATAATGTCTATTACCTATAATGTCTATTACCTATAAAGTCTATTACCTATAATGTCTATTACCTATAATGTCTATTCCCTATAATGTCTATTCCCTATAATGTCTATTCCCTATAATGTCTATTACCTATAATGTCTATTTCCTATAATGTCTATTTCCTATAATGTCTATTACCTATAATGTCTATTACCTATAATGTCTATTACCTATAATGTCTATTACCTATAATGTCTATTACCTATAATGTCTATTACCTATAATGTCTATTACCTATAATGTCTATTACCTATAATGTCTATTACCTATAATGTCTTTTACCTATAATGTCTATTTCCTATAATGTCTATTACCTATAATGTCTATGACCTATAATGTCTATTACCTATAATGTCTATTACCTATAATGTCTATTACCTATAATGTCTATTACCTATAATGTCTATTTCCTATAATGTCTATTACCTATAATGTCTATTACCTATAATGTCTATTTCCTATAATGTCTATTACCTATAATGTCTATTTCCTATAATGTCTATGACCTATAATGTCTATTACCTATAATGTCTATTACCTATAATGTCTATTACCTATAATGTCTATTACCTATAATGTCTATTTCCTATAATGTCTATTACCTATAATGTCTATTACCTATAATGTCTATTTCCTATAATGTCTATTACCTATAATGTCTATTTCCTATAATGTCTATTACCTATAATGTCTATTACCTATAATGTCTATTACCTATAATGTCTATTACCTATAATGTCTATTACCTATAATGTCTATTACCTATAATGTCTATTACCTATAATGTCTATTACCTATAATGTCTATTACCTATAATGTCTATTACCTATAATGTCTATTACTTATAATGTCTATTACCTATAATGTCTATTACCTATAATGTCTATTACCTATAATGTCTATTACCTATAATGTCTATTACCTATAATGTCTATTACCTATAATGTCTATTACCTATAATGTCTATTACCTATAATGTCTTTTACCTATAATGTCTATTTCCTATAATGTCTATTACCTATAATGTCTATTACCTATAATGTCTATTACCTATAATGTCTATTACCTATAATGTCTATTACCTATAATGTCTATTACCTATAATGTTTATTACCTATAATGTTTATTACCTATAATGTCTATTACCTATAATGTCTATTACATATAATGTCTATTAAATATAACGTCTATTAAATATAACGTCTATTAAATATAACGTCTATTACCTATAACGTCTATTACCTATAACGTCTATTACCTATAACGTCTATTACCTATAACGTCTATTACCTATAACGTCTATTTCCTATAACGTCTATTTCCTATAACGTCTATTTCCTATAACGTCTATTACCTATAATGTCTATTACCTATAATGTCTATTACCTATAATGTCTATTACCTATAATGTCTATTTCCTATAATGTCTATTTCCTATAATGTCTATTACCTATAATGTCTATTACCTATAATGTCTATTTCCATTAATGTCTATTACCTATAATGTCTATTACCTATAATGTCTATTACCTATAATGTCTATTACCTATAATGTCTATTACCTATAATGTCTATTAAATATAATGTCTATTAAATATAATGTCTATTACCTATAATGTCTATTTCCTATAATGTCTAATTCCTATAATGTCTATTTCTTATAATGTCTATTACCTGTAATGTCTATTACCTGTAATGTCTATTACCTGTAATGTCTATTACCTATAATGTCTATTACCTATAATGTCTATTACCTATAATGTCTATTACCTATAATGTCTATTACCTATAATGTCTATTACCTATAATGTCTATTACCTATAATGTCTATTACCTATAATGTCTATTGACTATAATGTCTATTGACTATAATGTCTATTGACTATAATGTCTATTGACTATAACGTCTATTGACTATAACGTCTATTTCCTATAACGTCTATTTCCTATAACGTCTATTTCCTATAACGTCTATTACCTATAATGTCTAATACCTATAATGTCTATTACCTATAATGTCTATTACCTATAATGTCTATTACCTATAATGTCTATTTCCTATAATGTCTATTTCCTATAATGTCTATTACCTATAATGTTTATTACCTATAATGTCTATTACCTATAATGTCTATTTCCATTAATGTATATTACCTATAATGTCTATTACCTATAATGTCTATTTCCTATAATGTCTATTACCTATAATGTCTATTACCTATAATGTCTATTACCTATAATGTCTCTTACCTATAATGTCTATTACCTATAATGTCTATTACCTATAATGTCTATTACCTATAATGTCTATTACCTATAATGTCTATTACCTATAATGTCTATTACCTATAATGTCTATTACCTATAATGTCTATTGACTATAATGTCTATTGACTATAATGTCTATTGACTATAATGTCTATTGACTATAACGTCTATTGACTATAACGTCTATTTCCTATAACGTCTATTTCCTATAACGTCTATTTCCTATAACGTCTATTACCTATAATGTCTAATACCTATAATGTCTATTACCTATAATGTCTATTACCTATAATGTCTATTACCTATAATGTCTATTTCCTATAATGTCTATTTCCTATAATGTCTATTACCTATAATGTTTATTACCTATAATGTCTATTTCCATTAATGTATATTACCTATAATGTATATTACCTATAATGTCTATTTCCTATAATGTCTATTACCTATAATGTCTATTACGTATAATGTCTATTACGTATAATGTCTATTACGTATAATGTCTATTACCTATAATGTCTATTACCTATAATGTCTATTACCTATAATGTCTATTACCTATAATGTCTATTACCTATAATGTCTATTACCTATAATGTCTATTACCTATAATGTATATTACCTATAATGTCTATTACCTATAATGTCTATTACCTATAATGTCTATTACCTATAATGTCTATTACCTATAATGTCTATTACCTATAATGTCTATTACCTATAATGTCTATTACCTATAATGTCTATTACCTATAATGTCTATTACCTATAATGTCTATTACCTATAATGTCTATTACCTATAATGTCTATTACCTATAATGTCTATTACCTATAATGTCTATTTCCTATAATGTCTATTTCCTATTATGTCTATTTCCTATAATGTCTATTTCCTATAATGTCTATTACCTATAATGTCTATTACCTATAATGTCTATTTCCTATAATGTCTATTACCTATAATGTCTATTACCTATAATGTCTATTACCTATAATGTCTATTTCCTATAATGTCTATTTCCTATAATGTCTATTTCCTATAATGTCTATTACCTATAATGTCTATTTCCTATAATGTCTATACCTATAATGTCTATTACCTATAATGTCTATTACCTATAATGTCTATTACCTATAATGTCTATTACCTATAATGTCTATTACCTATAATGTCTATTACCTATAATGTCTATTACCTATAATGTCTATTACCTATAATGTCTATTACCTATAATGTCTATTACCTATAATGTCTATAACCTATAATGTCTATAACATATAATGTCTATAACCTATAATGGCTATGTCCTATAATGTCTATTACCTATAATGTCTATTTCCTATAATGTCTATTACCTATAATGTCTATTACCTATAATGTCTATTACCTATAATGTCTATTTCCTATAATGTCTATTTCCCATAATGTCTATTTCCCATAATGTCTATTTCCCATAATGTCTATTACCCATAATGTCTATTACCTATAATGTCTATTACCTATAATGTCTATTACCTATAATGTCTATTACCTATAATGTCTATTACCTATAATGTCTATTACCTATAATGTCTATTACCTATAATGTCTATTACCTATAATGTCTATTACCTATAATGTCTATTACCTATAATGTCTATTACCTATAATGTCTATTACCTATAATGTCTATTACCTATAATGTCTATTACCTATAATGTCTATTTCCTATAATGTCTATTACCTATAATGTCTATTACCTATAATGTCTATTACCTATAATGTCTATTACATATAATGTCTATTACCTATAATGTCTATTACCTATAATGTCTATTACCTATAAAGTCTATTACCTATAATGTATATTACCTATAATTTCTATTACCTATAATTTCTATTACCTATAATGTCTATTACCTATAATGTCTATTACCTATAATGTCTATTACCTATAATGTCTATTAAATATAACGTCTATTACCTATAATGTCTATTTCCTATAATGTCTATTTCCTATAATGTCTATTACCTATAATGTCTATTACCTATAATGTCTATTACCTATAATGTCTATTACCTATAATGTCTATTACCTATAATGTCTATTACCTATAATGTCTATTACCTATAATGTCTATTACCTATAATGTCTATTACCTATAATGTCTATTACCTATAATGTCTATTACCTATAATGTCTATTACCTATAATGTCTATTACCTATAATGTCTATTACATATAATGTCTATTACCTATAATGTCTATTTCCTATAATGTCTATTTCCCATAATGTCTATTTCCCATAATGTCTATTTCCCATAATGTCTATTACCCATAATGTCTATTACCCATAATGTCTATTACCTATAATGTCTATTACCTATAATGTCTATTACCTATAATGTCTATTACCTATAATGTCTATTACCTATAATGTCTATTACCTATAATGTCTATTACCTATAATGTCTATTACCTATAATGTCTATTACCTATAATGTCTATTACCTATAATGTCTATTACCTATAATGTCTATTACCTATAATGTCTATTACCTATAATGCCTATTACCTATAATGTCTATTACCTATAATGTCTATTACCTATAATGTCTATTACCTATAATGTCTATTACCTATAAAGTCTATTACCTATAAAGTCTATTACCTATAATGTATATTACCTATAATTTCTATTACCTATAATTTCTATTACCTATAATGTCTATTACCTATAATGTCTATTACCTATAATGTCTATTACCTATAATGTCTATTACCTATAATGTCTATTAAATATAACGTCTAATACCTATAATGTCTATTTCCTATAATGTCTATTTCCTATAATGTCTATTACCTATAATGTCTATTACCTATAATGTCTATTACCTATAATGTCTATTACCTATAATGTCTATTACCTATAATGTCTATTACCTATAATGTCTATTACCTATAATGTCTATTACCTATAATGTCTATTACCTATCATGTCTATTACCTATCATGTCTATTTCTTATCATGTCTATTACCTATCATGTCTATTTCCTATCATGTCTATTTCCTATCATGTCTATTTCCTATCATGTCTATTTCCTATAATGTCTATAACCTATAATGTCTATTACCTATAATATATATTACCTATAATGTCTATGTCCTATAATGTCTATTACCTATAATGTCTATTACCTATCATGTCTATTACCTATAATGTCTATTACCTATAATGTCTATTGACTATAATGTCTATTACCTATAATGTCTATTACATATAATGTCTATTTCCTATAATGTCTATTTCCTATAATGTCTATTTCCTATAATGTCTATTTCCTGTAATGTCTATTACCTATAATGTCTATTTCCTATAATGTCTATTTCCTATAATGTCTATTTCCCATAATGTCTATTACCCATAATGTCTATTACCCATAATGTCTATTACCCATAATGTCTATTACCCATAATGTCTATTACCCATAATGTCTATTACCTATAATGTCTATTACCTATAATGTCTATTACCTATAATGTCTATTACCTATAATGTCTATTACCTATAATGTCTATTACCTATAATGTCTATTACCTATAATGTCTATTTCCTCTAATGTCTATTTCCTATAATGTCTATTACCTATAATGTCTATTACCTATAATGTCTATTACCTATAATGTCTATTTCCTATAATGTCTATTTCCTATAAAGTCTATTACCAATAATGTCTATTACCTATAATGTCTATTACGTATAATGTCTATTACCTATAAAGTCTATTACCTATAATGTATATTACCTATAAAGTCTATTACCTATAATGTCTATTACCTATAATGTCTATTACCTATAATGTCTATTACCTATAATGTCTATTACCTATAATGTCTATTACCTATTATGTCTATTACCTATAATGTATATTACCTATAATGTCTATTACCTATAATGTCTATTAAATATAATGTCTATTACCTATAATGTCTATTACCTATAATGTCTATTAAATATAATGTCTATTACCTATAATGTCTATTTCCTATAATGTCTAATTCCTTTAATGTCTATTTCCTATAATGTCTATTACCTATAATGTCCATTACCTATAATGTCTATTACCTATAATGTCAATTACCTATAATGTCTAATACCTATAATGTCTATTACCTATAATGTCAATTACCTATAATGTCTATTACCTATCATGTCTATTTCCTATAATGTCTATTACCTATAATGTCTATTACCTATAATGTCTATTTCCTATAATGTCTATTTCCTATAATGTCTATTACCTATAATGTCTATTACCTATAATGTCTATAACCTATAATGTCTATTACCTATAATGTCTATTTCCTATAATGTCTATTTCCTATAATGTCTATTTCCTATAATGTCTATTACCTATAATGTCTATTACCTATAATGTCTATTACCTAAAATGTCTATTACCTATAATGTCTATTACCTATAATGTCTATTTCCTATAATGTCTCTTTCCTATAATGTCTATTTCCTATAATGTCTATTTCCTATAATGTCTATTACCTATAATGTCTATTACCTATAATGTCTATTACCTATAATGTCTATTACCTATAATGTCTATTACCTATCATGTCTATTTCCTATCATGTCTATTACCTATCATGTCTATTACCTATCATGTCTATTACCTATCATGTCTATTTCCTATAAAGTCTATTTCCTATAATGTCTATTTCCTATAATGTCTATTACCTATAATGTCTATAACCTATAATGTCTATTTCCTATAATGTCTATTACCTATAATGTCTATGTCCTATAATGTCTATTACCTATAATGTCTATTACCTATAATGTCTATTTCCTATAATGTCTAATTCCTATAATGTCTATTACCTATAATGTCTATTTCCTATAATGTCTATTACCTATAATGTCTATTACCTATAATGTCTATTACCTATAATGTCTATTTCCTATAATGTCTATTTCCTATAATGTCTATTTTCCATAATGTCTATTTCCCATAATGTCTATTACCCATAATGTCTATTTCCTATAATGTCTATTACCTATAATGTCTATTACCTATAATGTCTATTACCTATAATGTCTATTACCTATAATGTCTATTACCTATAATGTCTATTACCTATAATGTCTATTACCTATAAAGTCTATTACCTATAATGTCTATTACCTATAATGTATATTACCTATAATGTCTATTACCTATAATGTCTATTACCTATAATGTCTATTACCTATAATGTCTTTTACCTATAATGTCTATTACCTATAATGTCTATTACCTATAATGTCTATTACCTATAATGTCTATTACCTATAATGTCTATTACCTATAATATCTATTTCCTATAATGTCTATTACCTATAATGTCTATTACCTATAATGTATATTACCTATAATGTATATTACCTATAATGTCTATTTCCTATAATGTCTATTTCCTATAATGTCTATTTCCTATAATGTCTATTACCTATAATGTCTATTACCTATAATGTGTATTTCCTATAATGTCTATTTCCTATAATGTCTATTACCTATAATGTCTATTACCTATAATGTCTATTACCTATAATGTCTATTACCTATAATGTCTATTTCCTATAATGTCTATTACCTATAATGTCTATTATCTATAATGTCTATTACCTATAATGTCTATTACCTATAATGTCTATTACCTATAATGTCTATTACCTATAATGTCTATTACCTATAATGTCTATTACCTATAATGTCTATTACCTATAATGTCTATTACCTATAATGTCTATTACCTATAATGTCTATTACCTATAATGTCTATGTCCTATAATGTCTATTACCTATAATGTCTATTACCTATAATGTCTATTTCCTATAATGTCTAATTCCTATAATGTCTATTACCTATAATGTCTATTTCCTATAATGTCTATTACCTATAATGTCTATTACCTATAATGTCTATTACCTATAATGTCTATTTCCTATAATGTCTATTTCCTATAATGTCTATTTCCCATAATGTCTATTTCCCATAATGTCTATTACCCATAATGTCTATTTCCTATAATGTCTATTACCTATAATGTCTATTACCTATAATGTCTATTACCTATAATGTCTATTACCTATAATGTCTATTACCTATAATGTCTATTACCTATAATGTCTATTACCTATAAAGTCTATTACCTATAATGTCTATTACCTATAATGTATATTACCTATAATGTCTATTACCTATAATGTCTATTACCTATAATGTCTATTACCTATAATGTCTTTTACCTATAATGTCTATTACCTATAATGTCTATTACCTATAATGTCTATTACCTATAATGTCTATTACCTATAATGTCTATTACCTATAATATCTATTTCCTATAATGTCTATTACCTATAATGTCTATTACCTATAATGTATATTACCTATAATGTATATTACCTATAATGTCTATTTCCTATAATGTCTATTTCCTATAATGTCTATTTCCTATAATGTCTATTACCTATAATGTCTATTACCTATAATGTGTATTTCCTATAATGTCTATTTCCTATAATGTCTATTACCTATAATGTCTATTACCTATAATGTCTATTACCTATAATGTCTATTACCTATAATGTCTATTTCCTATAATGTCTATTACCTATAATGTCTATTATCTATAATGTCTATTACCTATAATGTCTATTACCTATAATGTCTATTACCTATAATGTCTATTACCTATAATGTCTATTACCTATAATGTCTATTACCTATAATGTCTATTACCTATAATGTCTATTACCTATAATGTCTATTACCTATAATGTCTATTACCTATAATGTCTATTACCTATAATGTCCATTGACTATAATGTCTATTGACTATAATGTCTATTTCCAATAATGTCTATTTCCAATAATGTCTATTTCCTATAATGTCTATTACCTATAATGTCTATTACCTATAAAGTCTATTACCTATAATGTCTATTACCTATAATGTCTATTACCTATAATGTCTATTTCCTATAATGTCTATTACCTATAATGTCTATTACCTATAATGTCTATTACCTATAAAGTCTATTACCTATAATGTCTATTACCTATAATGTCTATTACCTATAATGTCTATTACCTATAATATCTATTACCTATAATGTCTATTTCCTATAATGTCTATTTCCTATAATGTCTATTACCTATAATGTCTATTACCTATAATGTCTATTACCTATAATGTCTATTACCTATAATGTCTATTACCTATAAAGTCTATTACCTATAATGTCTATTACCTATAATGTCTATTACCTATAATGTCTATTACCTATAATGTCTATTACCTATAATGTCTATTTCCTATAATGTCTATTTCCTATAATGTCTATTACCTATAATGTCTATTACCTATAATGTCTATTACCTATAATGTCTATTACCTATAATGTATATTACCTATAATGTCTATTACCTATAATGTCTATTACCTATAATGTCTATTACCTATAATGTCTATTTCCTATAATGTCTATTACCTATAATGTCTATTACCTATAATGTCTATTACCTATAAAGTCTATTACCTATAATGTCTATTACCTATAATGTCTATTACCTATAATGTCTATTACCTATAATGTCTATTACCTATAATGTCTATTACCTATAATGTCTATTTCCTATAATGTCTATTTCCTATAATGTATATTACCTATAATGTCTATTACCTATAATGTCTATTACCTATAATGTCTATTACCTATAAGGTCTATTACCTATAATGTCTATTACCTATAACGTCTATTACCTATAACGTCTATTAAATATAACGTCTATTAAATATAACGTCTATTACCTATACCGTCTATTACCTATAACGTCTATTACCTATAACGTCTATTACCTACAACGTCTATTACCTATAACGTCTATTTCCTATAACGTCTATTTCCTATAATGTCTATTTCCTATAATGTCTATTACCTATAATGTCTATTACTTATAATGTGAATTTCCTATAATGTGAATTTTCGATAATGTGAATTTTCTATAAAGTCTATTACCTATAATGTCTATTACCTATAATGTCTATTACCTATAATGTCTATTACCTATAATGTCTATTACCTATAATGTCTATTACCTGTAAAGTCTATTACCTATTATGTCTATTACCTGTAATGTCTATTACCTGTAATGTCTATTACCTGTAATGTCTATTACCTATAATGTCTATTACCTATAATGTCTATTACCTATAATGTCTATTACTTATAATGTCCATTACCTATAATGTCTATTACCTATAATGTCTATTTCCTATAATGTCTATTACATATCATGTCTATTACCTATCATGTCTATTACCTATAATGTCTATTTCCTATAATGTTTATTTCCTATAATGTCTATAACCTATAATGTCTATTACCTATAATGTCTATAACCTATAATGTCTATTTCCTATATTGTCTTTTTCCTATAATGTCTATTACCTATAATGTCTATTACCTATAATGTCTATTACCTATAATGTCATTTACCTATAATGTCCATTACCTATAATGTCTATTACCTATAATGTCTATTTCCTATAATGTCTATTACCTATCATGTCTATTACCTATAATGTCTATTACCTATAATGTATATTTCCTATAATGTCTATTTCCTATAATGTCTATTTCCTATATTGTCTATTACTTATAATGTCTATTACCTATAATGTCTATAACCTATAATGTCTTTTTCCTATAATGTCTATTACCTATAATGTCTATTACCTATAATGTCTATTACCTATAATGTCTATTACCTATAATGTCTATTACCTATAATGTCTATTACCTATAATGTCTATTTCCTATAATGTCTATTTCCTATAATGTCTATTTCCTATAATGTCTATTTCCTATAATGTCTATTACCTATAATGTCTATTACCTATAATGTCTATTACCTATAATGTCTATTTCCTATAATGTCTATTACCTATAATGTCTATTACCTATAAAGTATATTACCTATAATGTCTATTACCTATAATGTCTATTACCTATAATGTCTATTACCTATAATGTCTATTACCTATAATGTCTATTACCTATAATGTCTATTACCTATAATGTCTATTACCTATAATGTCTATTACCTATAATGTCTATTACCTATTATGTCTATAACCTATAATGTCTATTTCCTCTAATGTCTATTTCCTATAATGTCTATTACCTATAATGTCTATTACCTATAATGTCTATTACCTATAATGTCTATTACCTATAATGTCTATTACCTATAATGTCTATTTCCTATAATGTCTATTTCCTATAATGTCTATTTCCTATAATGTCTATTTCCTATAATGTCTATTACCTATAATGTCTATTACCTATAATGTCTATTACCTATAATGTCTATTTCCTATAATGTCTATTACCTATAATGTCTATTACCTATAAAGTATATTACCTATAATGTCTATTACCTATAATGTCTATTACCTATAATGTCTATTACCTATAATGTCTATTACCTATAATGTCTATTACCTATAATGTCTATTACCTATAATGTCTATTACCTATAATGTCTATTACCTATAATGTCTATTACCTATAATGTCTATTACCTATAATGTCTATTACCTATAATGTCTATTACCTATAATGTCTATTACCTATAATGTCTATTACCTATAATGTCTATTACCTATAATGTCTATTACCTATAATGACTATGTCCTATTATGTCTATGTCCTATAATGTCTATTACCTATAATGTCTATTACCTATAATGTCTATTACCTATAATGTCTATTACCTATAATGTCTATTACCTATAATGTCTATTACCTATAATGTCTATTACCTATAATGTCTTTTACCTATAATGTCTATTACCTATAATGTCTATTTCCTATAATGTCTATTTCCCATAATGTCTATTACCCATAATGTCTATTACCCATAATGTCTATTACCTATAATGTCTATTACCTATAACGTCTATTACCTATAACGTCTATTTCCTATAATGTCTATTACCTATAATGTGAATTTCCTATAATGTGAATTTTCTATAATGTGAATTTTCTATAATGTCTATTACCTATAATGTCTATTACCTATCATGTCTATTACCTATAATGTCTATTACCTATAATGTCTATTACCTATAATGTCTATTGACTATAATGTCTATTGACTATAATGTCTATTTCCAATAATGTCTATTTCCTATAATGTCTATTACCTATAATGTCTATTACCTATAATGTCTATTACCTATAATGTCTATTACCTATAATGTCTATTACCTATAATGTCTAATACCTATAATGTCTATTTCCTATAATGTCTATTACCTATAATGTCTATTACCTATAAAGTCTATTACCTATAATGTCTATTACCTATAATGTCTATTCCCTATAATGTCTATTCCCTATAATGTCTATTCCCTATAATGTCTATTACCTATAATGTCTATTTCCTATAATGTCTATTTCCTATAATGTCTATTACCTATAATGTCTATTACCTATAATGTCTATTACCTATAATGTCTATTACCTATAATGTCTATTACCTATAATGTCTATTACCTATAATGTCTATTACCTATAATGTCTATTACCTATAATGTCTATTACCTATAATGTCTTTTACCTATAATGTCTATTTCCTATAATGTCTATTACCTATAATGTCTATGACCTATAATGTCTATTACCTATAATGTCTATTACCTATAATGTCTATTACCTATAATGTCTATTACCTATAATGTCTATTTCCTATAATGTCTATTACCTATAATGTCTATTACCTATAATGTCTATTTCCTATAATGTCTATTACCTATAATGTCTATTTCCTATAATGTCTATGACCTATAATGTCTATTACCTATAATGTCTATTACCTATAATGTCTATTACCTATAATGTCTATTACCTATAATGTCTATTTCCTATAATGTCTATTACCTATAATGTCTATTACCTATAATGTCTATTTCCTATAATGTCTATTACCTATAATGTCTATTTCCTATAATGTCTATTACCTATAATGTCTATTACCTATAATGTCTATTACCTATAATGTCTATTACCTATAATGTCTATTACCTATAATGTCTATTACCTATAATGTCTATTACCTATAATGTCTATTACCTATAATGTCTATTACCTATAATGTCTATTACCTATAATGTCTATTACTTATAATGTCTATTACCTATAATGTCTATTACCTATAATGTCTATTACCTATAATGTCTATTACCTATAATGTCTATTACCTATAATGTCTATTACCTATAATGTCTATTACCTATAATGTCTATTACCTATAATGTCTTTTACCTATAATGTCTATTTCCTATAATGTCTATTACCTATAATGTCTATTACCTATAATGTCTATTACCTATAATGTCTATTACCTATAATGTCTATTACCTATAATGTCTATTACCTATAATGTTTATTACCTATAATGTTTATTACCTATAATGTCTATTACCTATAATGTCTATTACATATAATGTCTATTAAATATAACGTCTATTAAATATAACGTCTATTAAATATAACGTCTATTACCTATAACGTCTATTACCTATAACGTCTATTACCTATAACGTCTATTACCTATAACGTCTATTACCTATAACGTCTATTTCCTATAACGTCTATTTCCTATAACGTCTATTTCCTATAACGTCTATTACCTATAATGTCTATTACCTATAATGTCTATTACCTATAATGTCTATTACCTATAATGTCTATTTCCTATAATGTCTATTTCCTATAATGTCTATTACCTATAATGTCTATTACCTATAATGTCTATTTCCATTAATGTCTATTACCTATAATGTCTATTACCTATAATGTCTATTACCTATAATGTCTATTACCTATAATGTCTATTACCTATAATGTCTATTAAATATAATGTCTATTAAATATAATGTCTATTACCTATAATGTCTATTTCCTATAATGTCTAATTCCTATAATGTCTATTTCTTATAATGTCTATTACCTGTAATGTCTATTACCTGTAATGTCTATTACCTGTAATGTCTATTACCTATAATGTCTATTACCTATAATGTCTATTACCTATAATGTCTATTACCTATAATGTCTATTACCTATAATGTCTATTACCTATAATGTCTATTACCTATAATGTCTATTACCTATAATGTCTATTGACTATAATGTCTATTGACTATAATGTCTATTGACTATAATGTCTATTGACTATAACGTCTATTGACTATAACGTCTATTTCCTATAACGTCTATTTCCTATAACGTCTATTTCCTATAACGTCTATTACCTATAATGTCTAATACCTATAATGTCTATTACCTATAATGTCTATTACCTATAATGTCTATTACCTATAATGTCTATTTCCTATAATGTCTATTTCCTATAATGTCTATTACCTATAATGTTTATTACCTATAATGTCTATTACCTATAATGTCTATTTCCATTAATGTATATTACCTATAATGTCTATTACCTATAATGTCTATTTCCTATAATGTCTATTACCTATAATGTCTATTACCTATAATGTCTATTACCTATAATGTCTCTTACCTATAATGTCTATTACCTATAATGTCTATTACCTATAATGTCTATTACCTATAATGTCTATTACCTATAATGTCTATTACCTATAATGTCTATTACCTATAATGTCTATTACCTATAATGTCTATTGACTATAATGTCTATTGACTATAATGTCTATTGACTATAATGTCTATTGACTATAACGTCTATTGACTATAACGTCTATTTCCTATAACGTCTATTTCCTATAACGTCTATTTCCTATAACGTCTATTACCTATAATGTCTAATACCTATAATGTCTATTACCTATAATGTCTATTACCTATAATGTCTATTACCTATAATGTCTATTTCCTATAATGTCTATTTCCTATAATGTCTATTACCTATAATGTTTATTACCTATAATGTCTATTTCCATTAATGTATATTACCTATAATGTATATTACCTATAATGTCTATTTCCTATAATGTCTATTACCTATAATGTCTATTACGTATAATGTCTATTACGTATAATGTCTATTACGTATAATGTCTATTACCTATAATGTCTATTACCTATAATGTCTATTACCTATAATGTCTATTACCTATAATGTCTATTACCTATAATGTCTATTACCTATAATGTCTATTACCTATAATGTCTATTACCTATAATGTCTATTACCTATAATGTCTATTACCTATAATGTCTATTACCTATAATGTCTATTACCTATAATGTCTATTACCTATAATGTCTATTACCTATAATGTCTATTACCTATAATGTCTATTACCTATAATGTCTATTACCTATAATGTCTATTACCTATAATGTCTATTACCTATAATGTCTATTACCTATAATGTCTATTACCTATAATGTCTATTTCCTATAATGTCTATTTCCTATTATGTCTATTTCCTATAATGTCTATTTCCTATAATGTCTATTACCTATAATGTCTATTACCTATAATGTCTATTTCCTATAATGTCTATTACCTATAATGTCTATTACCTATAATGTCTATTACCTATAATGTCTATTTCCTATAATGTCTATTTCCTATAATGTCTATTTCCTATAATGTCTATTACCTATAATGTCTATTTCCTATAATGTCTATACCTATAATGTCTATTACCTATAATGTCTATTACCTATAATGTCTATTACCTATAATGTCTATTACCTATAATGTCTATTACCTATAATGTCTATTACCTATAATGTCTATTACCTATAATGTCTATTACCTATAATGTCTATTACCTATAATGTCTATTACCTATAATGTCTATAACCTATAATGTCTATAACATATAATGTCTATAACCTATAATGGCTATGTCCTATAATGTCTATTACCTATAATGTCTATTTCCTATAATGTCTATTACCTATAATGTCTATTACCTATAATGTCTATTACCTATAAAGTCTATTACCTATAATGTATATTACCTATAATTTCTATTACCTATAATTTCTATTACCTATAATGTCTATTACCTATAATGTCTATTACCTATAATGTCTATTACCTATAATGTCTATTAAATATAACGTCTATTACCTATAATGTCTATTTCCTATAATGTCTATTTCCTATAATGTCTATTACCTATAATGTCTATTACCTATAATGTCTATTACCTATAATGTCTATTACCTATAATGTCTATTACCTATAATGTCTATTACCTATAATGTCTATTACCTATAATGTCTATTACCTATAATGTCTATTACCTATAATGTCTATTACCTATAATGTCTATTACCTATAATGTCTATTACCTATAATGTCTATTACCTATAATGTCTATTACATATAATGTCTATTACCTATAATGTCTATTTCCTATAATGTCTATTTCCCATAATGTCTATTTCCCATAATGTCTATTTCCCATAATGTCTATTACCCATAATGTCTATTACCCATAATGTCTATTACCTATAATGTCTATTACCTATAATGTCTATTACCTATAATGTCTATTACCTATAATGTCTATTACCTATAATGTCTATTACCTATAATGTCTATTACCTATAATGTCTATTACCTATAATGTCTATTACCTATAATGTCTATTACCTATAATGTCTATTACCTATAATGTCTATTACCTATAATGTCTATTACCTATAATGCCTATTACCTATAATGTCTATTACCTATAATGTCTATTACCTATAATGTCTATTACCTATAATGTCTATTACCTATAAAGTCTATTACCTATAAAGTCTATTACCTATAATGTATATTACCTATAATTTCTATTACCTATAATTTCTATTACCTATAATGTCTATTACCTATAATGTCTATTACCTATAATGTCTATTACCTATAATGTCTATTACCTATAATGTCTATTAAATATAACGTCTAATACCTATAATGTCTATTTCCTATAATGTCTATTTCCTATAATGTCTATTACCTATAATGTCTATTACCTATAATGTCTATTACCTATAATGTCTATTACCTATAATGTCTATTACCTATAATGTCTATTACCTATAATGTCTATTACCTATAATGTCTATTACCTATAATGTCTATTACCTATCATGTCTATTACCTATCATGTCTATTTCTTATCATGTCTATTACCTATCATGTCTATTTCCTATCATGTCTATTTCCTATCATGTCTATTTCCTATCATGTCTATTTCCTATAATGTCTATAACCTATAATGTCTATTACCTATAATATATATTACCTATAATGTCTATGTCCTATAATGTCTATTACCTATAATGTCTATTACCTATCATGTCTATTACCTATAATGTCTATTACCTATAATGTCTATTGACTATAATGTCTATTACCTATAATGTCTATTACATATAATGTCTATTTCCTATAATGTCTATTTCCTATAATGTCTATTTCCTATAATGTCTATTTCCTGTAATGTCTATTACCTATAATGTCTATTTCCTATAATGTCTATTTCCTATAATGTCTATTTCCCATAATGTCTATTACCCATAATGTCTATTACCCATAATGTCTATTACCCATAATGTCTATTACCCATAATGTCTATTACCCATAATGTCTATTACCTATAATGTCTATTACCTATAATGTCTATTACCTATAATGTCTATTACCTATAATGTCTATTACCTATAATGTCTATTACCTATAATGTCTATTACCTATAATGTCTATTTCCTCTAATGTCTATTTCCTATAATGTCTATTACCTATAATGTCTATTACCTATAATGTCTATTACCTATAATGTCTATTTCCTATAATGTCTATTTCCTATAAAGTCTATTACCAATAATGTCTATTACCTATAATGTCTATTACGTATAATGTCTATTACCTATAAAGTCTATTACCTATAATGTATATTACCTATAAAGTCTATTACCTATAATGTCTATTACCTATAATGTCTATTACCTATAATGTCTATTACCTATAATGTCTATTACCTATAATGTCTATTACCTATTATGTCTATTACCTATAATGTATATTACCTATAATGTCTATTACCTATAATGTCTATTAAATATAATGTCTATTACCTATAATGTCTATTACCTATAATGTCTATTAAATATAATGTCTATTACCTATAATGTCTATTTCCTATAATGTCTAATTCCTTTAATGTCTATTTCCTATAATGTCTATTACCTATAATGTCCATTACCTATAATGTCTATTACCTATAATGTCAATTACCTATAATGTCTAATACCTATAATGTCTATTACCTATAATGTCAATTACCTATAATGTCTATTACCTATCATGTCTATTTCCTATAATGTCTATTACCTATAATGTCTATTACCTATAATGTCTATTTCCTATAATGTCTATTTCCTATAATGTCTATTACCTATAATGTCTATTACCTATAATGTCTATAACCTATAATGTCTATTACCTATAATGTCTATTTCCTATAATGTCTATTTCCTATAATGTCTATTTCCTATAATGTCTATTACCTATAATGTCTATTACCTATAATGTCTATTACCTAAAATGTCTATTACCTATAATGTCTATTACCTATAATGTCTATTTCCTATAATGTCTCTTTCCTATAATGTCTATTTCCTATAATGTCTATTTCCTATAATGTCTATTACCTATAATGTCTATTACCTATAATGTCTATTACCTATAATGTCTATTACCTATAATGTCTATTACCTATCATGTCTATTTCCTATCATGTCTATTACCTATCATGTCTATTACCTATCATGTCTATTACCTATCATGTCTATTTCCTATAAAGTCTATTTCCTATAATGTCTATTTCCTATAATGTCTATTACCTATAATGTCTATAACCTATAATGTCTATTTCCTATAATGTCTATTACCTATAATGTCTATGTCCTATAATGTCTATTACCTATAATGTCTATTACCTATAATGTCTATTTCCTATAATGTCTAATTCCTATAATGTCTATTACCTATAATGTCTATTTCCTATAATGTCTATTACCTATAATGTCTATTACCTATAATGTCTATTACCTATAATGTCTATTTCCTATAATGTCTATTTCCTATAATGTCTATTTTCCATAATGTCTATTTCCCATAATGTCTATTACCCATAATGTCTATTTCCTATAATGTCTATTACCTATAATGTCTATTACCTATAATGTCTATTACCTATAATGTCTATTACCTATAATGTCTATTACCTATAATGTCTATTACCTATAATGTCTATTACCTATAAAGTCTATTACCTATAATGTCTATTACCTATAATGTATATTACCTATAATGTCTATTACCTATAATGTCTATTACCTATAATGTCTATTACCTATAATGTCTTTTACCTATAATGTCTATTACCTATAATGTCTATTACCTATAATGTCTATTACCTATAATGTCTATTACCTATAATGTCTATTACCTATAATATCTATTTCCTATAATGTCTATTACCTATAATGTCTATTACCTATAATGTATATTACCTATAATGTATATTACCTATAATGTCTATTTCCTATAATGTCTATTTCCTATAATGTCTATTTCCTATAATGTCTATTACCTATAATGTCTATTACCTATAATGTGTATTTCCTATAATGTCTATTTCCTATAATGTCTATTACCTATAATGTCTATTACCTATAATGTCTATTACCTATAATGTCTATTACCTATAATGTCTATTTCCTATAATGTCTATTACCTATAATGTCTATTATCTATAATGTCTATTACCTATAATGTCTATTACCTATAATGTCTATTACCTATAATGTCTATTACCTATAATGTCTATTACCTATAATGTCTATTACCTATAATGTCTATTACCTATAATGTCTATTACCTATAATGTCTATTACCTATAATGTCTATTACCTATAATGTCTATTACCTATAATGTCCATTGACTATAATGTCTATTGACTATAATGTCTATTTCCAATAATGTCTATTTCCAATAATGTCTATTTCCTATAATGTCTATTACCTATAATGTCTATTACCTATAATGTCTATTACCTATAATGTCTATTACCTATAATGTCTATTACCTATAATGTCTATTTCCTATAATGTCTATTACCTATAATGTCTATTACCTATAATGTCTATTACCTATAAAGTCTATTACCTATAATGTCTATTACCTATAATGTCTATTACCTATAATGTCTATTACCTATAATATCTATTACCTATAATGTCTATTTCCTATAATGTCTATTTCCTATAATGTCTATTACCTATAATGTCTATTACCTATAATGTCTATTACCTATAATGTCTATTACCTATAATGTCTATTACCTATAAAGTCTATTACCTATAATGTCTATTACCTATAATGTCTATTACCTATAAAGTCTATTACCTATAATGTCTATTACCTATAATGTCTATTACCTATAAAGTCTATTACCTATAATGTCTATTACCTATAATGTCTATTACCTATAATGTCTATTACCTATAATGTCTATTACCTATAATGTCTATTACCTATAATGTCTATTTCCTATAATGTCTATTTCCTATAATGTATATTACCTATAATGTCTATTACCTATAATGTCTATTACCTATAATGTCTATTACCTATAAGGTCTATTACCTATAATGTCTATTACCTATAACGTCTATTACCTATAACGTCTATTAAATATAACGTCTATTAAATATAACGTCTATTACCTATACCGTCTATTACCTATAACGTCTATTACCTATAACGTCTATTACCTACAACGTCTATTACCTATAACGTCTATTTCCTATAACGTCTATTTCCTATAATGTCTATTTCCTATAATGTCTATTACCTATAATGTCTATTACTTATAATGTGAATTTCCTATAATGTGAATTTTCGATAATGTGAATTTTCTATAAAGTCTATTACCTATAATGTCTATTACCTATAATGTCTATTACCTATAATGTCTATTACCTATAATGTCTATTACCTATAATGTCTATTACCTGTAAAGTCTATTACCTATTATGTCTATTACCTGTAATGTCTATTACCTGTAATGTCTATTACCTGTAATGTCTATTACCTATAATGTCTATTACCTATAATGTCTATTACCTATAATGTCTATTACTTATAATGTCCATTACCTATAATGTCTATTACCTATAATGTCTATTTCCTATAATGTCTATTACATATCATGTCTATTACCTATCATGTCTATTACCTATAATGTCTATTTCCTATAATGTTTATTTCCTATAATGTCTATAACCTATAATGTCTATTACCTATAATGTCTATAACCTATAATGTCTATTTCCTATATTGTCTATTTCCTATAATGTCTATTACCTATAATGTCTATTACCTATAATGTCTATTACCTATAATGTCATTTACCTATAATGTCCATTACCTATAATGTCTATTACCTATAATGTCTATTTCCTATAATGTCTATTACCTATCATGTCTATTACCTATAATGTCTATTACCTATAATGTCTATTTCCTATAATGTCTATTTCCTATAATGTCTATTTCCTATATTGTCTATTACTTATAATGTCTATTACCTATAATGTCTATAACCTATAATGTCTTTTTCCTATAATGTCTATTACCTATAATGTCTATTACCTATAATGTCTATTACCTATAATGTCTATTACCTATAATGTCTATTACCTATAATGTCTATTACCTATAATGTCTATTTCCTATAATGTCTATTTCCTATAATGTCTATTTCCTATAATGTCTATTTCCTATAATGTCTATTACCTATAATGTCTATTACCTATAATGTCTATTACCTATAATGTCTATTTCCTATAATGTCTATTACCTATAATGTCTATTACCTATAAAGTATATTACCTATAAAGTATATTACCTATAATGTCTATTACCTATAATGTCTATTACCTATAATGTCTATTACCTATAATGTCTATTACCTATAATGTCTATTACCTATAATGTCTATTACCTATAATGTCTATTACCTATAATGTCTATTACCTATAATGTCTATTACCTATTATGTCTATAACCTATAATGTCTATTTCCTCTAATGTCTATTTCCTATAATGTCTATTACCTATAATGTCTATTACCTATAATGTCTATTACCTATAATGTCTATTACCTATAATGTCTATTACCTATAATGTCTATTTCCTATAATGTCTATTTCCTATAATGTCTATTTCCTATAATGTCTATTTCCTATAATGTCTATTACCTATAATGTCTATTACCTATAATGTCTATTACCTATAATGTCTATTTCCTATAATGTCTATTACCTATAATGTCTATTACCTATAAAGTATATTACCTTTAATGTCTATTACCTATAATGTCTATTACCTATAATGTCTATTACCTATAATGTCTATTACCTATAATGTCTATTACCTATAATGTCTATTACCTATAATGTCTATTACCTATAATGTCTATTACCTATAATGTCTATTACCTATAATGTCTATTACCTATAATGTCTATTACCTATAATGTCTATTACCTATAATGTCTATTACCTATAATGTCTATTACCTATAATGTCTATTACCTATAATGTCTATTACCTATAATGACTATGTCCTATTATGTCTATGTCCTATAATGTCTATTACCTATAATGTCTATTACCTATAATGTCTATTACCTATAATGTCTATTACCTATAATGTCTATTACCTATAATGTCTATTACCTATAATGTCTATTACCTATAATGTCTTTTACCTATAATGTCTATTACCTATAATGTCTATTTCCTATAATGTCTATTTCCCATAATGTCTATTACCCATAATGTCTATTACCCATAATGTCTATTACCTATAATGTCTATTACCTATAACGTCTATTACCTATAACGTCTATTTCCTATAATGTCTATTACCTATAATGTGAATTTCCTATAATGTGAATTTTCTATAATGTGAATTTTCTATAATGTCTATTACCTATAATGTCTATTACCTATCATGTCTATTACCTATAATGTCTATTACCTATAATGTCTATTACCTATAATGTCTATTGACTATAATGTCTATTGACTATAATGTCTATTTCCAATAATGTCTATTTCCTATAATGTCTATTACCTATAATGTCTATTACCTATAATGTCTATTACCTATAATGTCTATTACCTATAATGTCTATTACCTATAATGTCTATTACCTATAATGTCTAATACCTATAATGTCTATTTCCTATAATGTCTATTACCTATAATGTCTATTACCTATAAAGTCTATTACCTATAATGTCTATTACCTATAATGTCTATTCCCTATAATGTCTATTCCCTATAATGTCTATTCCCTATAATGTCTATTACCTATAATGTCTATTTCCTATAATGTCTATTTCCTATAATGTCTATTACCTATAATGTCTATTACCTATAATGTCTATTACCTATAATGTCTATTACCTATAATGTCTATTACCTATAATGTCTATTACCTATAATGTCTATTACCTATAATGTCTATTACCTATAATGTCTATTACCTATAATGTCTATTACCTATAATGTCTATAACCTATAATGTCTATTACCTATAATGTCTATTACCTATAATATCTATTACCTATATTGTTTATTACCTATAATGTCTATTTCGTATAATGTCTATTACCTATAAAGTATATTACCTATAATGTCTATTACCTATAATGTCTATTACCTATAATGTCTATTACCTATAAAGTCTATTACCTATAATGTCTATTACCTATAAAGTCTATTACCTATAATGTCTATTACCTATAATGTCTATTACCTATAATGTCTATTACCTATAATGTCTATTACCTATAATGTCTATTACCTATAATGTCTATTACCTATAATGTCTATTACCTATAATGTCTATTACCTATTATGTCTATTACCTATAATGTCTATTACCTATAATGTCTATTACCTATAATGTCTATTAAATATAATGTCTATTAACTATAATGTCTATTTCCTATAATGTCTAATTCCTATAATGTCTTTTTCCTATAATGTCTTTTTCCTATAATGTCTATGACCTATAATGTCTATGACCTGTAATGTCTATGACCTGTAATGTCTATTACCTATAATGTCTATTACCTATAATGTCTATTCCCTATAATGTCTATTACCTATAATGTCTATTACCTATAATGGCTATTACCTATAATGTATATTACCTATAATGTCTATTACCTATAATGTCTATTGACTATAATGTCTATTGACTATAATGTCTATTGACTATAATGTCTATTGACTATAATGTCTATTGACTATAATGTCTATTTCCTATAATGTCTATTTCCTATAATGTCTATTTCCTATAATGTCTATTTCCTATAATGTCTATTACCTATAATGTCTATTACCTATAATGTCTATTACCTATAATGTCTATTTCCAATAATGTCTATTTCCTATAATGTCTATTTCCTATAATGTCTAGTACCTATAATGTCTAGTACCTATAATGTCTATTACCTATAAAATATATTACCTATAAAGTCTATTACCTATAAAGTCTATTACCTATAATGTCTATTACCTATAATGTATATTACCTATAATGTCTATTACCTATAATGTCTATTACCTATAATGTCTATTACCTATAATGTCTATTACCTATAATGTCTATTTCCTATAATGTCTATTTCCTATAATGTCTATTACCTATAATGTCTATTACCTATAAAGTCTATTTCCTATAATGTCTATTACCTATAAAGTCTATTACCTATAATGTCTATTACCTATAATGTCTATTACCTATAATGTCTATTTCCTATAATGTCTATTTCCTATAATGTCTATTTCCTATAATGTCTATTACCTATAATGTCTATTACCTATAATGTCTATTACCTATAATGTCTATTACCTATAAAGTCTATTACCTATAAAGTCTATTACCTATAAAGTCTATTACCTATAATGTCTATTACCTATAATGTCTATTACCTATAATGTCTATTACCTATAATGTCTATTACCTATAATGTGTATTACCTATAATGTCTATTACCTATAATGTCTATTACCTATAAATGTCTATTACCTATAATGTCTATTACCTATAATGTCTATTACCTATAATGTCTATTACCTATAATGTCTATTACCTATAATGTCTATTACCTATAATGTCTATTACCTATAATGTCTATTACCTATAATGTCTATTACCTATAATGTCTATTACCTATAATGTCTATTACCTATAATGTCTATTGACTATAATGTCTATTGACTATAATGTCTATTTCCAATAATGTCTATTTCCTATAATGTCTATTACCTATAATGTCTATTACCTATAATGTCTATTACCTATAATGTCTATTACCTATAATGTCTAATACCTATAATGTCTATTTCCTATAATGTCTATTTCCTATAATGTCTATTACCTATAATGTCTATTACCTATAATGTCTATTACCTATAAAGTCTATTACCTATAATATCTATTACCTATATTGTCTATTCCCTATAATGTCTATTACCTATAATGTCTATTACCTATAATGTCTATTTCCTATAATGTCTATTTCCTATATTGTCTATTTCCTATAATGTTTATTACCTATAATGTCTATTACCTATAATGTCTATTACCTATAATGTCTATTACCTATAATGTCTTTTACCTATAATGTCTATTACCTATAATGTCTATTACCTATAATGTCTATTACCTATAATGTCTATTACCTATAATGTCTATTACCTATAATGTCTATTACCTATAATATCTATTACCTATAATGTCTATTACCTATAATGTCTATTACCTATAATGTCTATTACCTATAATGTCTATTTCGTATAATGTCTATTACCTATAAAGTATATTACCTATAATGTCTATTACCTATAATGTCTATTACCTATAATGTCTATTACCTATAAAGTCTATTACCTATAATGTCTATTACCTATAAAGTCTATTACCTATAATGTCTATTACCTATAATGTTTATTACCTATAATGTCTATTACCTATAATGTCTATTACCTATAATGTCTATTACCTATAATGTCTATTACCTATAATGTCTATTACCTATAATGTCTATTGCATATAATGTCTATTACCTATAATGTCTATTACCTATAATGTCTATTAAATATAATGTCTATTACCTATAATGTCTATTTCCTATAATGTCTAATTCCTATAATGTCTAATTCCTATAATGTCTTTTTCCTATAATGTCTTTTTCCTATAATGTCTATGACCTATAATGTCTATGACCTGTAATGTCTATGACCTGTAATGTCTATTACCTATAATGTCTATTACCTATAATGTCTATTACCTATAATGTCTATTCCCTATAATGTCTATTACCTATAATGTCTATTACCTATAATGTCTATTACCTATAATGTCTATTACCTTTAATGTCTATTACCTATAATGTCTATTGACTATAATGTCTATTGACTATAATGTCTATTGACTATAATGTCTATTGACTATAATGTCTATTGACTATATTGTCTATTGACTATAATGTCTATTTCCTATAATGTCTATTTCCTATAATGTCTATTTCCTATAATGTCTATTACCTATAATGTCTATTACCTATAATGTCTATTTCCAATAATGTCTATTTCCTATAATGTCTATTTCCTATAATGTCTATTACCTATAATGTCTATTACCAATAAAGTCTATTACCTATAAAGTATAATACCTATAAAGTCTATTACCTATAATGTCTATTACCTATAATGTCTATTACCTATAATGTCTATTACCTATAATGTCTATTACCTATAATGTCTATTACCTATAATGTCTATTACCTATAATGTCTATTTCCTATAATGTCTATTTCCTATAATGTCTATTACCTATAATGTCTATTACCTATAAAGTCTATTTCCTATAATGTCTATTACCTATAAAGTCTATTACCTATAATGTCTATTACCTATAATGTCTTTTACCTATAATGTCTATTACCTATAATGTCTATTTCCTATAATGTCTATTTCCTATAATGTCTATTACCTATAAAGTCTATTACCTATAATGTCTATTTCCTATAATGTCTATTTCCTATAATGTCTATTTCCTATAATGTCTATTACCTATAATGTCTATTACCTATAATGTCTATTACCTATAATGTCTATTACCTATAAAGTCTATTACCTATAAAGTCTATTACCTATAAAGTCTATTACCTATAATGTCTATTACCTATAATGTCTATTACCTATAATGTCTATTACCTATAATGTCTATTTCCTATAATGTCTATTACCTATAATGTCTATTAACTATAATGTCTATTACCAATAATGTCTATTTCCTATAATGTCTATTACCTATAATAACTATTACCTATTATGTCTATTACCTATAATGTCTATTACCTATAATGTCTATTACCTATAATGTCTATTACCTATAATGTCTATTTCCTATAATGTCTATTACCTATAATGTCTATTACCTATAATGTCTATTACCTATAAAGTCTATTACCTATAAAGTCTATTACATATAATGTCTATTACCTATAATGTCTATTACCTATAATGTCTATTTCCTATAATGTCTATTACCTATAATGTCTATTTCCTATAATGTCTATTACCTATAATGTCTATTACCTATAATGTCTATTACCTATAATGTCTATTACCTATAATGTCTATTTCCTATAATGTCTTTTTCCTATAATGTCTATTACCTATAATGTCTATTTCCTATAATGTCTATTTCCTATAATGTCTATTACCTATAATGTCTATTACCTATAATGTCTATTTCCTATAATGTCTATTTTTTTTTAATGTCTATTTCCTATAATGTCTATTTCATATAATGTCTATTTCCTATAATGTCTATTTCCTATAATGTCTATTTCCCATAATGTCTATTTCCCATAATGTCTATTACCCATAATGTCTATTACCTATAATGTCTATTTCCTATAATGTCTATTTCCTATAATGTATATTACCTATAATGTCTATTACCTATAATGTCTATTACCTATAATGTCTATTACCTATAATGTCTATTACCTAAAATGTCTATTTCCTATAAAGTCTATTACCTATAATGTCTATTACCTATAATGTCTATTACCTATAATGTCTATTTCCTATAATGTCTATTACCTATAATGTCTATTACCTATAAAGTCTATTACCTATAAAGTCTATTACCTATAATGTCTATTACCTATAATGTCTATTACCTATAATGTCTATTTCCTATAATGTCTATTACCTATAATGTCTATTTCCTATAATGTCTATTTCCTATAATGTCTATTACCTATAATGTCTATTTCCTATAATGTCTATTACCTATAATGTCTATTACCTATAATGTCTATTACCTATAATGTCTATTACCTATAATGTCTATTACCTATAATGTCTATTACCTATAATGTCTATTTCCTATAATGTCTATTTGCTATAATGTCTATTTCCTATAATGTATATTACCTATAATGTCTATTTCCTATAATGTCTATTACCTATAATGTCTATTACCTATAATGTCTATTACCTATAATGTCTATTACCTATAATGTCTATTACCTATAATGTCTATTACCTATAATGTCTATTACCTATAATGTCTATTACCTATAATGTCTATTACCTATAATGTCTATTACCTATAATGTCTATTACCTATAATGTCTATTACCTATAATGTCTATTTCCTATAATGTATATTACCTATAATGTCTATTACCTATAATGTCTATTACCTATAATGTCTATTTCCTATAATGTCTATTGACTATAATGTCTATTGACTATAATGTCTATTGACTATAATGTCTATTGACTATAATGTCAATTGACTATAATGTCTATTACCTATAATGTCTATTACCTATAATGTCTATTACCTATAATGTCTATTACCTATAATGTCTATTACCTATAATGTCTATTACCTATAATGTCTATTACCTATAATGTCTATTACCTATAATGTCTATTACCTATAATGTCTATTACCTATAATGTCTATTACCTATAATGTCTATTACCTATAATGTCTATTACCTATAATGTCTATTACCTATAATGTCTATTACCTATAATGTCTATTACCTATAATGTCTATTACCTATAATGTCTATTACCTATAATGTCTATTACCTATAATGTCTATTACCTATAATGACTATTACCTATAATGTCTATTACCTATAATGTCTATTACCTATAATGTCTATTACCTATAATGTCTATTACCTATAATGTCTATTACCTATCATGTCTATTTCCTATCATGTCTATTACCTATAATGTCTATTACCTATAATGTCTATTACCTATAATGTCTATTACCTATAATGTCTATTACTTATAATGTCTATTACCTATAATGTCTATTACCTATAATGTCTATTACCTATAATGTCTATTACCTATAATGTCTATTACCTATAATGTCTATTACCTATAATGTCTATTACCTATAATGTCTATTACCTATAATGTCTATTACCTATAATGTCTATTACCTATAATGTCTATTACCTATAATGTCTATTACCTTTAATGTCTATTACCTATAATGTCTATTACCTATAATGTCTATTACCTATAATGTCTATTACCTATAATGTCTATTACCTATAATGTCTATTAGCTATAATGTCAATTACCTATAATGTCTATTACCTATAATGTCTATTACCTATAATGTCTATTACCTATAATGTCTATTACCTATAATGTCTATTACCTATAATGTCTATTACCTATAATGTCTATTACATATAATGTCTATTACCTATAATGTCTATTACCTATAATGTCTATTACCTATAATGTCTATTACATATAATGTCTATTACCTATAATGTCTATTACCTATAATGTCTATTACCTATAATGTCTATTACCTATAATGTCTATTACCTATAATGTCTATTACCTATAATGTCTATTACCTAAAATGTCTATTACCTATAATGTCTATTACCTATAATGTCTATTTCCTCTAATGTCTATTTCCTCTAATGTCTATTACCTATAATGTCTATTACCTATAATGTCTATTACCTATAATGTCTATTACCTATAATGTCTATTACCTATAATGTCTATTTCCTATAATGTCTATTTCCTATAAAGTCTATTACCTATAATGTCTATTACCTATAATGTCTATTACGTATAATGTCTATTACCTATAAAGTCTATTACCTATAATGTCTATTACCTATAAAGTCTATTACCTATAAAGTCTATTACCTATAATGTCTATTACCTATAATGTCTATTACCTATAATGTCTATTACCTATAATGTCTATTACCTATAATGTATATTACCTATAATGTCTATTACCTATAATGTATATTACCTATAATGTATATTACCTATAATGTCTATTACCTATAATGTCTATTACCTATAATGTCTATTTCCTATAATGTCTATTACCTATAATGTCTATTACCTATAATGTCTATTACCTATAATGTCTATTACCTATAATGTCTATTACCTATAATGTCTATTACCTATAATGTCTATTACCTATAATGTCTATTACCTATAATGTCTATTGACTATAATGTCTATTACCTATAATGTCTATCACCTATAATGTCTATTACCTATAATGTCTATTACCTATAATGTCTATTTCCTATAATGTCTATTTCCTATAATGTCTATTTCCTATAATGTCTATTTCCTATAATGTCTATTTCCTATAATGTCTATTACCTATAATGTCTATTACCTATAAAGTCTATTACCTATAAAGTCTATTACCTATAAAGTCTATTACCTATAATGTCTATTACCTATAATGTCTATTACCTATAATGTCTATTACCTATAATGTCTATTACCTATAATGTCTATTACCTATAATGTCTATTACCTATAATGTCTATTTCCTATAATGTCTATTACCTATAATGTCTATTACCTATAATGTCTATTACCTATAATGTCTATTACCTATAATGTCTATTACCTATCATGTCTATTACCTATCATGTCTTTTTCCTATCATGTCTATTACCTAAAATGTCTGTTACCTATAATGTCTATTACCTATAATGTCTATTACCTATAATGTCTATTACCTATACTGTCTATTTCCTATAATGTCTATTACCTATAATGTCTATTACCTATAATGTCTATTACCTATAATGTCTATTACCTATAATGTCTATTACCTATAATGTCTATTACCTATAATGTCTCTTTCCTATAATGTCTATTTCCTATAATGTCTATTACCTATAATGTCTATTACCTATAATGTCTATTACCTATAATGTCTATTACCTATAATGTCTATTACCTATAATGTCTATTTCCTATAATGTCTATTACCTATAATGTCTATTTCCTATAATGTCTATTTCCTATAATGTCTATTATCTATAATGTCTATTACCTATAATGTCTATTACCTATAATGTCTATTACGTATAATGTCTATTACCTATAATGTCTATTACCTATAATGTCTATTACCTATAATGTCTATTACCTATAATGTCTATTACCTATAATGTCTATTACCTATAATGTCTATTACCTATAATGTCTATTACCTATAATGTCTATTACCTATAATGTCTATTACCTAAAATGTCTATTACCTAAAATGTCTATTACCTATAATGTCTATTACCTATAATGTCTTTTACCTAAAATGTCTATTACCTATAATGTTTATTACCTATAAAGTCTATTACCTATAATGTCTATTACCTATAATGTCTATTACCTATAATGTCTATTTCCTCTAATGTCTATTTCCTATAATGTCTATTACCTATAATGTCTATTACCTATAATGTCTATTACCTATAATGTCTATTTCCTATAATGTCTATTTCCTATAAAAATTCTATTACCTATAATGTCTATTACCTATAATGTCTATTACGTATAATGTCTATTACCTATAAAGTCTATTACCTATAATGTATATTACCTATAAAGTCTATTACCTATAATGTCTATTACCTATAATGTCTATTACCTATAATGTCTATTACCTATAATGTCTATTACCTATAATGTCTATTACCTATAATGTCTATTACCTATAATGTCTATTACCTATAATGTCTATTACCTATAATGTCTATTACCTATAATTTCTATTAAATATAATGTCTATTACCTATAATGTCTATTTCCTATAATGTCTAATTCCTATAAAGTCTATTACCTATAATGTCCATTACCTATAAAGTCTATTACCTATAATGTCTATTACCTATAATGTCTATTACCTATAATGTCTATTACCTATAATGTCTATTACCTATAATGTCTATTACCTATAATGTCTATTACCTATAATGTCTATTACCTATAATGTCTATTACCTATAATGTCTATTAAATATAATGTCTATTACCTATAATGTCTATTTCCTATAATGTCTAATTCCTTTAATGTCTATTTCCTATAATGTCTATTACCTATAATGTCTATTACCTATAATGTTTATTACCTATAATGTCAATTACCTATAATGTCTATTACCTATAATGTCTATTACCTATAATGTCTATTACCTATAATGTCTATTACCTATCATGTCTATTACCTATAATGTCTATTACCTATAATGTCTATTACCTATCATGTCTATTACCTATAATGTCTAAAACCTATAATGTCTATTACCTATAATGTCTATTACCTATAATGTCTATGTCCTATAATGTCTATTACCTATAATGTCTATTACATATAATGTCTATTTCCTATAATGTCTAATTCCTATAATGTCTATTACCTATAATGTCTATTTCCTATAATGTCTATTACCTATAATGTCTATTACCTATAATGTATATTACCTATAATGTCTATTTCCTATAATGTCTATTTCCTATAATGTCTATTTCCCATAATGTCTATTTCCCATAATGTCTATTACCCATAATGTCTATTTCCTATAATGTCTATTACCTATAATGTCTATTACCTATAATGTCTATTACCTATAATGTCTATTACCTATAAAGTCTATTACCTATAATGTCTATTACCTATAATGTCTATTACCTATAATGTCTATTACCTATAATGTCTATTACCTATAATGCCTATTACCTATAATGTCTATTACCTATAATGTCTTTTACCTATAATGTCTATTACCTATAATGTCTATTACCTATAATGTCTATTACCTATAATGTCTATTACCTATAATGTCTATTACCTATAATGTCTATTTCCTATAATGTCTATTACCTATAATGTCTATTACCTATAATGTCTATTACCTATAATGTCTATTACCTATAATGCCTATTACCTATAATGTCTTTTACCTATAATGTCTATTACCTATAATGTCTATTACCTATAATGTCTATTACCTATAATGTCTATTACCTATAATGTCTATTACCTATAATGTCTATTTCCTATAATGTCTATTACCTATAATGTCTATTACCTATAATGTATATTACCTATAATGTATATTACCTATAATGTCTTTTACCTATAATGTCTATTACCTATAATGTCTATTACCTATAATGTCTATTTCCTATAATGTCTATTACCTATAATGTCTTTTACCTATAATGTCTATTACCTATAATGTCTATTACCTATAATGTCTATTTCCTATAATGTCTATTTCCTATAATGTCTATTACCTATAATGTCTATTACCTATAATGTCTATTTCCTATAATGTCTATTTCCTATAATGTCTATTACCTATAATGTCTATTACCTATAATGTCTATTACCTATAATGTCTATTACCTATAATGTCTATTTCCTATAATGTCTATTACCTATAATGTCTATTACCTATAAAGTCTATTACCTATAATGTCTATTACCTATAATGTCTATTACCTATAATGTCTATTTCCTATAATGTCTATTACCTAAAATGTCTATTACCTATAATGTCTATTTCCTATAATGTCTATTACCTATAATGTCTATTACCTATAATGTCTATTACCTATAATGTATATTACCTATAATGTCTTTTACCTATAATGTCTATTACCTATAATGTCTATTACCTATAATGTCTATTTCCTATAATGTCTATTACCTATAATGTCTTTTACCTATAATGTCTATTACCTATAATGTCTATTACCTATAATGTCTATTTCCTATAATGTCTATTTCCTATAATGTCTATTACCTATAATGTCTATTACCTATAATGTCTATTTCCTATAATGTCTATTTCCTATAATGTATATTACCTATAATGTCTATTACCTATAATGTCTATTACCTATAATGTCTATTACCTATAATGTCTATTTCCTATAATGTCTATTACCTATAATGTCTATTACCTATAATGTCTATTACCTATAATGTCTATTACCTATAATGTCTATTACCTATAATGTCTATTTCCTATAATGTCTATTACCTATAATGTCTATTACCTATAATGTCTATTTCCTATAATGTCTATTACCTATAATGTCTATTACCTATAATGTCTATTACCTATAATGTCTATTACCTATAATGTCTATTACCTATAATGTCTATTACCTATAATGCCTATTACCTATAATGTCTATTACCTATAATGTCTATTACCTATAATGTCTATTACCTATAATGTCTATTGACTATAATGTCTATTTCCTATAATGTCTATTTCCTATAATGTCTTTTTCCTATAATGTCTATTTCCTATAATGTCTATTACCTATAATGTCTATTACCTATAATGTCTATTACCTATAATGTCTATTACCTATAATGTCTATTACCTATAATGTCTATTACCTATAATGTCTATTTCCTATAATGTCTATTTCCTATAATGTCTATTACCTATAATGTCTATTACCTATAATGTCTATTACCTATAATGTCTATTACCTATAATGTCTATTTCCTATAATGTCTATTTCCTATAATGTCTATTACCTATAATGTCTATTACCCATAATGTCTATTTCCTATAATGTCTATTTCCTATAATGTCTATTACCTATAATGTCTATTACCTATAATGTCTATTACCTATAATGTCTATTACCTATAATGTCTATTTCCTATAATGTCTATTACCTATAATGTCTATTACCTATAATGTCTATTACCTATAATGTCTATTACCTATAATGTATATTACCTATAATGTCTATTTCCTATAATGTCTATTACCTATAATGTCTATTACCTATAATGTCTATTACCTATAATGTCTATTACCTATAATGTCTATTACCTAAAATGTCTATTACCTAAAATGTCTATTACCAATAATGTCTATTACCTATAATGTCTATTACCTATAATGTCTATTACCTATAATGTCTATTACCTATAATGTCTATTACCTATAATGCCTATTACCTATAATGTCTATTACCTATAATGTCTTTTTCCTCTAATGTCTATTACCTATAATGTCTATTGACTATAATGTCTATTTACTATAATGTCTATTTCCTATAATGTCTTTTTCCTATAATGTCTATTTCCTATAAAGTCTATTACCTATAATGTCTATTACCTATAATGTCTATTACGTATAATGTCTATTACCTATAATGTCTATTACCTATAATGTATATTACCTATAAAGTCTATTTCCTATAATGTCTATTACCTATAATGTCTATTACCTATAATGTCTATTACCTATAATGCCTATTACCTATAATGCCTATTACCTATAATGTCTATTACCTATACTGTCTATTACCTATAATGTCTATTTCCTATAATGTCTATTTCCTATAATGTCTATTACCTATAATGTCTATTACCTATAATGTCTATTTCCTATAATGTCTAATTCCTATAAAGTCTATTACCTATAATGTCTATTACCTATAAAGTCTATTACCTATAATGTCTATTACCTATAATGTCTATTACCTATAATGTCTATTACCTATAATGTCTATTACCTATAATGTCTATTACCTATAATGTCTATTACCTATAAAGTCTATTACCTATAATGTCTATTACCTATAATGTCTATTAAATATAATGTCTATTACCTATAATTTCTATTTCCTATAATGTCTAATTCCTTTAATGTCTATTTCCTATAATGTCTATTACCTATAATGTCCATTACCTATAATGTCTATTACCTATAATGTCAATTACCTATAATGTCTAATACCTATAATGTCTATTACCTATAATGTCTATTACCTATAATGTCTATTACCTATCATGTCTATTTCCTATAATGTCTATTACCTATAATGTCTATTACCTATAATGTCTATTTCCTATAATGTCTATTTCCTAATATGTCTATTACCTATAATGTCTATTACCTATAATGTCTATAACCTATAATGTCTATGTCCTATAATGTCTATTTCCTATAATGTCTATTACCTATAATGTCTATTACCTATAATGTCTATTACCTATAATGTCTATTACCTATAAAGTCTATTTCCTATAATGTCTCTTTCCTATAATGTCTATTTCCTATAATGTCTATTTCCTATAATGTCTATTTCCTATAATGTCTATTACCTATAATGTCTATTACCTATAATGTCTATTACCTATAATGTCTATTACCTATAATGTCTATTACCTATCATGTCTATTTCCTATCATGTCTATTACATATCATGTCTATTACCTATCATGTCTATTACCTATCATGTCTATTTCCTATAAAGTCTATTTCCTATAATGTCTATTTCCTATAATGTCTATTACCTATAATGTCTATAACCTATAATGTCTATTACCTATAATGCCTATTACCTATAATGCCTATTACCTATAATGCCTATTACCTATAATGTCTATTACCTATAATGTCTATTACCTATAATGTCTATTACCTATAATGTCTATTGACTATAATGTCTATTTACTATAATGTCTATTACCTATAATGTCTATTACCTATAATGTCTATAACCTATAATGTCTATGTCCTATAATGTCTATTACCTATAATGTCTATTTCCTATAATGTCTATTTTCTATAATGTCTATTACCTATAATGTCTATTACCTATAATGTCTATTACCTATAATGTCTATTTCCTATAATGTCTCTTTCCTATAATGTCTATTTCCTATAATGTCTATTTCCTATAATGTCTATTACCTATAATGTCTATTACCTATAATGTCTATTACCTATAATGTCTATTACCTATAATGTCTATTACCTATAATGTCTATTACCTATTATGTCTATTTCCTATAATGTCTCTTTCCTATAATGTCTATTTCCTATAATGTCTATTTCCTATAATGTCTATTACCTATAATGTCTATTACCTATAATGTCTATTACCTATAATGTCTATTACCTATCATGTCTATTTCCTATCATGTCTATTACCTATCATGTCTATTACCTATCATGTCTATTACCTATCATGTCTATTTCCTATAAAGTCTATTTCCTATAATGTCTATTTCCTATAATGTCTATTACCTATAATGTCTATAACCTATAATGTCTATTACCTATAATGTCTATTACCTATAATGCCTATTACCTATAATGTCTATTACCTATAATGTCTATTACCTATAATGTCTATTACCTATAATGTCTATTGACTATAATGTCTATTTACTATAATGTCTATTACCTATAATGTCTATTACCTATAATGTCTATAACCTATAATGTCTATGTCCTATAATGTCTATGTCCTATAATGTCTATTTCCTATAATGTCTATTTCCTATAATGTCTATTACCTATAATGTCTATTACCTATAATGTCTATTACCTATAATGTCTATTACCTATAATGTCTATTACCTATAATGTCTATTTCCTATAATGTCTCTTTCCTATAATGTCTATTTCCTATAATGTCTATTTCCTATAATGTCTATTACCTATAATGTATATTACCTATAATGTCTATTACCTATAATGTCTATTACCTATAATGTCTATTACCTATCATGTCTATTTCCTATCATGTCTATTACCTATCATGTCTATTACCTATCATGTCTATTACCTATCATGTCTATTTCCTATAAAGTCTATTTCCTATAATGTCTATTTCCTATAATGTCTATTACCTATAATGTCTATTACCTATAATGTCTATTACCTATAATGTCTATTACCTATAATGCCTATTACCTATAATGTCTATTACCTATAATGTCTATTACCTATAATGTCTATTACCTATAATGTCTATTGACTATAATGTCTATTTACTATAATGTCTATTTCCTATAATGTCTTTTTCCTATAATGTCTATTTCCTATAATGTCTATTACCTATAATGTCTATTACCTATAATGTCTATTACCTATAATGTCTATGACCTATAATGTCTATTACCTATAATGTCTATTACCTATAATGTCTATTTCCTATAATGTCTATTACCTATAATGTCTATTACCTATAATGTCTATTATCTATAATGCCTATTACCTATAATGCCTTTTACCTATAATGCCTATTACCTATAATGCCTATTACCTATAATGCCTATTACCTATAATGTCTATTACCTATACTGTCTATTACCTATAATGTCTATTTCCTATAATGTCTATTTCCTATAATGTCTATTACCTATAATGTCTATTACCTATAATGTCTATTACGTATAATGTCTATTACCTATAATGTCTATTTCCTATAATGTCTATTTCCTATAATGTCTATTACCTATAATGTCTATTTCCTATAATGTCTATTTCCTATAAAGTCTATTACCTATAATGTCTATTACCTATAATGTCTATTACCTATAATGTCTATTACCTATAATGTCTATTACCTATAATGTCTATTACCTATAATGTCTATTACCTATAATATCTATTACCTAAAATGTCTATTACCTAAAATGTGTATTATCTATAATGTCTATTACCTATAATGTCTATTACCTATAATGTCTATTACCTATGATGTCTATTACCTATAATGTCTATTACCTATAATGTCTATTACCTATAATGTCTATTACCTATAATGTCTATTTCCTCTAATGTCTATTTCCTATAATGTCTATTACCTATAATGGCTATTACCTATAATGTCTATTACCTATAATGTCTATTTCCTATAATGTCTATTTCCTATAAAGTCTATTACCTATAATGTCTATTACCTATAATGTCTATTACGTATAATGTCTATTACCTATAAAGTCTATTACCTATAATGTATATTACCTATAACGTCTATTACCTATAATGTCTATTACCTATAATGTCTATTAGCTATAATGTCTATTACCTATAATGTCTATTACCTATAATGTCTATTACCTATAATGTCTATTACCTATAATGTCTATTACCTATAATGTCTATTACCTATAATGTCTATTAAATATAATGTCTATTACCTATAATGTCTATTTCCTATAATGTCTAATTCCTATAAAGTCTATTACCTATAATGTCTATTACCTATAAAGTCTATTACCTATAATGTCTATTACCTATAATGTCTATTACCTATAATGTCTATTACCTATAATGTCTATTACCTATAATGTCTATTACCTATAATGTCTATTACCTATAATGTCTATTACCTATAATGTCTATTACCTATAATGTCTATTAAATATAATGTCTATTACCTATAATGTCTATGTCCTATAATGTCTAATTCCTTTAATGTCTATTTCCTATAATGTCTATTTCCTATAATGTCTATTACCTATAATGTCCATTACCTATAATGTCTATTACCTATAATGTCAATTACCTATAATGTCTAATACCTATAATGTCTATTACCTATAATGTCTATTACCTATAATGTCTATTACTTATCATGTCTATTTCCTATAATGTCTATTACCTATAATGTCTATTACCTATAATGTCTATTTCCTATAATGTCTATTTCCTATAATGTCTATTACCTATAATGTCAGTTACCTATAATGTCTATAACCTATAATGTCTATGTCCTATAATGTCTATTACCTATAATGTCTATTTCCTATAATGTCTATTTCCTATAATGTCTATTACCTATAATGTCTATTACCTATAATGTCTATTACCTATAATGTCTATTACCTATAATGTCTATTACCTATAATGTCTATTACCTATAATGTCTATTTCCTATAATGTCTCTTTCCTATAATGTCTATTTCCTATAATGTCTATTTCCTATAATGTCTATTACCTATAATGTCTATTACCTATAATGTCTATTACCTATAATGTCTATTACCTATAATGTCTATTACCTATCATGTCTATTTCCTATTATGTCTATTACCTATCATGTCTATTACCTATCATGTCTATTACCTATCATGTCTATTTCCTATAAAGTCTATTTCCTATAATGTCTATTTCCTATAATGTCTATTACCTATAATGTCTATAACCTATAATGTCTATTACCTATAATGTCTATTACCTATAATGTCTATGTCCTATAATGTCTATTACCTATAATGTCTATTACCTATAATGTCTATTTCCTATAATGTCTAATTCCTATAATGTCTATTACCTATAATGTCTATTTCCTATAATGTCTATTACCTATAATGTCTATTACCTATAATGTCTATTACCTATAATGTCTATTTCCTATAATGTCTATTTCCTATAATGTCTATTTCCCATAATGTCTATTTCCCATAATGTCTATTACCCATAATGTCTATTTCCTATAATGTCTATTACCTATAATGTCTATTACCTATAATGTCTATTACCTATAATGTCTATTACCTATAATGTCTATTACCTATAATGTCTATTACCTATAAAGTCTATTACCTATAATGTCTATTACCTATAATGTCTATTACCTATAATGTCTATTACCTATAATGTCTATTACCTATAATGTCTATTACCTATAATGTCTATTACCTATAATGTCTTTTACCTATAATGTCTATTACCTATAATGTCTATTACCTATAATGTCTATTACCTATAATGTCTATTACCTATAATGTCTATTTCCTATAATGTCTATTACCTATAATGTCTATTACCTATAATGTCTATTACCTATAATGTATATTACCTATTATGTCTATTTCCTATAATGTCTATTTCCTATAATGTCTATTACCTTTAATGTCTATTACCTATAATGTCTATTTCCTATAATGTCTATTTCCTATAATGTCTATTACCTATAATGTCTATTACCTATAATGTCTATTACCTATAATGTCTATTACCTATAATGTCTATTACCTATAATGTCTATTACCTATAATGTCTATTACCTATAATGTCTATTACCTATAATGTCTATTACCTATAATGTCTATTTCCTATAATGTCTATTACCTATAATGTCTATTACCTATAATGTCTATTTCCTATAATGTCTATTACCTATAATGTCTATTACCTATAATGTCTATTACCTATAATGTCTATTACCTATAATGTCTATTACCTATAATGTTTATTACCTATAATGTCCATTACCTATAATGTCTATTACCTATAATGCCTATTACCTATAATGTCTATTACCTATAATGTCTATTACCTATAATGTCTATTACCTATAATGTCTATTGACTATAATGTCTATTGACTATAATGTCTATTTCCTATAATGTCTTTTTCCTATAATGTCTATTTCCTATAATGTCTATTACCTATAATGTCTATTACCTATAATGTCTATTACCTATAATGTCTATTACCTATAATGTCTATTACCTATAATGTCTATTTCCTATAATGTCTATTACCTATAATGTCTATTACCTATAATGTCTATTACCTATAATGCCTATTACCTATAATGCCTATTACCTATAATGCCTATTACCTATACTGTCTATTACCTATAATGTCTATTTCCTATAATGTCTATTTCCTATAATGTCTATTACCTATAATGTCTATTACCTATAATGTCTATTACGTATAATGTCTATTACCTATAATGTCTATTTCCTATAATGTCTTTTTCCTATAATGTCTATTACCTATAATGTCTATTTCCTATAATGTCTATTTCCTATAATGTCTATTACCTATAATGTCTATTACCTATAATGTCTATTACCTATAATGTCTATTACCTATAATGTCTATTACCTATAATGTCTATTACCTATAATATCTATTACCTAAAATGTCTATTACCTAAAATGTCTATTACCTATAATGTCTATTACCTATAATGTCTATTACCTATAATGTCTATTACCTATAATGTCTATTACCTATAATGTCTATTACCTATAATGTCTATTACCTATAATGTCTATTACCTATAATGTCTATTACCTATAATGTCTATTTCCTCTAATGTCTATTTCCTATAATGTCTATTACATATAATGTCTATTACCTATAATGTCTATTACCTATAATGTCTATTTCCTATAATGTCTATTTCCTATAAAGTCTATTACCTATAATGTCTATTACCTATAATGTCTATTACGTATAATGTCTATTACCTATAAAGTCTATTACCTATAATGTATATTACCTATAAAGTCTATTACCTATAATGTCTATTACCTATAATGTCTATTACCTATAATGTCTATTACCTATAATGTCTATTACCTATAATGTCTATTACCTATAATGTCTATTACCTATAATGTCTATTACCTATAATGTCTATTACCTATAATGTCTATTACCTATAATGTCTATTAAATATAATGTCTATTACCTATAATGTCTATTTCCTATAATGTCTAATTCCTATAAAGTCTATTACCTATAATGTCTATTACCTATAAAGTCTATTACCTATAAAGTCTATTACCTATAATGTCTATTACCTATAATGTCTATTACCTATAATGTCTATTACCTATAATGTCTATTACCTATAATGTCTATTACCTATAATGTCTATTACCTATAATGTCTATAACCTATAATGTCTATTACCTATAATGTCTATTAAATATAATGTCTATTACCTATAATGTCTATTTCCTATGATGTCTAATTCCTTTAATGTCTATTTCCTATAATGTCCATTACCTATAATGTCCATTACCTATAATGTCTATTACCTATAATGTCAATTACCTATAATGTCTAATACCTATAATGTCTATTACCTATAATGTCTATTACCTATCATGTCTATTTCCTATAATGTCTATTACCTATAATGTCTATTACCTATAATGTCTATTTCCTATAATGTCTATTTCCTATAATGTCTATTACCTATAATGTCTATTACCTATAATGTCTATAACCTATAATGTCTATGTCCTATAATGTCTATTACCTATAATGTCTATTTCCTATAATGTCTATTTCCTATAATGTCTATTACCTATAATGTCTATTACCTATAATGTCTATTACCTATAATGTCTATTACCTATAATGTCTATTACCTATAATGTCTATTTCCTATAATGTCTATTTCCTATAATGTCTATTTCCTATAATGTCTATTTCCTATAATGTCTATTACCTATCATGTCTATTACCTATCATGTCTATTTCCTATCATGTCTATTACCTATCATGTCTAATACCTATCATGTCTATTACCTATCATGTCTATTTCCTATAAAGTCTTTTTCCTATAATGTCTATTTCCTATAATGTCTATTACCTATAATGTCTATAACCTATAATGTCTATTACCTATAATGTCTATTACCTATAATGTCTATGTCCTATAATGTCTATTACCTATAATGTCTATTACCTATAATGTCTATTTCCTATAATGTCTAATTCCTATAATGTCTATTACCTATAATGTCTATTTCCTATAATGTCTATTACCTATAATGTCTATTACCTATAATGTCTATTACCTATAATGTCTATTTCCTATAATGTCTATTTCCTATAATGTCTATTTCCCATAATGTCTATTTCCCATAATGTCTATTTCCCATAATGTATATTACCCATAATGTCTATTTCCTATAATGTCTATTACCTATAATGTCTATTACCTATAATGTCTACTACCTATAATGTCTATTACCTATACAGTCTATTACCTATAATGTCTATTACCTATAATGTCTATTACCTATAATGTCTATTACCTATAATGTCTATTACCTATAATGTCTATTACCTATAATGTCTATTACCTATAATGTCTTTTACCTATAATGTCTATTACCTATAATGTCTATTACCTATAATGTCTATTACCTATAATGTCTATTACCTATAATGTCTATTACCTATAATGTCTATTACCTATAATGTCTATTACCTATAATGTCTATTACCTATAATGTATATTACCTATAATGTCTTTTACCTATAATGTCTATTACCTATAATGTCTATTTCCTATAATGTCTATGACCTATAATGTCTATGACCTATAATGTCTATGACCTATAATGTCTATTACCTATAATGTCTATTTCCTATAATATCTATTTCCTATAATGTCTATTTCCTATAATGTCTATTACCTATAATGTCTATTACCTATAATGTCTATTTCCTATAATGTCTATTACCTATAATGTCTATTACCTATAATGTCTATTACCTATAATGTCTATTACCTATAATGTCTATTACCTATAATGTCTATTACCTATAATGTCTATTACCTATAATGTCTATTACCTATAATGTCTATTTCCTATAATGCCTATTACCTATAATGCCTATTACCTATAATGTCTATTACCTATAATGTCTATTACCTATAATGTCTATTACCTATAATGTCTATTACCTATAATGTCTATTACCTATAATCTCTATTACCTATAATCTCTATTACCTATAATGTCTATTACCTATAATGCCTATTACATATAATGCCTATTACCTATAATGTCTATTACCTATAATGTCTATTACCTATAATGTCTATTGACTATAATGTCTATTGACTATAATGTCTATTTCCTATAATGTCTTTTTCCTATAATGTCTATTTCCTATAATGTCTATTACCTATAATGTCTATTACCTATAATGTCTATTTCCCATAATGTCTATTACCGATAATGTCTATTACCGATAATGTCTATTTCCTATCATGTCTATTTCCTATAATGTCTATTACCTATAATGTCTATTACCTATAATGTCTATTTCCTATAATGTCTATTTCCTATAATGTCTATTTCTTATAATGTCTATTACCTATAATGTCTATTACCTATAATGTCTATTACCTATAATGTCTATTACCTATAATGTCTATTACCTATAATGTCTATTTCCTATAATGTCTAATTCCTATAATGTCTAATTCCTATAATGTCTTTTTCCTATAATGTCTTTTTCCTATAATGTCTATGACCTATAATGTCTATGACCTGTAATGTCTATGACCTGTAATGTCTATTACCTATAATGTCTATTACCTATAATGTCTATTACCTATAATGTCTATTCCCTATAATGTCTATTACCTATAATGTCTATTACCTATAATGTCTATTACCTATAATGTCTATTACCTTTAATGTCTATTACCTATAATGTCTATTGACTATAATGTCTATTGACTATAATGTCTATTGACTATAATGTCTATTGACTATAATGTCTATTGACTATATTGTCTATTGACTATAATGTCTATTTCCTATAATGTCTATTTCCTATAATGTCTATTTCCTATAATGTCTATTACCTATAATGTCTATTACCTATAATGTCTATTTCCAATAATGTCTATTTCCTATAATGTCTATTTCCTATAATGTCTATTACCTATAATGTCTATTACCAATAAAGTCTATTACCTATAAAGTATAATACCTATAAAGTCTATTACCTATAATGTCTATTACCTATAATGTCTATTACCTATAATGTCTATTACCTATAATGTCTATTACCTATAATGTCTATTACCTATAATGTCTATTACCTATAATGTCTATTTCCTATAATGTCTATTTCCTATAATGTCTATTACCTATAATGTCTATTACCTATAAAGTCTATTTCCTATAATGTCTATTACCTATAAAGTCTATTACCTATAATGTCTATTACCTATAATGTCTTTTACCTATAATGTCTATTACCTATAATGTCTATTTCCTATAATGTCTATTTCCTATAATGTCTATTACCTATAATGTCTATTACCTATAATGTCTATTTCCTATAATGTCTATTTCCTATAATGTCTATTTCCTATAATGTCTATTACCTATAATGTCTATTACCTATAATGTCTATTACCTATAATGTCTATTACCTATAAAGTCTATTACCTATAAAGTCTATTACCTATAAAGTCTATTACCTATAATGTCTATTACCTATAATGTCTATTACCTATAATGTCTATTACCTATAATGTCTATTTCCTATAATGTCTATTACCTATAATGTCTATTACCTATAATGTCTATTACCAATAATGTCTATTTCCTATAATGTCTATTACCTATAATAACTATTACCTATTATGTCTATTACCTATAATGTCTATTACCTATAATGTCTATTACCTATAATGTCTATTACCTATAATGTCTATTTCCTATAATGTCTATTACCTATAATGTCTATTACCTATAATGTCTATTACCTATAAAGTCTATTACCTATAAAGTCTATTACCTATAATGTCTATTACCTATAATGTCTATTACCTATAATGTCTATTTCCTATAATGTCTATTACCTATAATGTCTATTTCCTATAATGTCTATTACCTATAATGTCTATTACCTATAATGTCTATTACCTATAATGTCTATTACCTATAATGTCTATTTCCTATAATGTCTTTTTCCTATAATGTCTATTACCTATAATGTCTATTTCCTATAATGTCTATTTCCTATAATGTCTATTACCTATAATGTCTATTACCTATAATGTCTATTTCCTATAATGTCTATTTTTTTTTAATGTCTATTTCCTATAATGTCTATTTCATATAATGTCTATTTCCTATAATGTCTATTTCCTATAATGTCTATTTCCCATAATGTCTATTTCCCATAATGTCTATTACCCATAATGTCTATTACCTATAATGTCTATTTCCTATAATGTCTATTTCCTATAATGTATATTACCTATAATGTCTATTACCTATAATGTCTATTACCTATAATGTCTATTACCTATAATGTCTATTACCTAAAATGTCTATTTCCTATAAAGTCTATTACCTATAATGTCTATTACCTATAATGTCTATTACCTATAATGTCTATTTCCTATAATGTCTATTACCTATAATGTCTATTACCTATAAAGTCTATTACCTATAAAGTCTATTACCTATAATGTCTATTACCTATAATGTCTATTACCTATAATGTCTATTTCCTATAATGTCTATTACCTATAATGTCTATTTCCTATAATGTCTATTTCCTATAATGTCTATTACCTATAATGTCTATTTCCTATAATGTCTATTACCTATAATGTCTATTACCTATAATGTCTATTACCTATAATGTCTATTACCTATAATGTCTATTACCTATAATGTCTATTACCTATAATGTCTATTTCCTATAATGTCTATTTGCTATAATGTCTATTTCCTATAATGTATATTACCTATAATGTCTATTTCCTATAATGTCTATTACCTATAATGTCTATTACCTATAATGTCTATTACCTATAATGTCTATTACCTATAATGTCTATTACCTATAATGTCTATTACCTATAATGTCTATTACCTATAATGTCTATTACCTATAATGTCTATTACCTATAATGTCTATTACCTATAATGTCTATTACCTATAATGTCTATTACCTATAATGTCTATTTCCTATAATGTATATTACCTATAATGTCTATTACCTATAATGTCTATTACCTATAATGTCTATTTCCTATAATGTCTATTGACTATAATGTCAATTGACTATAATGTCAATTGACTATAATGTCTATTACCTATAATGTCTATTACCTATAATGTCTATTACCTATAATGTCTATTACCTATAATGTCTATTACCTATAATGTCTATTACCTATAATGTCTATTACCTATAATGTCTATTACCTATAATGTCTATTACCTATAATGTCTATTACCTATAATGTCTATTACCTATAATGTCTATTACCTATAATGTCTATTACCTATAATGTCTATTACCTATAATGTCTATTACCTATAATGTCTATTACCTATAATGTCTATTACCTATAATGTCTATTACCTATAATGTCTATTACCTATAATGACTATTACCTATAATGTCTATTACCTATAATGTCTATTACCTATAATGTCTATTACCTATAATGTCTATTACCTATAATGTCTATTACCTATCATGTCTATTTCCTATCATGTCTATTACCTATAATGTCTATTACCTATAATGTCTATTACCTATAATGTCTATTACCTATAATGTCTATTACTTATAATGTCTATTACCTATAATGTCTATTACCTATAATGTCTATTACCTATAATGTCTATTACCTATAATGTCTATTACCTATAATGTCTATTACCTATAATGTCTATTACCTATAATGTCTATTACCTATAATGTCTATTACCTATAATGTCTATTACCTATAATGTCTATTACCTTTAATGTCTATTACCTATAATGTCTATTACCTATAATGTCTATTACCTATAATGTCTATTACCTATAATGTCTATTACCTATAATGTCTATTAGCTATAATGTCAATTACCTATAATGTCTATTACCTATAATGTCTATTACCTATAATGTCTATTACCTATAATGTCTATTACCTATAATGTCTATTACCTATAATGTCTATTACCTATAATGTCTATTACATATAATGTCTATTACCTATAATGTCTATTACCTATAATGTCTATTACCTATAATGTCTATTACCTATAATGTCTATTACCTATAATGTCTATTACCTATAATGTCTATTACCTAAAATGTCTATTACCTATAATGTCTATTACCTATAATGTCTATTTCCTCTAATGTCTATTTCCTCTAATGTCTATTACCTATAATGTCTATTACCTATAATGTCTATTACCTATAATGTCTATTACCTATAATGTCTATTACCTATAATGTCTATTTCCTATAATGTCTATTTCCTATAAAGTCTATTACCTATAATGTCTATTACCTATAATGTCTATTACGTATAATGTCTATTACCTATAAAGTCTATTACCTATAATGTCTATTACCTATAAAGTCTATTACCTATAAAGTCTATTACCTATAATGTCTATTACCTATAATGTCTATTACCTATAATGTCTATTACCTATAATGTCTATTACCTATAATGTATATTACCTATAATGTCTATTACCTATAATGTATATTACCTATAATGTATATTACCTATAATGTCTATTACCTATAATGTCTATTACCTATAATGTCTATTTCCTATAATGTCTATTACCTATAATGTCTATTACCTATAATGTCTATTACCTATAATGTCTATTACCTATAATGTCTATTACCTATAATGTCTATTACCTATAATGTCTATTACCTATAATGTCTATTACCTATAATGTCTATTGACTATAATGTCTATTACCTATAATGTCTATCACCTATAATGTCTATTACCTATAATGTCTATTACCTATAATGTCTATTTCCTATAATGTCTATTTCCTATAATGTCTATTTCCTATAATGTCTATTTCCTATAATGTCTATTTCCTATAATGTCTATTACCTATAATGTCTATTACCTATAAAGTCTATTACCTATAAAGTCTATTACCTATAAAGTCTATTACCTATAATGTCTATTACCTATAATGTCTATTACCTATAATGTCTATTACCTATAATGTCTATTACCTATAATGTCTATTACCTATAATGTCTATTACCTATAATGTCTATTTCCTATAATGTCTATTACCTATAATGTCTATTACCTATAATGTCTATTACCTATAATGTCTATTACCTATAATGTCTATTACCTATCATGTCTATTACCTATCATGTCTTTTTCCTATCATGTCTATTACCTAAAATGTCTGTTACCTATAATGTCTATTACCTATAATGTCTATTACCTATAATGTCTATTACCTATACTGTCTATTTCCTATAATGTCTATTACCTATAATGTCTATTACCTATAATGTCTATTACCTATAATGTCTATTACCTATAATGTCTATTACCTATAATGTCTATTACCTATAATGTCTCTTTCCTATAATGTCTATTTCCTATAATGTCTATTACCTATAATGTCTATTACCTATAATGTCTATTACCTATAATGTCTATTACCTATAATGTCTATTACCTATAATGTCTATTTCCTATAATGTCTATTACCTATAATGTCTATTTCCTATAATGTCTATTTCCTATAATGTCTATTATCTATAATGTCTATTACCTATAATGTCTATTACCTATAATGTCTATTACGTATAATGTCTATTACCTATAATGTCTATTACCTATAATGTCTATTACCTATAATGTCTATTACCTATAATGTCTATTACCTATAATGTCTATTACCTATAATGTCTATTACCTATAATGTCTATTACCTATAATGTCTATTACCTATAATGTCTATTACCTAAAATGTCTATTACCTAAAATGTCTATTACCTATAATGTCTATTACCTATAATGTCTTTTACCTAAAATGTCTATTACCTATAATGTTTATTACCTATAATGTCTATTACCTATAATGTCTATTACCTATAATGTCTATTACCTATAATGTCTATTTCCTCTAATGTCTATTTCCTATAATGTCTATTACCTATAATGTCTATTACCTATAATGTCTATTACCTATAATGTCTATTTCCTATAATGTCTATTTCCTATAAAGTCTATTACCTATAATGTCTATTACCTATAATGTCTATTACGTATAATGTCTATTACCTATAAAGTCTATTACCTATAATGTATATTACCTATAAAGTCTATTACCTATAATGTCTATTACCTATAATGTCTATTACCTATAATGTCTATTACCTATAATGTCTATTACCTATAATTTCTATTAAATATAATGTCTATTACCTATAATGTCTATTTCCTATAATGTCTAATTCCTATAAAGTCTATTACCTATAATGTCCATTACCTATAAAGTCTATTACCTATAATGTCTATTACCTATAATGTCTATTACCTATAATGTCTATTACCTATAATGTCTATTACCTATAATGTCTATTACCTATAATGTCTATTACCTATAATGTCTATTACCTATAATGTCTATTACCTATAATGTCTATTAATTATAATGTCTATTACCTATAATGTCTATTTCCTATAATGTCTAATTCCTTTAATGTCTATTTCCTATAATGTCTATTACCTATAATGTCTATTACCTATAATGTTTATTACCTATAATGTCAATTACCTATAATGTCTATTACCTTTAATGTCTATTACCTATAATGTCTATTACCTATAATGTCTATTACCTATCATGTCTATTACCTATAATGTCTAAAACCTATAATGTCTATTACCTATAATGTCTATTACCTATAATGTCTATGTCCTATAATGTCTATTACCTATAATGTCTATTACATATAATGTCTATTTCCTATAATGTCTAATTCCTATAATGTCTATTACCTATAATGTCTATTTCCTATAATGTCTATTACCTATAATGTCTATTACCTATAATGTATATTACCTATAATGTCTATTTCCTATAATGTCTATTTCCTATAATGTCTTTTTCCCATAATGTCTATTTCCCATAATGTCTATTACCCATAATGTCTATTTCCTATAATGTCTATTACCTATAATGTCTATTACCTATAATGTCTATTACCTATAATGTCTATTACCTATAAAGTCTATTACCTATAATGTCTATTACCTATAATGTCTATTACCTATAATGTCTATTACCTATAATGTCTATTACCTATAATGCCTATTACCTATAATGTCTATTACCTATAATGTCTTTTACCTATAATGTCTATTACCTATAATGTCTATTACCTATAATGTCTATTACCTATAATGTCTATTACCTATAATGTCTATTACCTATAATGTCTATTTCCTATAATGTCTATTACCTATAATGTCTATTACCTATAATGTCTATTACCTATAATGTCTATTACCTATAATGCCTATTACCTATAATGTCTTTTACCTATAATGTCTATTACCTATAATGTCTATTACCTATAATGTCTATTACCTATAATGTCTATTACCTATAATGTCTATTACCTATAATGTCTATTTCCTATAATGTCTATTACCTATAATGTCTATTACCTATAATGTCTATTACCTATAATGTATATTACCTATAATGTCTTTTACCTATAATGTCTATTACCTATAATGTCTATTACCTATAATGTCTATTTCCTATAATGTCTATTACCTATAATGTCTTTTACCTATAATGTCTATTACCTATAATGTCTATTACCTATAATGTCTATTTCCTATAATGTCTATTTCCTATAATGTCTATTACCTATAATGTCTATTACCTATAATGTCTATTTCCTATAATGTCTATTTCCTATAATGTCTATTACCTATAATGTCTATTACCTATAATGTCTATTACCTATAATGTCTATTACCTATAATGTCTATTTCCTATAATGTCTATTACCTATAATGTCTATTACCTATAAAGTCTATTACCTATAATGTCTATTACCTATAATGTCTATTACCTATAATGTCTATTTCCTATAATGTCTATTACCTAAAATGTCTATTACCTATAATGTCTATTTCCTATAATGTCTATTACCTATAATGTCTATTACCTATAATGTCTATTACCTATAATGTATATTACCTATAATGTCTTTTACCTATAATGTCTATTACCTATAATGTCTATTACCTATAATGTCTATTTCCTATAATGTCTATTACCTATAATGTCTTTTACCTATAATGTCTATTACCTATAATGTCTATTACCTATAATGTCTATTTCCTATAATGTCTATTTCCTATAATGTCTATTACCTATAATGTCTATTACCTATAATGTCTATTTCCTATAATGTCTATTTCCTATAATGTATATTACCTATAATGTCTATTACCTATAATGTCTATTACCTATAATGTCTATTACCTATAATGTCTATTTCCTATAATGTCTATTACCTATAATGTCTATTACCTATAATGTCTATTACCTATAATGTCTATTACCTATAATGTCTATTACCTATAATGTCTATTTCCTATAATGTCTATTACCTATAATGTCTATTACCTATAATGTCTATTTCCTATAATGTCTATTACCTATAATGTCTATTACCTATAATGTCTATTACCTATAATGTCTATTACCTATAATGTCTATTACCTATAATGTCTATTACCTATAATGCCTATTACCTATAATGTCTATTACCTATAATGTCTATTACCTATAATGTATAATGTCTATTACCTATAATGTCTATTTCCTATAATGTCTCTTTCCTATAATGTCTATTTCCTATAATGTCTATTTCCTATAATGTCTATTACCTATAATGTCTATTACCTATAATGTCTATTACCTATAATGTCTATTACCTATAATGTCTATTACCTATCATGTCTATTTCCTATCATGTCTATTACCTATCATGTCTATTACCTATCATGTCTATTACCTATCATGTCTATTTCCTATAAAGTCTATTTCCTATAATGTCTATTTCCTATAATGTCTATAACCTATAATGTCTATTACCTATAATGTCTATTACCTATAATGCCTATTACCTATAATGTCTATTACCTATAATGTCTATTACCTATAATGTCTATTACCTATAATGTCTATTGACTATAAAGTCTATTTACTATAATGTCTATTACCTATAATGTCTATTACCTATAATGTCTATAACCTATAATGTCTATGTCCTATAATGTCTATGTCCTATAATGTCTATTTCCTATAATGTCTATTTCCTATAATGTCTATTACCTATAATGTCTATTACCTATAATGTCTATTACCTATAATGTCTATTACCTATCATGTCTATTTCCTATCATGTCTATTACCTATCATGTCTATTACCTATCATGTCTATTACCTATCATGTCTATTTCCTATAAAGTCTATTTCCTATAATGTCTATTTCCTATAATGTCTATTACCTATAATGTCTATTACCTATAATGTCTATTACCTATGATGTCTATTACCTATAATGCCTATTACCTATAATGTCTATTACCTATAATGTCTATTACCTATAATGTCTTTTACCTATAATGTCTATTGACTATAATGTCTATTTACTATAATGTCTATTTCCTATAATGTCTTTTTCCTATAATGTCTATTTCCTATAATGTCTATTACCTATAATGTCTATTACCTATAATGTCTATTACCTATAATGTCTATTACCTATAATGTCTATTACCTATAATGTCTATTACCTATAATGTCTATTTCCTATAATGTCTATTACCTATAATGTCTATTACCTATAATGTCTATTACCTATAATGCCTATTACCTATAATGCCTATTACCTATAATGCCTATTACCTATAATGCCTATTACCTATAATGCCTATTACCTATAATGTCTATTACCTATACTGTCTATTACCTATAATGTCTATTTCCTATAATGTCTATTTCCTATAATGTCTATTACCTATAATGTCTATTACCTATAATGTCTATTACGTATAATGTCTATTACCTATAATGTCTATTTCCTATAATGTCTATTTCCTATAATGTCTATTACCTATAATGTCTATTTCCTATAATGTCTATTTCCTATAAAGTCTATTACCTATAATGTCTATTACCTATAATGTCTATTACCTATAATGTCTTTTACCTATAATGTCTATTACCTATAATGTCTATTACCTATAATGTCTATTACCTATAATATATATTACCTAAAATGTCTATTACCTAAAATGTCTATTATCTATAATGTCTATTACCTATAATGTCTATTACCTATAATGTCTATTACCTATGATGTCTATTACCTATAATGTCTATTACCTATAATGTCTATTACCTATAATGTCTATTACCTATAATGTCTATTTCCTCTAATGTCTATTTCCTATAATGTCTATTACCTATAATGGCTATTACCTATAATGTCTATTACCTATAATGTCTATTTCCTATAATGTCTATTTCCTATAAAGTCTATTACCTATAATGTCTATTACCTATAATGTCTATTACGTATAATGTCTATTACCTATAAAGTCTATTACCTATAATGTATATTACCTATAAAGTCTATTACCTATAATGTCTATTACCTATAATGTCTATTACCTATAATGTCTATTACCTATAATGTCTATTACCTATAATGTCTATTACCTATAATGTCTATTACCTATAATGTCTATTACCTATAATGTCTATTACCTATAATGTCTATTAAATATAATGTCTATTACCTATAATGTCTATTTCCTATAATGTCTAATTCCTATAAAGTCTATTACCTATAATGTCTATTACCTATAAAGTCTATTACCTATAATGTCTATTACCTATAATGTCTATTACCTATAATGTCTATTACCTATAATGTCTATTACCTATAATGTCTATTACCTATAATGTCTATTACATATAATGTCTATTACCTATAATGTCTATTACCTATAATGTCTATTAAATATAATGTCTATTACCTATAATGTCTATTTCCTATAATGTCTAATTCCTTTAATGTCTATTTCCTATAATGTCTATTACCTATAATGTCCATTACCTATAATGTCTATTACCTATAATGTCAATTACCTATAATGTCTAATACCTATAATGTCTATTACCTATAATGTCTATTACCTATAATGTCTATTACTTATCATGTCTATTTCCTATAATGTCTATTACCTATAATGTCTATTACCTATAATGTCTATTTCCTATAATGTCTATTTCCTATAATGTCTATTACCTATAATGTCTATTACCTATAATGTCTATAACCTATAATGTCTATGTCCTATAATGTCTATTACCTATAATGTCTATTTCCTATAATGTCTATTTCCTATAATGTCTATTACCTATAATGTCTATTACCTATAATGTCTATTACCTATAATGTCTATTACCTATAATGTCTATTACCTATAATGTCTATTACCTATAATGTCTATTTCCTATAATGTCTCTTTCCTATAATGTCTATTTCCTATAATGTCTATTTCCTATAATGTCTATTACCTATAATGTCTATTACCTATAATGTCTATTACCTATAATGTCTATTACCTATAATGTCTATTACCTATCATGTCTATTTCCTATTATGTCTATTACCTATCATGTCTATTACCTATCATGTCTATTACCTATCATGTCTATTTCCTATAAAGTCTATTTCCTATAATGTCTACTTCCTATAATGTCTATTACCTATAATGTCTATAACCTATAATGTCTATTACCTATAATGTCTATTACCTATAATGTCTATGTCCTATAATGTCTATTACCTATAATGTCTATTACCTATAATGTCTATTTCCTATAATGTCTAATTCCTATAATGTCTATTACCTATAATGTCTATTTCCTATAATGTCTATTACCTATAATGTCTATTACCTAAAATGTCTATTACCTATAATGTCTATTTCCTATAATGTCTATTTCCTATAATGTCTATTTCCCATAATGTCTATTTCCCATAATGTCTATTACCCATAATGTCTATTTCCTATAATGTCTATTACCTATAATGTCTATTACCTATAATGTCTATTACCTATAATGTCTATTACCTATAATGTCTATTACCTATAATGTCTATTACCTATAAAGTCTATTACCTATAATGTCTATTACCTATAATGTCTATTACCTATAATGTCTATTACCTATAATGTCTATTACCTATAATGTCTATTACCTATAATGTCTATTACCTATAATGTCTTTTACCTATAATGTCTATTACCTATAATGTCTATTACCTATAATGTCTATTACCTATAATGTCTATTACCTATAATGTCTATTACCTATAATGTCTATTTCCTATAATGTCTATTACCTATAATGTCTATTACCTATAATGTCTATTACCTATAATGTATATTACCTATTATGTCTATTTCCTATAATGTCTATTTCCTATAATGTCTATTACCTATAATGTCTATTACCTATAATGTCTATTTCCTATAATGTCTATTTCCTATAATGTCTATTACCTATAATGTCTATTACCTATAATGTCTAGTACCTATAATGTCTATTACCTATAATGTCTATTACCTATAATGTCTATTACCTATAATGTCTATTACCTATAATGTCTATTACCTATAATGTCTATTACCTATAATGTCTATTTCCTATAATGTCTATTACCTATAATGTCTATTACCTATAATGTCTATTTCCTATAATGTCTATTACCTATAATGTCTATTACCTATAATGTCTATTACCTATAATGTCTATTACCTATAATGTCTATTACCTATAATGTCTATTACCTATAATGTCCATTACCTATAATGTCTATTACCTATAATGCCTATTACCTATAATGTCTATTACCTATAATGTCTATTACCTATAATGTCTATTACCTATAATGTCTATTGACTATAATGTCTATTGACTATAATGTCTATTTCCTATAATGTTTTTTTCCTATAATGTCTATTTCCTATAATGTCTATTACCTATAATGTCTATTACCTATAATGTCTATTACCTATAATGTCTATTACCTATAATGTCTATTACCTATAATGTCTATTACCTATAAAGTCTATTTCCTATAATGTCTATTACCTATAATGTCTATTACCTATAATGTCTATTACCTAAAATGCCTATTACCTATAATGCCTATTACCTATAATGCCTATTACCTATACTGTCTATTACCTATAATGTCTATTTCCTATAATGTCTATTTCCTATAATGTCTATTACCTATAATGTCTATTACCTATAATGTCTATTACGTATAATGTCTATTACCTATAATGTCTATTTCCTATAATGTCTATTTCCTATAATGTCTATTACCTATAATGTCTATTACCTATAATGTCTATTACCTATAATGTCTATTTCCTATAATGTCTATTACCTATAATGTCTATTACCTATAATGTCTATTACCTATAATGTCTATTACCTATAATGTCTATTACCTATAATGTCTATTTCCTATAATGTCTCTTTCCTATAATGTCTATTTCCTATAATGTCTATTTCCTATAATGTCTATTACCTATAATGTCTATTACCTATAATGTCTATTACCTATAATGTCTATTACCTATAATGTCTATTACCTATAATGTCTATAACCTATAATGTCTATGTCCTATAATGTCTATGTCCTATAATGTCTATTTCCTATAATGTCTATTTCCTATAATGTCTATTACCTATAATGTCTATTACCTATAATGTCTATTACCTATAATGTCTATTACCTATAATGTCTATTACCTATAATGTCTATTTCCTATAATGTCTCTTTCCTATAATGTCTATTTCCTATAATGTCTATTTCCTATAATGTCTATTACCTATAATGTCTATTACCTATAATGTCTATTACCTATAATGTCTATTACCTATAATGTCTATTACCTATCATGTCTATTTCCTATCATGTCTATTACCTATCATGTCTATTACCTATCATGTCTATTACCTATCATGTCTATTTCCTATAAAGTCTATTTCCTATAATGTCTATTTCCTATAATGTCTATTACCTATAATGTCTATTACCTATAATGTCTATTACCTATGATGTCTATTACCTATAATGCCTATTACCTATAATGTCTATTACCTATAATGTCTATTACCTATAATGTCTTTTACCTATAATGTCTATTGACTATAATGTCTATTTACTATAATGTCTATTTCCTATAATGTCTTTTTCCTATAATGTCTATTTCCTATAATGTCTATTACCTATAATGTCTATTACCTATAATGTCTATTACCTATAATGTCTATTACCTATAATGTCTATTACCTATAATGTCTATTACCTATAATGTCTATTTCCTATAATGTCTATTACCTATAATGTCTATTACCTATAATGTCTATTACCTATAATGCCTATTACCTATAATGCCTATTACCTATAATGCCTATTACCTATAATGCCTATTACCTATAATGCCTATTACCTATAATGTCTATTACCTATACTGTCTATTACCTATAATGTCTATTTCCTATAATGTCTATTTCCTATAATGTCTATTACCTATAATGTCTATTACCTATAATGTCTATTACGTATAATGTCTATTACCTATAATGTCTATTTCCTATAATGTCTATTTCCTATAATGTCTATTACCTATAATGTCTATTTCCTATAATGTCTATTTCCTATAAAGTCTATTACCTATAATGTCTATTACCTATAATGTCTATTACCTATAATGTCTTTTACCTATAATGTCTATTACCTATAATGTCTATTACCTATAATGTCTATTACCTATAATATATATTACCTAAAATGTCTATTACCTAAAATGTCTATTATCTATAATGTCTATTACCTATAATGTCTATTACCTATAATGTCTATTACCTATGATGTCTATTACCTATAATGTCTATTACCTATAATGTCTATTACCTATAATGTCTATTACCTATAATGTCTATTTCCTCTAATGTCTATTTCCTATAATGTCTATTACCTATAATGGCTATTACCTATAATGTCTATTACCTATAATGTCTATTTCCTATAATGTCTATTTCCTATAAAGTCTATTACCTATAATGTCTATTACCTATAATGTCTATTACGTATAATGTCTATTACCTATAAAGTCTATTACCTATAATGTATATTACCTATAAAGTCTATTACCTATAATGTCTATTACCTATAATGTCTATTACCTATAATGTCTATTACCTATAATGTCTATTACCTATAATGTCTATTACCTATAATGTCTATTACCTATAATGTCTATTACCTATAATGTCTATTACCTATAATGTCTATTAAATATAATGTCTATTACCTATAATGTCTATTTCCTATAATGTCTAATTCCTATAAAGTCTATTACCTATAATGTCTATTACCTATAAAGTCTATTACCTATAATGTCTATTACCTATAATGTCTATTACCTATAATGTCTATTACCTATAATGTCTATTACCTATAATGTCTATTACCTATAATGTCTATTACATATAATGTCTATTACCTATAATGTCTATTACCTATAATGTCTATTAAATATAATGTCTATTACCTATAATGTCTATTTCCTATAATGTCTAATTCCTTTAATGTCTATTTCCTATAATGTCTATTACCTATAATGTCCATTACCTATAATGTCTATTACCTATAATGTCAATTACCTATAATGTCTAATACCTATAATGTCTATTACCTATAATGTCTATTACCTATAATGTCTATTACTTATCATGTCTATTTCCTATAATGTCTATTACCTATAATGTCTATTACCTATAATGTCTATTTCCTATAATGTCTATTTCCTATAATGTCTATTACCTATAATGTCTATTACCTATAATGTCTATAACCTATAATGTCTATGTCCTATAATGTCTATTACCTATAATGTCTATTTCCTATAATGTCTATTTCCTATAATGTCTATTACCTATAATGTCTATTACCTATAATGTCTATTACCTATAATGTCTATTACCTATAATGTCTATTACCTATAATGTCTATTACCTATAATGTCTATTTCCTATAATGTCTCTTTCCTATAATGTCTATTTCCTATAATGTCTATTTCCTATAATGTCTATTACCTATAATGTCTATTACCTATAATGTCTATTACCTATAATGTCTATTACCTATAATGTCTATTACCTATCATGTCTATTTCCTATTATGTCTATTACCTATCATGTCTATTACCTATCATGTCTATTACCTATCATGTCTATTTCCTATAAAGTCTATTTCCTATAATGTCTACTTCCTATAATGTCTATTACCTATAATGTCTATAACCTATAATGTCTATTACCTATAATGTCTATTACCTATAATGTCTATGTCCTATAATGTCTATTACCTATAATGTCTATTACCTATAATGTCTATTTCCTATAATGTCTAATTCCTATAATGTCTATTACCTATAATGTCTATTTCCTATAATGTCTATTACCTATAATGTCTATTACCTAAAATGTCTATTACCTATAATGTCTATTTCCTATAATGTCTATTTCCTATAATGTCTATTTCCCATAATGTCTATTTCCCATAATGTCTATTACCCATAATGTCTATTTCCTATAATGTCTATTACCTATAATGTCTATTACCTATAATGTCTATTACCTATAATGTCTATTACCTATAATGTCTATTACCTATAATGTCTATTACCTATAAAGTCTATTACCTATAATGTCTATTACCTATAATGTCTATTACCTATAATGTCTATTACCTATAATGTCTATTACCTATAATGTCTATTACCTATAATGTCTATTACCTATAATGTCTTTTACCTATAATGTCTATTACCTATAATGTCTATTACCTATAATGTCTATTACCTATAATGTCTATTACCTATAATGTCTATTTCCTATAATGTCTATTACCTATAATGTCTATTACCTATAATGTCTATTACCTATAATGTATATTACCTATTATGTCTATTTCCTATAATGTCTATTTCCTATAATGTCTATTACCTATAATGTCTATTACCTATAATGTCTATTTCTTATAATGTCTATTTCCTATAATGTCTATTACCTATAATGTCTATTACCTATAATGTCTATTACCTATAATGTCTATTACCTATAATGTCTATTACCTATAATGTCTATTACCTATAATGTCTATTACCTATAATGTCTATTACCTATAATGTCTATTACCTATAATGTCTATTTCCTATAATGTCTATTACCTATAATGTCTATTACCTATAATGTCTATTTCCTATAATGTCTATTACCTATAATGTCTATTACCTATAATGTCTATTACCTATAATGTCTATTACCTATAATGTCTATTACCTATAATGTCTATTACCTATAATGTCCATTACCTATAATGTCTATTACCTATAATGCCTATTACCTATAATGTCTATTACCTATAATGTCTATTACCTATAATGTCTATTACCTATAATGTCTATTGACTATAATGTCTATTGACTATAATGTCTATTTCCTATAATGTTTTTTTCCTATAATGTCTATTTCCTATAATGTCTATTACCTATAATGTCTATTACCTATAATGTCTATTACCTATAATGTCTATTACCTATAATGTCTATTACCTATAATGTCTATTACCTATAAAGTCTATTTCCTATAATGTCTATTACCTATAATGTCTATTACCTATAATGTCTATTACCTAAAATGCCTATTACCTATAATGCCTATTACCTATAATGCCTATTACCTATACTGTCTATTACCTATAATGTCTATTTCCTATAATGTCTATTTCCTATAATGTCTATTACCTATAATGTCTATTACCTATAATGTCTATTACGTATAATGTCTATTACCTATAATGTCTATTTCCTATAATGTCTATTTCCTATAATGTCTATTACCTATAATGTCTATTTCCTATAATGTCTATTTCCTATAAAGTCTATTACCTATAATGTCTATTACCTATAATGTCTATTACCTATAATGTCTATTACCTATAATATCTATTACCTATAATGTCTATTACCTATAATGTCTATTACCTATAATATCTATTACCTAAAATGTCTATTACCTAAAATGTCTATTACCTATAATGTCTATTACCTATAATGTCTATTACCTATAATGTCTATTACCTATAATGTCTATTACCTATAATGTCTATTACCTATAATGTCTATTACCTATAATGTCTATTACCTATAATGTCTATTTCCTCTAATGTCTATTTCCTATAATGTCTATTACCTATAATGTCTATTACCTATAATGTCTATTACCTATAATGTCTATTTCCTATAATGTCTATTTCCTATAAAGTCTATTACCTATAATGTCTATTACCTATAATGTCTATTACGTATAATGTCTATTACCTATAAAGTCTATTACCTATAATGTATATTACCTATAAAGTCTATTACCTATAATGTCTATTACCTATAATGTCTATTACCTATAATGTCTATTACCTATAATGTCTATTACCTATAATGTCTATTACCTATAATGTCTATTACCTATAATGTCTATTACCTATAATGTCTATTACCTATAATGTCTATTACCTATAATGTCTATTACCTATAATGTCTATTAAATATAATGTCTATTACCTATAATGTCTATTTCCTATAATGTCTAATTCCTATAAAGTCTATTACCTATAATGTCTATTACCTATAAAGTCTATTACCTATAAAGTCTATTACCTATAATGTCTATTACCTATAATGTCTATTACCTATAATGTCTATTTCCTATAATGCCTATTACCTATAATGTCTATTACCTATAATGTCTATTTCCTATAATGTCTATTACCTATAATGTCTATTACCTATAATGTCTATTACCTATAATGTCTATTACCTATAATGTCTATTACCTATAATCTCTATTACCTATAATGTCTATTACCTATAATGCCTATTACATATAATGCCTATTACCTATAATGTCTATTACCTATAATGTCTATTACCTATAATGTCTATTGACTATAATGTCTATTGACTATAATGTCTATTTCCTATAATGTCTTTTTCCTATAATGTCTATTTCCTATAATGTCTATTACCTATAATGTCTATTACCTATAATGTCTATTACCTATAATGTCTATTTCCCATAATGTCTATTACCGATAATGTCTATTTCCTATCATGTCTATTTCCTATAATGTCTATTACCTATAATGTCTATTACCTATAATGTCTATTTCCTATAATGTCTATTTCCTATAATGTCTATTTCCTATAATGTCTATTACCTATAATGTCTATTACCTATAATGTCTATTACCTATAATGTCTATTACCTATAATGTCTATTTCCCATAATGTCTATTACCTATAATGTCTATTTACTATAATGTCTATGTCCTATAATGTCTATTACCTATAATGTCTATTACCTATAATGTCTATTTCCTATAATGTCTAATTCCTATAATGTCTATTACCTATAATGTCTATTTCCTATAATGTCTATTACCTATAATGTCTATTTCCTATAATGTCTATTTCCTATAATGTCTATTTCCCATAATGTCTATTTCCCATAATGTCTATTACCCATAATGTCTATTTCCTATAATGTCTATTACCTATAATGTCTATTACCTATAATGTCTATTACCTATAATGTCTACTACCTATAATGTCTATTACCTATAAAGTCTATTACCTATAATGTCTATTACCTATAATGTCTATTACCTATAATGTCTATTACCTATAATGTCTATTACCTATAATGTCTATTACCTATAATGTCTATTACCTATAATGTCTTTTACCTATAATGTCTATTACCTATAATGTCTATTACCTATAATGTCTATTACCTATAATGTCTATTTCCTATAATGTCTATTACCTATAATGTCTATTACCTATAATGTCTATTACCTATAATGTATATTACCTATAATGTATTTTACCTATAATGTCTATTACCTATAATGTCTATTTCCTATAATGTCTATGACCTATAATGTCTATGACCTATAATGTCTATGACCTATAATGTCTATTACCTATAATGTCTATTTCCTATAATGTCTATTTCCTATAATGTCTATTTCCTATAATGTCTATTACCTATAATGTCTATTACCTATAATGTCTATTTCCTATAATGTCTATTACCTATAATGTCTATTACCTATAATGTCTATTACCTATAATGTCTATTACCTATAATGTCTATTTCCTATAATGTCTATTACCTATAATGTCTATTACCTATAATGTCTATTACCTATAATGTCTATTACCTATAATGTCTATTTCCTATAATGCCTATTACCTATAATGTCTATTACCTATAATGTCTATTTCCTATAATGTCTATTACCTATAATGTCTATTACCTATAATGTCTATTACCTATAATGTCTATTACCTATAATGTCTATTACCTATAATGTCTATTACCTATAATGTCTATTACCTATAATGCCTATTACATATAATGCCTATTACCTATAATGTCTATTACCTATAATGTCTATTACCTATAATGTCTATTGACTATAATGTCTATTGACTATAATGTCTATTTCCTATAATGTCTTTTTCCTATAATGTCTATTTCCTATAATGTCTATTACCTATAATGTCTATTTCCTATAATGTCTATTACCTATAATGTCTATTACCTATAATGTCTATTTCCTATAATGTCTATTTCCTATAATGTCTATTTCCTATAATGTCTATTACCTATAATGTATATTACCTATAATGTCTATAACCTATAATGTCTATTACCTATAATGTCTATTACCTATAATGTCTATGTCCTATAATGTCTATTACCTATAATGTCTATTTCCTATAATGTCTATTTCCTATAATGTCTATTACCTATAATGTCTATTACCTATAATGTCTATTACCCATAATGTCTATTACCTATAATGTCTATTTCCTATAATGTCTATTACCTATAATGTCTATTACCTATAATGTCTATTACCTATAATGTCTATTACCTATAATGTCTATTACCTATAATGTCTATTACCTATAATGTCTATTACCTATAATGTCTATTACCCATAATGTCTATTACCTATAATGTCTATTACCTATAATGTCTATTACCTATAATGTCTATGTCCTATAATGTCTATTACCTATAATGTCTATTTCCTATAATGTCTATTACCTATAATGTCTATTACCCATAATGTCTATTACCTATAATGTCTATTTCCTATAATGTCTATTACCTATAATGTCTATTACCTATAATGTCTATTACCTATAATGTCTATGTCCTATAATGTCTATTACCTATAATGTCTATTTCCTATAATGTCTATTTCCTATAATGTCTATTACCTATAATGTCTATTACCTATAATGTCTATTACCCATAATGTCTATTACCTATAATGTCTATTACCTATAATGTCTATTACCTATAATGTCTATTACCTATAATGTCTATTACCTTTAATGTCTATTACCTATAATGTCTATTACCTATAATGTCTATTACCTATAATGTCTATTACCTATAATGTCTATAACCTATAATGTCTATAACCTATAATGTCTATTACCTATAATGTCTATTTCATTAATGTCTTTTTCCATTAATGTCTATTACCTATAATGTCTATTTCCTATAATGTCTATTACCTATAATGTCTATAACCTATAATGTCTATTACCTATAATGTCTATTACCTATAATGTCTATTACCTATAATGTCTATAACCTATAATGTCTATAACCTATAATGTCTATTACCTATAATGTCTATTACCTATAATGTCTATTACCTATAATGTCTATTACCTATAATGTCTATTACCTATAATGTCTATTACCTTTAATGTCTATTACCTATAGTGTCTATTACCTATAGTGTCTATTACCTATAATGTCTATTACCTATAATGTCTATTACCTATAATGTCTATTACCTATAATTTCTATTACCTATATAATGTCTATGTCCTATAATGTCTATGTCCTATAATGTCTATTTCCTATAATGTCTATTTCCTAAAATGTCTATTACCTATAATGTCTATTACCTATAATGTCTATTACCTATAATGTATATTACCTATAAAGTCTATTACCTATAATGTCTATTACCTATAATGTCTATTACCTATAATGTCTATTACCTATAATGTCTATTACCTATAATGTCTATTACCTATAATGTCTATTACCTATAATGTCTATGTCCTATAATGTCTATGTCCTATAATGTCTATGTCCTATAATGTCTATTACCTATAATGTCTATTACCTATAATGTCTATTACCTATAATGTCTATTACCTATAATGTCTATTACCTTTAATGTCTATTTCCTATTATGTCTATTACCTATAATGTCTATTTCCTATAATGTCTATTTCCTATAATGTCTATTACCTATAATGTCTATTACCTATAATGTCTATTACCTATAATGTCTATTACCTATAATGTCTATTACCTATAATGTCTATTACCTATAATGTCTATTACCTATAATGTCTATTACATATAATGTCTATGTCCTATAATGTCTATGTCCTATAATGTCTATGTCCTATAATGTCTATTACCTATAATGTCTATTACCTATAATGTCTATTACCTATAATGTCTATTACCTATAATGTCTATTACCTTTAATGTCTATTTCCTATTATGTCTATTACCTATAATGTCTATTTCCTATAATGTCTATTTCCTATAATGTCTATTACCTATAATGTCTATTACCTATAATGTTTATTACCTATAGTGTCTATTACCTATAGTGTCTATTACCTATAATGTCTATTACCTATAATGTCTATTACCTATAATGTCTATTACCTATAATTTCTATTACCTATATAATGTCTATGTCATATAATGTCTATGTCCTATAATGTCTATTTCCTATAATGTCTATTTCCTAAAATGTCTATTACCTATAATGTCTATTACCTATAATGTCTATTACCTATAATGTCTATTACCTATAATGTCTATTACCTATAATGTCTATTACCTATAATGTCTATTACCTATAATGTCTATTACATATAATGTCTATGTCCTATAATGTCTATGTCCTATAATGTCTATGTCCTATAATGTCTATTACCTATAATGTCTATTACCTATAATGTCTATTACCTATAATGTCTATGTCCTATAATGTCTATTACCTATAATGTCTATTACCTATAATGTCTATTACCTATTATGTCTATTACCTATAATGTCTATTACCTATAATGTCTATTACCTATAATGTCTATGTCCTATAATGTCTATTACCTATAATGTCTATTTCCTATAATGTCTTTTTCCTATAATGTCTATTACCTATAATGTCTATTACCTATAATGTCTATTACCCATAATGTCTATTACCTATAATGTCTATTTCCTATAATGTCTATTACCTATAATGTCTATTACCTATAATGTCTATTACCTATAATGTCTATTACCTATAATGTCTATGTCCTATAATGTCTATTACCTATAATGTCTATTTCCTATAATGTCTATTTCCTATAATGTCTATTACCTATAATGTCTATTACCTATAATGTCTATTACCCATAATGTCTATTACCTATAATGTCTATTTCCTATAATGTCTATTACCTATAATGTCTATTACCTATAATGTCTATTACCTATAATGTCTATTACCTATAATGTCTATTACCTATAATGTCTATGTCCTATAATGTCTATTACCTCATATGTCTATTTCCTATAATGTCTATTTCCTATAATGTCTATTACCTATAATGTCTATTACCTATAATGTCTATTACCCATAATGTCTATTACCGATAATGTCTATTACCTATAATGTATATTACCTATAATGTCTATTACCTATAATGTCTATTACCTATAATGTCTATTACCTATAATGTCTATTACCTATAATGTCTATAACCTATAATGTCTATAACCTATAATGTCTATTACCTATAATGTCTATTTCCATTAAAGTCTATTTCCATTAATGTCTATTACCTATAATGTCTATTTCCTATAATGTCTATTACCTATAATGTCTATTACCTATAATGTCTATTACCTATAATGTCTATTACCTATAATATCTATAACCTATAATGTCTATAACCTATAATGTCTATTACCTATAATGTCTATTACCTATAAAGTCTATTACCTATAATGTCTATTACCTATAATGTCTATTACCTATAATGTCTATTACCTATAATGTCTATTACCTATAATATCTATTACCTATAATGTCTATTACCTATAATGTCTATAACCTATAATGTCTATAACCTATAATGTCTATTACCTATAATGTCTATTACCTATAATGTCTATTACCTATAATGTCTATTACCTATAATGTCTATTACCTATAATGTCTATTACCTTTAATGTCTATTACCTATAGTGTCTATTACCTATAGTGTCTATTACCTATAATGTCTATTACCTATAATGTCTATTACCTATAATGTCTATTACCTATAATTTCTATTACCTATATAATGTCTATGTCCTATAATGTCTATGTCCTATAATGTCTATTTCCTATAATGTCTATTTCCTAAAATGTCTATTACCTATAATGTCTATTACCTATAATGTCTATTACCTATAATGTATATTACCTATAAAGTCTATTACCTATAATGTCTATTACCTATAATGTCTATTACCTATAATGTCTATTACCTATAATGTCTATTACCTATAATGTCTATTACCTATAATGTCTATTACCTATAATGTCTATGTCCTATAATGTCTATGTCCTATAATGTCTATGTCCTATAATGTCTATTACCTATAATGTCTATTACCTATAATGTCTATTACCTATAATGTCTATTACCTATAATGTCTATTACCTTTAATGTCTATTTCCTATTATGTCTATTACCTATAATGTCTATTTCCTATAATGTCTATTTCCTATAATGTCTATTACCTATAATGTCTATTACCTATAATGTCTATTACCTATAATGTCTATTACCTATAATGTCTATTACCTATAATGTCTATTACCTATAATGTCTATTACCTATAATGTCTATTACATATAATGTCTATGTCCTATAATGTCTATGTCCTATAATGTCTATGTCCTATAATGTCTATTACCTATAATGTCTATTACATATAATGTCTATTACCTATAATGTCTATTACCTATAATGTCTATTACCTTTAATGTCTATTTCCTATTATGTCTATTACCTATAATGTCTATTTCCTATAATGTCTATTTCCTATAATGTCTATTACCTATAATGTCTATTACCTATAATGTCTATTACCTATAGTGTCTATTACCTATAGTGTCTATTACCTATAATGTCTATTACCTAAAATATCTATTACCTATAATGTCTATTACCTATAATTTCTATTACCTTTATAATGTCTATGTCCTATAATGTCTATGTCCTATAATGTCTATTTCCTATAATGTCTATTTCCTAACATGTCTATTACCTATAATGTCTATTACCTATAATGTCTATTACCTATAATGTCTATTACCTATAATGTCTATTACCTATAATGTCTATTACCTATAATGTCTATTACCTATAATGTCTATTACATATAATGTCTATGTCCTATAATGTCTATGTCCTATAATGTCTATGTCCTATAATGTCTATTACCTATAATGTCTATTACCTATAATGTCTATTACCTATAATGTCTATTACCTTTAATGTCTATTTCCTATTATGTCTATTACCTATAATGTCTATTTCCTATAATGTCTATTTCCTATAATGTCTATTTCCTATAATGTCTATTACCTATAATGTCTATTCCCTATAATGTCTATTACCTATTATGTCTATTACCTATAATGTCTATTACCTATAATGTCTATTACCTATAATGTCTATTACCTATAATGTCTATTACCTATAATGTCTATTACCTATAATGTCTATTACCTATAATGTCTATTACCTATAATGTCAATTACCTATAATGTCTATTACCTATAATGTCTATTACCTTTAATGTCTATTACCTATAATGTCTATTACCTATAATGTCTATTACCTATAATGTCTATGTCCTATAATGTCTATTACCTATAATGTCTATTACCTATAATGTCTATTACCTATTATGTCTATTACCTATAATGTCTATTACCTATAATGTCTATTACCTATAATGTCTATGTCCTATAATGTCTATTACCTATAATGTCTATTTCCTATAATGTCTTTTTCCTATAATGTCTATTACCTATAATGTCTATTACCTATAATGTCTATTACCCATAATGTCTATTACCTATAATGTCTATTTCCTATAATGTCTATTACCTATAATGTCTATTACCTATAATGTCTATTACCTATAATGTCTATTACCTATAATGTCTATGTCCTATAATGTCTATTACCTATAATGTCTATTTCCTATAATGTCTATTTCCTATAATGTCTATTAAATATAATGTCTATTACCTATAATGTCTATTACCCATAATGTCTATTACCTATAATGTCTATTTCCTATAATGTCTATTACCTATAATGTCTATTACCTATAATGTCTATTACCTATAATGTCTATTACCTATAATGTCTATTACCTATAATGTCTATGTCCTATAATGTCTATTACCTCATATGTCTATTTCCTATAATGTCTATTTCCTATAATGTCTATTACCTATAATGTCTATTACCTATAATGTCTATTACCCATAATGTCTATTACCGATAATGTCTATTACCTATAATGTCTATTACCTATAATGTCTATTACCTATAATGTCTATTACCTATAATGTCTATTACCTATAATGTCTATTACCTATAATGTCTATAACCTATAATGTCTATAACCTATAATGTCTATTACCTATAATGTCTATTTCCATTAAAGTCTATTTCCATTAATGTCTATTACCTATAATGTCTATTTCCTATAATGTCTATTACCTATAATGTCTATTACCTATAATGTCTATTACCTATAATGTCTATTACCTATAATGTCTATTACCTATAATGTCTATAACCTATAATGTCTATAACCTATAATGTCTATTACCTATAATGTCTATTACCTATAAAGTCTATTACCTATAATGTCTATTACCTATAATGTCTATTACCTATAATGTCTATTACCTATAGTGTCTATTACCTATAGTGTCTATTACCTATAATGTCTATTACCTATAATGTTTATTACCTATAATGTCTATTACCTATAATTTCTATTACCTATATAATGTCTATGTCCTATAATGTCTATGTCCTATAATGTCTATTTCCTATAATGTCTATTTCCTAAAATGTCTATTACCTATAATGTCTATTACCTATAATGTCTATTACCTATAATGTCTATTACCTATAATGTCTATTACCTATAATGTCTATTACCTATAATGTCTATTACCTATAATGTCTATGTCCTATAATGTCTATGTCCTATAATGTCTATGTCCTATAATGTCTATTATCTATAATGTCTATTACCTATAATGTCTATTACCTATAATGTCTATTACCTATAATGTCTATTACCTTTAATGTCTATTACCTTTAATGTCTATTTCCTATTATGTCTATTTCCATTAATGTCTATTTCCATTAATGTCTATTACCTATAATGTCTATTTCCTATAATGTCTATTACCTATAATGTCTATTACCTATAATGTCTATTACCTATAATGTCTATTACCTATAATGTCTATTACCTATAATGTCTATTACCTATAATGTCTATTACCTATAATGTCTATTACCTATAATGTCTATTACCTATAATGTCTATTACCTATAATGTCTATAACCTATAATGTCTATAACCTATAATGTCTATAACCTATAATGTCTATTACCTATAATGTCTATTTCCATTAATGTCTATTTCCATTAATGTCTATAACCTATAATGTCTATTTCCTATAATGTCTATTACCTATAATGTCTATTACCTATAATGTCTATTACCTATAATGTCTATTACCTATAATGTCTATTACCTATAATGTCTATAACCTATAATGTCTATAACCTATAATGTCTATTACCTATAATGTCTATTACCTATAATGTCTATTACCTATAATGTCTATTACCTATAATGTCTATTACCTATAATGTCTATTACCTATAGTGTCTATTACCTATAGTGTCTATTACCTATAATGTCTATTACCTATAATGTCTATTACCTATAATGTCTATTACCTATAATTTCTATTACCTATATAATGTCTATGTCCTATAATGTCTATGTCCTATAATGTCTATTTCCTATAATGTCTATTTCCTAAAATGTCTATTACCTATAATGTCTATTCCCTATAATGTCTATTACCTATTATGTCTATTACCTATTATGTCTATTACCTATAATGTCTATTACCTATAATGTCTATTACCTATAATGTCTATTACCTATAATGTCTATTACCTATAATGTCTATTACCTATAATGTCTATTACCTATAATGTCTATTACCTATAATGTCAATTACCTATAATGTCTATTACCTATAATGTCTATTACCTATAATGTCTATTACCTATAATGTCTATTACCTATAATGTCTATTACCTATAATGTCTATGTCCTATAATGTCTATTACCTATAATGTCTATTACCTATAATGTCTATTACCTATAATGTCTATTACCTATAATGTCTATTACCTATAATGTCTATGTCCTATAATGTCTATTACCTCATATGTCTATTTCCTATAATGTCTATTTCCTATAATGTCTATTACCTATAATGTCTATTACCTATAATGTCTATTACCCATAATGTCTATTACCGATAATGTCTATTACCTATAATGTCTATTACCTATTATGTCTATTACCTATAATGTCTATTACCTATAATGTCTATTACCTATAATGTCTATGTCCTATAATGTCTATTACCTATAATGTCTATTTCCTATAATGTCTTTTTCCTATAATGTCTATTACCTATAATGTCTATTACCTATAATGTCTATTACCCATAATGTCTATTACCTATAATGTCTATTTCCTATAATGTCTATTACCTATAATGTCTATTACCTATAATGTCTATTACCTATAATGTCTATTACCTATAATGTCTATGTCCTATAATGTCTATTACCTATAATGTCTATTTCCTATAATGTCTATTTCCTATAATGTCTATTACCTATAATGTCTATTACCTATAATGTCTATTACCCATAATGTCTATTACCTATAATGTCTATTTCCTATAATGTCTATTACCTATAATGTCTATTACCTATAATGTCTATTACCTATAATGTCTATTACCTATAATGTCTATTACCTATAATGTCTATGTCCTATAATGTCTATTACCTCATATGTCTATTTCCTATAATGTCTATTTCCTATAATGTCTATTACCTATAATGTCTATTACCTATAATGTCTATTACCTATAATGTCTATTACCTATAATGTCTATTACCTATAATGTCTATAACCTATAATGTCTATAACCTATAATGTCTATAACCTATAATGTCTATTACCTATAATGTCTATTACCTATAATGTCTATTACCTATAATGTCTATTACCTATAATGTCTATTACCTATAATGTCTATTACCTATAGTGTCTATTACCTATAGTGTCTATTACCTATAATGTCTATTACCTATAATGTCTATTACCTATAATGTCTATTACCTATAATTTCTATTACCTATATAATGTCTATGTCCTATAATGTCTATGTCCTATAATGTCTATTTCCTATAATGTCTATTTCCTAAAATGTCTATTACCTATAATGTCTATTCCCTATAATGTCTATTACCTATTATGTCTATTACCTATTATGTCTATTACCTATAATGTCTATTACCTATAATGTCTATTACCTATAATGTCTATTACCTATAATGTCTATTACCTATAATGTCTATTACCTATAATGTCTATTACCTATAATGTCTATTACCTATAATGTCTATTACCTATAATGTCAATTACCTATAATGTCTATTACCTATAATGTCTATTACCTATAATGTCTATTACCTATAATGTCTATTACCTATAATGTCTATTACCTATAATGTCTATGTCATATAATGTCTATTACCTATAATGTCTATTACCTATAATGTCTATTACCTATTATGTCTATTACCTATAATGTATATTACCTATAATGTCTATTACCTATAATGTCTATGTCCTATAATGTCTATTACCTATAATGTCTATTTCCTATAAAGTCTTTTTCCTATAATGTCTATTACCTATAATGTCTATTACCTATAATGTCTATTACCCATAATGTCTATTACCTATAATGTCTATTTCCTATAATGTCTATTACCTATAATGTCTATTACCTATAATGTCTATTACCTATAATGTCTATTACCTATAATGTCTATGTCCTATAATGTCTATTACCTATAATGTCTATTTCCTATAATGTCTATTTCCTATAATGTCTATTACCTATAATGTCTATTACCTATAATGTCTATTACCCATAATGTCTATTACCTATAATGTCTATTTCCTATAATGTCTATTACCTATAATGTCTATTACCTATAATGTCTATTACCTATAATGTCTATGTCCTATAATGTCTATTACCTATAATGTCTATTTCCTATAATGTCTATTTCCTATAATGTCTATTACCTATAATGTCTATTACCTATAATGTCTATTACCCATAATGTCTATTACCTATAATGTCTATTTCCTATAATGTCTATTACCTATAATGTCTATTACCTATAATGTCTATTACCTATAATGTCTATTACCTATAATGTCTATTACCTATAATGTCTATGTCCTATAATGTCTATTACCTCATATGTCTATTTCCTATAATGTCTATTTCCTATAATGTCTATTACCTATAATGTCTATTACCTATAATGTCTATTACCCATAATGTCTATTACCGATAATGTCTATTACCTATAATGTCTATTACCTATAATGTCTATTACCTATAATGTCTATTACCTATAATGTCTATTACCTATAATATCTATTACCTATAATGTCTATAACCTATAATGTCTATAACCTATAATGTCTATTACCTATAATGTCTATTTCCATTAAAGTCTATTTCCATTAATGTCTATTACCTATAATGTCTATTTCCTATAATGTCTATTACCTATAATGTCTATTACCTATAATGTCTATTACCTATAATGTCTATTACCTATAATGTCTATTACCTATAATGTCTATAACCTATAATGTCTATAACCTATAATGTCTATTACCTATAATGTCTATTACCTATAAAGTCTATTACCTATAATGTCTATTACCTATAATGTCTATTACCTATAATGTCTATTACCTATAGTGTCTATTACCTATAGTGTCTATTACCTATAATGTCTATTACCTATAATGTTTATTACCTATAATGTCTATTACCTATAATTTCTATTACCTATATAATGTCTATGTCCTATAATGTCTATGTCCTATAATGTCTATTTCCTATAATGTCTATTTCCTAAAATGTCTATTACCTATAATGTCTATTACCTATAATGTCTATTACCTATAATGTCTATTACCTATAATGTCTATTACCTATAATGTCTATTACCTATAATGTCTATTACCTATAATGTCTATGTCCTATAATGTCTATGTCCTATAATGTCTATGTCCTATAATGTCTATGTCCTATAATGTCTATTATCTATAATGTCTATTACCTATAATGTCTATTACCTATAATGTCTATTACCTATAATGTCTATTACCTTTAATGTCTATTTCCTATTATGTCTATTACCTATAATGTCTATTTCCATTAATGTCTATTTCCATTAATGTCTATTACCTATAATGTCTATTTCCTATAATGTCTATTACCTATAATGTATATTACCTATAATGTCTATTACCTATAATGTCTATTACCTATAATGTCTATTACCTATAATGTCTATTACCTATAATGTCTATTACCTATAATGTCTATTACCTATAATGTCTATTACCTATAATGTCTATAACCTATAATGTCTATAACCTATAATGTCTATTACATATAATGTCTATTTCCATTAATGTCTATTTCCATTAATGTCTATAACCTATAATGTCTATTTCCTATAATGTCTATTACCTATAATGTCTATTACCTATAATGTCTATTACCTATAATGTCTATTACCTATAATGTCTATTACCTATAATGTCTATAACCTATAATGTCTATAACCTATAATGTATATTACCTATAATGTCTATTACCTATAATGTCTATTACCTATAATGTCTATTACCTATAATGTCTATTACCTATAATGTCTATTACCTATAGTGTCTATTACCTATAGTGTCTATTACCTATAATGTCTATTACCTATAATGTCTATTACCTATAATGTCTATTACCTATAATTTCTATTACCTATATAATGTCTATGTCCTATAATGTCTATGTCCTATAATGTCTATTTCCTATAATGTCTATTTCCTAAAATGTCTATTACCTATAATGTCTATTACCTATAATGTCTATTACCTATAATGTCTATTACCTATAATGTCTATTACCTATAATGTCTATTACCTATAATGTCTATTACCTATAATGTCTATTACATATAATGTCTATGTCCTATAATGTCTATGTCCTATAATGTCTATGTCCTATAATGTCTATTACCTATAATGTCTATTACCTATAATGTCTATTACCTATAATGTCTATTACCTATAATGTCTATTACCTTTAATGTCTATTTCCTATTATGTCTATTACCTATAATGTCTATTTCCTATAATGTCTATTTCCTATAATGTCTATTACCTATAATGTCTATTACCTATAATGTCTATTACCTATAATGTCTATTACCTATAATGTCTATTACCTATAATGTCTATTTCCTATAATGGCTATTTCCTAAAATGTCTATTACCTATAATATCTATTACCTATAATGTCTATTACCTATAATGTCTATTACCTATAATGTCTATTACCTATAATGTCTATTACCTATAATGTCTATTACCTATAATGTCTATTACCTATAATGTCTATTACCTATAATGTCTATTACCTTTAATGTCAATTACCTATAATGTCTATTACCTAAAATGTTTATTACCTATTAAGTCTATTACCTATAATGTCTATTTCCTATAATGTCTATTACCTATAATGTCTATTTCCTATAATGTCTATTTCCTATAATGTCTATTACCTATAATGTCTATTACCTATAATGTCTATTACCTATAATGTCTATTACCTATAATGTCTATTACCTATAATGTCTATTTCCTATAATGTCTATTACCTATAATGTCTATTACCTATAATGTCTATTTCCTATAATGTCTATTACCTATAATGTCTATTACCTATAATGTCTATTACCTATAATGTCTATTACCTATAATGTCTATTACCTATAATGTCTATTACCTAAAATGTCTATTTCCTATAAAGTCTATTACCTATAATGTCTATTACCTATAATGTCTATTACCTATAATGTCTATTACCTATAATGTCTATTACCTATAATGTCTATTAACTATAATGTCTATTACCTATAATGTCTATTACCTATAATGTCTATTACCAATAATGTCTATTACCTATAATGTCTATTACCTATAATGTCTATTTCCTATAATGTCTATTACCTATAATGTCTATTTCCTATAATGTCTATTTCCTATAATGTCTATTTCCTATAATGTCTATTTCCTATAATGTCTATTACCTATAATGTCTATTACCTATAATGTCTATTACCTATAATGTCTATTACCTATAATGTCTATAACCTATAATGTCTTTTTCCTATAATGTCTATTACCTATAATATCTATTACCTATAATGTCTATTACCTATAATGTCTATTACCTATAATGTCTATTTCTTATAATGTCTATTTCCTATAATGTCTATTACCTATAATGTCTATTACCTATAATGTCTATTACCCATAATGTCTATTACCTATAATGTCTATTACCTATAATGTCTATTACCTAAAATGTCTATTTCCTATAAAGTCTATTACCTATAATGTCTATTACCTATAATGTTTATTACCTATAATGTCTATTACCTATAATGTCTATTACCTATAATGTCTATTTCCTATAATGTCTATTTCCTATAATGTCTATTACCTATAATGTCTATTACCTTTAATGTCTATTTCCATTAATGTCTATAACCTATAATGTCTATTACCTATAATGTCTATTACCTATAATGTCTATTACCTATAATGTCTATTTCATATAATGTCTATTACCTATAAAGTCTATTCCTATAATGTCTATTACCTATAATGTCTATTACCTATAATGTCTATTACCTATAAAGTCTATTTCCTATAATGTCTATTACCTATAATGTCTATTACCTATAATGTCTATTTCCTATAATGTCTATTACCTATAATGTCTATTACCTATAATGTCTATTACCTATAATGTCTATTACCTATAATGTCTATTACCTATAATGTCTATTACCTAAAATGTCTATTTCCTATAAAGTCTATTACCTATAATGTCTATTACCTATAATGTCTATTACCTATAATGTCTATTACCTATAATGTCTATTACCTATAATGTCTATTAACTATAATGTCTATTACCTATAATGTCTATTACCTATAATGTCTATTACCAATAATGTCTATTACCTATAATGTCTATTACCTATAATGTCTATTTCCTATAATGTCTATTACCTATAATGTCTATTTCCTATAATGTCTATTTCCTATAATGTCTATTTCCTATAATGTCTATTTCCTATAATGTCTATTTCCTATAATGTCTATTACCTATAATGTCTATTACCTATAATGTCTATTACCTATAATGTCTATTACCTATAATGTCTATTACCTATAATGTCTTTTTCCTATAATGTCTATTACCTATAATATCTATTACCTATAATGTCTATTACCTATAATGTCTATTACCTATAATGTCTATTTCTTATAATGTCTATTTCCTATAATGTCTATTACCTATAATGTCTATTACCTATAATGTCTATTACCCATAATGTCTATTACCTATAATGTCTATTACCTATAATGTCTATTACCTAAAATGTCTATTTCCTATAAAGTCTATTACCTATAATGTCTATTACCTATAATGTCTATTACCTATAATGTCTATTACCTATAATGTCTATTACCTATAATGTCTATTTCCTATAATGTCTATTTCCTATAATGTCTATTACCTATAATGTCTATTACCTTTAATGTCTATTTCCATTAATGTCTATAACCTATAATGTCTATTACCTATAATGTCTATTACCTATAATGTCTATTACCTATAATGTCTATTTCATATAATGTCTATTACCTATAAAGTCTATTCCTATAATGTCTATTACCTATAATGTCTATTACCTATAATGTCTATTACCTATAAAGTCTATTACCTATATGTCTACCTATAAAGTCTATTACCTATAAAGTCTATTACCTATAATGTCTATTTCCTATAATGTCTATTACCTATAATGTCTATTTCCTATAATGTCTATTACCTATAATGTCTATTTCCTATAATGTCTATCACTTATAATGTCTATTTCCTATAATGTCTATTTCCTATAATGTCTATTACCTATAATGTCTATTTCCTATAATGTCTATTTCCTATAATGTCTATTTCCTATAATGTCTATTACCTTTAATGTCTATTTCCTATAATGTCTATTTCCTATAATGTCTATTTCCTATAATGTCTATTTCCTATAAAGTCTATTACCTATAAAGTCTATTACCTATAATGTCTATTTCCTATAATGTCTATTACCTAAAATGTATATTACCTATAATGTCTTTTTCCTATAATGTCTATTACCTATCATGTCTATTTCCTATAATCACTATTTCCTATAATGTCTATTTCCTATAATGTCTATTACCTATAATGTCTATTACCTATAATGTCTATTACCTATAATGTCTATTACCTATAATGTCTATTACCTATAATGTCTATTACCTATAATGTCTATTACCTATAATGTCTATTACCTATAATGTCTATTACCTATAATGTCTATTACCTATAATGTCTATTACCTATAATGTCTTTTACCTATAATGTCTATTACCTATAATGTCTATTACCTATAATGTATATTACCTAAAATGTCTATTTCCTATAAAGTCTATTACCTATAAAGTCTATTACCTATAATGTCTATTACCTATAATGTCTATTACCTATATTGTCTATAACCTTTAATGTCTATTTCCATTAATGTCTATTACCTATAATGTCTATTACCTATAATGTCTATTACCTATAATGTCTATTACCTATAATGTCTATTACCTATAATGTATATTACCTATAATGTCTATTACCTATAATGTCTATTACCTATAATGTCTATTACCTATAATGTCTATTACCTATAATGTCTATTACCTATAATGTCTATTACCTATAATGTCTATTTCCTATAATGTCTATTTCCTATAATGTCTATTTCCTATAATGTCTATTTCCTATAATGTCTATTACCTATAATGTCTATTACCTATAATGTCTATTACCTATAATGTCTATTTCCTATAATGTCTATTACCTTTAATGTCTATTTCCTATAATGTATATTACCTATAATGTCTATTTCCTATAATGTCTATTACCTATAATGTCTATTACCTATAATGTCTATTACCTATAATGTCTATTACCTATAATGTCTATTACCTATAATGTCTATTACCTATAATGTCTATTACCTATAATGTCTATTACCTATAATGTCTATTACCTATAATGTCTATTACCTATAATGTCTATTACCTATAATGTCTATTAGCTATAATGTCTATTACCTATAATGTCTATTACCTATAATGTCTATTACCTATAATGTCTATTACCTATAATGTCTATTACCTATAATGTCTATTTCCTATAATGTCTATTACCTATAATGTCTATTTCCTATAATGTCTATTTCCTATAATGTCTATTTTCCTATAATGTCTTTTTCCTATAATGTCTATTACCTATAATGTCTATTACCTATAATGTCTATTACCCATAATGTCTATTACCTATAATGTCTATTTCCTATAATGTCTATTACCTATAATGTCTATTACCTATAATGTCTATTACCTATAATGTCTATTACCTATAATGTCTATGTCCTATAATGTCTATTACCTATAATGTCTATTTCCTATAATGTCTATTTCCTATAATGTCTATTACCTATAATGTCTATTACCTATAATGTCTATTACCCATAATGTCTATTACCTATAATGTCTATTTCCTATAATGTCTATTACCTATAATGTCTATTACCTATAATGTCTATTACCTATAATGTCTATTACCTATAATGTCTATTACCTATAATGTCTATGTCCTATAATGTCTATTACCTCATATGTCTATTTCCTATAATGTCTATTTCCTATAATGTCTATTACCTATAATGTCTATTACCTATAATGTCTATTACCCATAATGTCTATTACCGATAATGTCTATTACCTATAATGTCTATTACCTATAATGTCTATTACCTATAATGTCTATTACCTATAATGTCTATTACCTATAATGTCTATTACCTATAATGTCTATAACCTATAAGGTCTATAAGCTATAATGTCTATTACCTATAATGTCTATTTCCATTAAAGTCTATTTCCATTAATGTCTATTACCTATAATGTCTATTTCCTATAATGTCTATTACCTATAATGTCTATTACCTATAATGTCTATTACCTATAATGTCTATTACCTATAATGTCTATTACCTATAATGTCTATAACCTATAATGTCTATAACCTATAATGTCTATTACCTATAATGTCTATTACCTATAAAGTCTATTACCTATAATGTCTATTACCTATAATGTCTATTACCTATAATGTCTATTACCTATAGTGTCTATTACCTATAGTGTCTATTACCTATAATGTCTATTACCTATAATGTCTATTACCTATAATGTCTATTACCTATAATTTCTATTACCTATATAATGTCTATGTCCTATAATGTCTATGTCCTATAATGTCTATTTCCTATAATGTCTATTTCCTAAAATGTCTATTACCTATAATGTCTATTACCTATAATGTCTATTACCTATAATGTCTATTACCTATAATGTCTATTACCTATAATGTCTATTACCTATAATGTCTATTACCTATAATGTCTATTACCTATAATGTCTATGTCCTATAATGTCTATGTCCTATAATGTCTATGTCCTATAATGTCTATTATCTATAATGTCTATTACCTATAATGTCTATTACCTATAATGGGTATTACCTATAATGTCTATTACCTTTAATGTCTATTTCCTATTATGTCTATTACCTATAATGTCTATTTCCATTAATGTCTATTTCCATTAATGTCTATTACCTATAATGTCTATTTTCTATAATGTCTATTACCTATAATGTCTATTACCTATAATGTCTATTACCTATAATGTCTATTACCTATAATGTCTATTACCTATAATGTCTATTACCTATAATGTCTATTACCTATAATGTCTATTACCTATAATGTCTATTACCTATAATGTCTATAACCTATAATGTCTATAACCTATAATGTCTATTACCTATAATGTCTATTTCCATTAATGTCTATTTCCATTAATGTCTATAACCTATAATGTCTATTTCCTATAATGTCTATTACCTATAATGTCTATTACCTATAATGTCTATTACCTATAATGTCTATTACCTATAATGTCTATTACCTATAATGTCTATAACCTATAATGTCTATAACCTATAATGTCTATTACCTATAATGTCTATTACCTATAATGTCTATTACCTATAATGTCTATTACCTATAATGTCTATTACCTATAATGTCTATTACCTATAGTGTCTATTACCTATAGTGTCTATTACCTATAATGTCTATTACCTATAATGTCTATTACCTATAATGTCTATTACCTATAATTTCTATTACCTATATAATGTCTATGTCCTATAATGTCTATGTCCTATAATGTCTATTTCCTATAATGTCTATTTCCTAAAATGTCTATTACCTATAATGTCTATTACCTATAATGTCTATTACCTATAATGTCTATTACCTATAATGTCTATTACCTATAATGTCTATTACCTAAAATGTCTATTACCTATAATGTCTATTACATATAATGTCTATGTCCTATAATGTCTATGTCCTATAATGTCTATGTCCTATAATGTCTATTACCTATAATGTCTATTACCTATAATGTCTATTACCTATAATGTCTATTACCTATAATGTCTATTACCTTTAATGTCTATTTCCTATTATGTCTATTACCTATAATGTCTATTTCCTATAATGTCTATTTCCTATAATGTCTATTACCTATAATGTCTATTACCTATAATGTCTATTACCTATAATGTCTATTACCTATAATGTTCTTTTACCTATAATGTCTATTTCCTATAATGGCTATTTCCTAAAATGTCTATTACCTATAATGTCTATTACCTATAATGTCTATTACCTATAATGTCTATTACCTATAATGTCTATTACCTATAATGTCTATTACCTATAATGTCTATTACCTATAATGTCTATTACCTATAATGTCTATTACCTATAATGTCTATTACCTATAATGTCAATTACCTATAATGTCTATTACCTAAAATGTTTATTACCTATTAAGTCTATTACCTATAATGTCTATTTCCTATAATGTCTATTACCTATAATGTCTATTTCCTATAATGTCTATTTCCTATAATGTCTATTTCCTATAATGTCTATTACCTATAATGTCTATTACCTATAATGTCTATTACCTATAATGTCTATTACCTATAATGTCTATTACCTATAATGTCTATTTCCTATAATGTCTATTACCTATAATGTCTATTACCTATAATGTCTATTTCCTATAATGTCTATTACCTATAATGTCTATTACCTATAATGTCTATTACCTATAATGTCTATTACCTATAATGTCTATTACCTATAATGTCTATTACCTAAAATGTCTATTTCCTATAAAGTCTATTACCTATAATGTCTATTACCTATAATGTCTATTACCTATAATGTCTATTACCTATAATGTCTATTTCCTATAATGTCTATTACCTATAATGTCTATTTCCTATAATGTCTATTTCCTATAATGTCTATTTCCTATAATGTCTATTTCCTATAATGTCTATTTCCTATAATGTCTATTACCTATAATGTCTATTACCTATAATGTCTATTACCTATAATGTCTATTACCTATAATGTCTATTACCTATAATGTCTTTTTCCTATAATGTCTATTACCTATAAAGTCTATTACCTATAATGTCTATTACCTATAATGTCTATTACCTATAATGTCTATTTCTTATAATGTCTATTTCCTATAATGTCTATTACCTATAATGTCTATTACCTATAATGTCTATTACCCATAATGTCTATTACCTATAATGTCTATTACCTATAATGTCTATTACCTAAAATGTCTATTTCCTATAAAGTCTATTACCTATAATGTCTATTACCTATAATGTCTATTACCTATAATGTCTATTACCTATAATGTCTATTACCTATAATGTCTATTTCCTATAATGTCTATTTCCTATAATGTCTATTACCTATAATGTCTATTACCTTTAATGTCTATTTCCATTAATGTCTATAACCTATAATGTCTATTACCTATAATGTCTATTACCTATAATGTCTATTACCTATAATGTCTATTTCCTATAATGTCTATTACCTATAAAGTCTATTCCTATAATGTCTATTACCTATAATGTCTATTACCTATAATGTCTATTACCTATAAAGTCTATTACCTATAATGTCTACCTATAAAGTCTATTACCTATAAAGTCTATTACCTATAATGTCTATTTCCTATAATGTCTATTACCTATAATGTCTATTTCCTATAATGTCTATTACCTATAATGTCTATTTCCTATAATGTCTATCACTTATAATGTCTATTTCCTATAATGTCTATTTCCTATAATGTCTATTACCTATTATGTCTATTTCCTATTATGTCTATTTCCTATAATGTCTATTTCCTATAATGTCTATTACCTTTAATGTCTATTTCCTATAATGTCTATTTCCTATAATGTCTATTTCCTATAATGTCTATTTCCTATAAAGTCTATTACCTATAAAGTCTATTACCTATAATGTCTATTTCCTATAATGTCTATTACCTAAAATGTCTATTACCTATAATGTCTATTTCTTATAATGTCTATTACCTATCATGTCTATTTCCTATAAATCACTATTTCCTATAATGTCTATTTCCTATAATGTCTATTACCTATAATGTCTATTACCTATAATGTCTATTACCTATAATGTCTATTACCTATAATGTCTATTACCTATAATGTCTATTACCTATAATGTCTATTACCTATAATGTCTATTACCTATAATGTCTATTACCTATAATGTCTATTACCTATAATGTCTATTACCTATAATGTCTTTTACCTATAATGTCTATTACCTATAATGTCTATTACCTATAATGTATATTACCTAAAATGTCTATTTCCTATAAAGTCTATTACCTATAAAGTCTATTACCTATAATGTCTATTACCTATAATGTCTATTACCTATATTGTCTATAACCTTTAATGTCTATTTCCATTAATGTCTATTACCTATAATGTCTATTACCTATAATGTCTATTACCTATAATGTCTATTACCTATAATGTCTATTACCTATAATGTCTATTACCTATAATGTCTATTACCTATAATGTCTATTACCTATAATGTCTATTACCTATAATGTCTATTACCTATAATGTCTATTACCTATAATGTCTATTACCTATAATGTCTATTACCTATAATGTCTATTTCCTATAATGTCTATTTCCTATAATGTCTATTTCCTATAATGTCTATTTCCTATAATGTCTATTACCTATAATGTCTATTACCTATAATGTCTATTACCTATAATGTCTATTTCCTATAATGTCTATTACCTTTAATGTCTATTTCCTATAATGTATATTACCTATAATGTCTATTTCCTATAATGTCTATTACCTATAATGTCTATTACCTATAATGTCTATTACCTATAATGTCTATTACCTATAATGTCTATTACCTATAATGTCTATTACCTATAATGTCTATTACCTATAATGTCTATTACCTATAATGTCTATTACCTATAATGTCTATTACCTATAATGTCTATTACCTATAATGTCTATTACCTATAATGTCTATTACCTATAATGTCTATTACCTATAATGTCTATTACCTATAATGTCTATTTCCTATAATGTCTATTACCTATAATGTCTATTTCCTATAATGTCTATTTCATATAATGTCTATTTTCCTATAATGTCTATTTCCTATAATGTCTATTACCTATAATGTCTATTACCTATAATGTCTATTACCTATAATGTCTATTACCTATAATGTCTATTACCTATAATTTCTATTTCCTATAATGTCTATTACCTATAATGTCTATTTCCTATAATGTCTATTTCCTATAATGTCTATTACCTATAATGTCTATTACCTATAATGTCTATTACCTATAATGTCTATTACCTATAATGTCTATTACCTATAATGTCTATTACCTATAATGTCTATTACCTATAATGTCTATTACCTAAAATGTCTATTTCCTATAAAGTCTATTACCTATAATGTCTATTACCTATAATGTCTATTACCTATAATGTCTATTACCTATAATGTCTATTACCTATAATGTCTATTTCCTATAATGTCTATTTCCTATAATGTCAATTACCTATAATGTCTATTACCTTTTATGTCTATTTCCATTAATGTCTATTACCTATAATGTCTATTACCTATAATGTCTATTACCTATAATGTCTATTACCTATAATGTCTATTACCTATAATGTCTATTACCTATAATGTCTATTACCTATAATGTCTATTACCTATAATGTCTATTACCTATAATGTCTATTACCTATAATGTCTATTACCTATAATGTCTATTACCTATAATGTCTTTTACCTATAATGTCTATTACCTATAATGTCTATTACCTATAATGTATATTACCTAAAATGTCTATTTCCTATAAAGTCTATTACCTATAATGTCTATTACCTATAATGTCTATTGCCTATAATGTCTATTACCTATAATGTCTATTACCTATAATGTCTATTACCTATAATGTCTATTACCTATAATGTCTATTACCTATAATGTCTATTACCTATAATGTCTATTACCTATAATGTCTATTACCTATAATGTCTATTACCTATAATGTCTATTACCTATAATGTCTATTACCTATAATGTCTATTACCTATAATGTCTATTACCTATAATGTCTATTTCCTATAATGTCTATTTCCTATAATGTCTATTTCATATAATTTCTATTACCTATAATGTCTATTACCTATAATGCCTATTACCTATAATGTCTATTTCCTATAATGTCTATTACCTATAATGTCTATTACCTATAATGTCTATTACCTATAATGTCTATTACCTATAATGTCTATTTCCTATAATGTCTATTACCTATAATGTCTATTACCTATAATGTCTATTTCCTATAATGTATATTTCCTATAATGTCTATTACCTATAATGTCTATTACCTATAATGACTATAACCTATAATGTCTATTACCTATAATGTCTATGTCCTATAATGTCTATTACCTATAATGTCTATTACCTATAATGTCTATTACCTATAATGTCTATTTCCTATAATGTCTATTTCCTAATGTATATTTCCTATAATGTCTATTACCTATAATGTCTATTTCCTATAATGTCTATTTCCTATAATGTCTATTTCCTATAATGTCTATTACCTATAATATCTATTACCTATAATGTCTATTACCTATAATGTCTATTACCTATAATGTCTATTACCTATAATGTCTATTACCTATAATGTCTATTTCCTATAATGTCTATTACCTATAATGTCTATTTCCTATAATGTCTATTACCTATAATGTCTATTACCTATAATGTCTATTACCTAAAATGTCTATTTCCTATAAAGTCTATTACCTATAATGTCTATTACCTATAATGTCTATTACCTATAATGTCTATTACCTATAATGTCTATTACCTATAATGTCTATTTCCTATAATGTCTATTTCCTATAATGTCTATTACCTATAATGTCTATTACCTTTAATGTCTATTTCCATTAATGTCTTTAACCTATAATGTCTATTACCTATAATGTCTATTACCTATAATGTCTATTACCTATAATGTCTATTACCTATAAAGTCTATTCCTATAATGTCTATTACCTATAATGTCTTATACCTATAATGTCTATTACCTATAAAGTCTATTACCTATAATGTCTACCTATAAAGTCTATTACCTATAAAGTCTATTACCTATAATGTCTATTACCTATAATGTCTATTACCTATAATGTCTATTTCCTATAATGTCTATTACCTATAATGTCTATTTCCTATAATGTCTATTTCATATAATGTCTATTTTCCTATAATGTCTATTTCCTATAATGTCTATTACCTATAATGTCTATTACCTATAATGTCTATTACCTATAATGTCTATTACCTATAATGTCTATTACCTATAATTTCTATTTCCTATAATGTCTATTACCTATAATGTCTATTTCCTATAATGTCTATTTCCTATAATGTCTATTACCTATAATGTCTATTACCTATAATGTCTATTACCTATAATGTCTATTACCTATAATGTCTATTACCTATAATGTCTATTACCTATAATGTCTATTACCTATAATGTCTATTACCTAAAATGTCTATTTCCTATAAAGTCTATTACCTATAATGTCTATTACCTATAATGTCTATTACCTATAATGTCTATTACCTATAATGTCTATTACCTATAATGTCTATTACCTATAATGTCTATTACCTATAATGTCTATTACCTATAATGTCTATTACCTAAAATGTCTATTTCCTATAAAGTCTATTACCTATAATGTCTATTACCTATAATGTCTATTACCTATAATGTCTATTACCTATAATGTCTATTACCTATAATGTCTATTAGCTATAATGTCTATTAACTATAATGTCTATTACCTATAATGTCTATTTCCTATAATGTCTATTTCCTATAATGTCTATTTCCTATAATGTCTATTACCTATAATGTCTATTACCTATAATGTCTATTACCTATAATGTCTATTACCTATAATGTCTATTGCCTATAATGTCTATTACCTATAATGTCTATTACCTATAATGTCTATTACCTATAATGTCTATTACCTATAATGTCTATTACCTATAATGTCTATTACCTATAATGTCTATTACCTATAATGTCTATTACCTATAATGTCTATTACCTATAATGTCTATTACCTATAATGTCTATTACCTATAATGTCTATTACCTATAATGTCTATTACCTATAATGTCTATTTCCTATAATGTCTATTTCCTATAATGTCTATTTCATATAATTTCTATTACCTATAATGTCTATTACCTATAATGCCTATTACCTATAATGTCTATTTCCTATAATGTCTATTACCTATAATGTCTATTACCTATAATGTCTATTACCTATAATGTCTATTACCTATAATGTCTATTTCCTATAATGTCTATTACCTATAATGTCTATTACCTATAATGTCTATTTCCTATAATGTATATTTCCTATAATGTCTATTACCTATAATGTCTATTACCTATAATGACTATAACCTATAATGTCTATTACCTATAATGTCTATGTCCTATAATGTCTATTACCTATAATGTCTATTACCTATAATGTCTATTACCTATAATGTCTATTTCCTATAATGTCTATTTCCTAATGTATATTTCCTATAATGTCTATTACCTATAATGTCTATTTCCTATAATGTCTATTTCCTATAATGTCTATTTCCTATAATGTCTATTACCTATAATATCTATTACCTATAATGTCTATTACCTATAATGTCTATTACCTATAATGTCTATTACCTATAATGTCTATTACCTATAATGTCTATTTCCTATAATGTCTATTACCTATAATGTCTATTTCCTATAATGTCTATTACCTATAATGTCTATTACCTATAATGTCTATTACCTAAAATGTCTATTTCCTATAAAGTCTATTACCTATAATGTCTATTACCTATAATGTCTATTACCTATAATGTCTATTACCTATAATGTCTATTACCTATAATGTCTATTTCCTATAATGTCTATTTCCTATAATGTCTATTACCTATAATGTCTATTACCTTTAATGTCTATTTCCATTAATGTCTTTAACCTATAATGTCTATTACCTATAATGTCTATTACCTATAATGTCTATTACCTATAATGTCTATTACCTATAAAGTCTATTCCTATAATGTCTATTACCTATAATGTCTTATACCTATAATGTCTATTACCTATAAAGTCTATTACCTATAATGTCTACCTATAAAGTCTATTACCTATAAAGTCTATTACCTATAATGTCTATTTCCTATAATGTCTATTACCTATAATGTCTATTTCCTATAATATCTATTACCTATAATGTCTATTTCCTATAATGTCTATCACTTAGAATGTCTATTTCCTATAATGTCTATTTCCTATAATGTCTATTACCTATTATGTCTATTTCCTATAATGTCTATTTCCTATAATGTCTATTTCCTATAATGTCTATTACCTTTAATGTCTATTTTCTATAATGTCTATTTCCTATAATGTCTATTTCCTATAATGTCTATTTCCTATAAAGTCTATTACCTATAAAGTCTATTACCTATAATGTCTATTTCCTATAATGTCTATTACCTATAATGTCTATTACCTATAATGTCTATTACCTATAATGTCTATTACCTATCATGTCTATTTCCTATAATCACTATTTCCTATAATGTCTATTTCCTATAATGTCTATTACCTATAATGTCTATTACCTATAATGTCTATTACCTATAATGTCTATTACCTATAATGTCTATTACCTATAATGTCTATTACCTATAATGTCTATTACCTATAATGTCTATTACCTATAATGTCTATTACCTATAATGTCTATTACCTATAATGTCTATTACCTATAATGTCTATTACCTATAATGTCTTTTACCTATAATGTCTATTACCTATAATGTCTATTACCTATAATGTATATTACCTAAAATGTCTATTTCCTATAAAGTCTATTACCTATAAAGTCTATTACCTATAATGTCTATTACCAATAATGTCTATTACCTATATTGTCTATAACCTTTAATGTCTATTTCCATTAATGTCTATTACCTATAATGTCTATTACCTATAATGTCTATTACCTATAATGTCTATTACCTATAATGTCTATTACCTATAATGTCTATTACCTATAATGTCTATTACCTATAATGTCTATTACCTATAATGTCTATTACCTTTAATGTCTATTACATATAATGTCTATTACCTATAATGTCTATTACCTATAATGTTTATTTCCTATAATGTCTATTTCCTATAATGTCTATTTCCTATAATGTCTATTTCCTATAATGTCTATTACCTATAATGTCTATTACCTATAATGTCTATTACCTATAATGTCTATTTCCTATAATGTCTATTACCTTTAATGTCTATTTCCTATAATGTATATTACCTATAATGTCTATTTCCTATAATGTCTATTACCTATAATGTCTATTACCTATAATGTATATTACCTATAATGTCTATTACCTATAATGTCTATTACCTATAATGTATATTACCTATAATGTCTATTACCTATAATGTCTATTACCTATAATGTCTATTACCTATAATGTCTATTACCTATAATGTCTATTACCTATAATGTCTATTAGCTATAATGTCTATTACCTATAATGTCTATTACCTATAATGTCTATTACCTATAATGTCTATTACCTATAATGTCTATTACCTATAATGTCTATTTCCTATAATGTCTATTACCTATAATGTCTATTTCCTATAATGTCTATTTCCTATAATGTCTATTTCCTATAATGTCTATTTCCTATAATGTCTATTATCTATAATGTCTATTACCTATAATGTCTATTACCTATAATGTCTATTACCTATAATGTCTATTACCTATAATGTCTATTTCCTATAATGTCTATTACCTATAATGTCTATTTCCTATAATGTCTATTTCCTATAATGTCTATTACCTATAATGTCTATTACCTATAATGTCTATTACCTATAATGTCTATTACCTATAATGTCTATTACCTATAATGTCTATTACCTATAATGTCTATTACCTATAATGTCTATTACCTATAATGTCTATTACCTAAAATGTCTATTTCCTATAAAGTCTATTACCTATAATGTCTATTACCTATAATGTCTATTACCTATAATGTCTATTACCTATAATGTCTATTACCTATAATGTCTATTTCCTATAATGTCTATTTCCTATAATGTCAATTACCTATAATGTCTATTACCTTTTATGTCTATTTCCATTAATGTCTATTACCTATAATGTCTATTACCTATAATGTCTATTACCTATAATGTCTATTACCTATAATGTCTATTTCCATTAATGTCTATTACCTATAATGTCTATTACCTATAATGTCTATTACCTATAATGTCTATTACCTATAATGTCTATTAACTATAATGTCTATTACCTATAATGTCTATTTCCTATAATGTCTATTTCCTATAATGTCTATTACCTATAATGTCTATTACCTATAATGTCTATTACCTATAATGTCTATTACCTATAATGTCTATTACCTATAATGTCTATTACCTATAATGTCTATTACCTATAATGTCTATTACCTATAATGTCTATTACCTATAATGTCTATTACCTATAATGTCTATTACCTATAATGTCTATTACCTATAATGTCTATTACCTATAATGTCTATTACCTATAATGTCTATTACCTATAATGTCTATTACCTATAATGTCTATTACCTATAATGTCTATTACCTATAATGTCTATTACCTATAATGTCTATTACCTATAATGTCTATTTCCTATAATGTCTATTTCCTATAATGTCTATTTCATATAATGTCTATTACCTATAATGTCTATTACCTATAATGCCTATTACCTTTAATGTCTATTTCCTATAATGTCTATTACCTATAATGTCTATTACCTATAATGTCTATTACCTATAATGTCTATTACCTATAATGTCTATTTCCTATAATGTCTATTACCTATAATGTCTATTACCTATAATGTCTATTTCCTATAATGTATATTTCCTATAATGTCTATTACCTATAATGTCTATTACCTATAATGACTATAACCTATAATGTCTATTACCTATAATGTCTATGTCCTATAATGTCTATTACCTATAATGTCTATTACCTATAATGTCTATTACCTATAATGTCTATTTCCTATAATGTCTATTTCCTAATGTATATTTCCTATAATGTCTATTACCTATAATGTCTATTTCCTATAATGTCTATTTCCTATAATGTCTATTTCCTATAATGTCTATTACCTATAATGTCTATTACCTATAATGTCTATTACCTATAATGTCTATTACCTATAATGTCTATTACCTATAATGTCTATTACCTATAATGTCTATTTCCTATAATGTCTATTACCTATAATGTCTATTTCCTATAATGTCTATTTCCTATAATGTCTATTACCTATAATGTCTATTACCTATAATGTCTATTACCTAAAATGTCTATTTCCTATAAAGTCTATTACCTATAATGTCTAATGTGTGACAAACATCTATGAAATATTTTGCAAATCTAGCACATATTTAAAAAAACTTGAAAAACATATTTTTTTTAAATTCCAGGGTAGCCCCCCTCAGCACTCCCCTCCCATTTGGGCTTTGCCCCTGCTTGTACCTTGGTTCAGCACCATGACAACATGGTAACTAGTATCAATGAGCTAATAGTTCGGAATAACAAAAAAAGTATAAACAATCATGCCACACCTAGGCTGTGTGAAGCAAATTAAAACTACAAGTATCCACATCATGCAACAAGGTCTTTAGCCAGAAGTGACCACTACAGTTAGGCCAGGCGTGATGCTTGAACCACGACGACCAACCCACGACAGTGTAAATCCTGACTCTGGTGACAGGCTCCAGCCACCCGGTATACCACCGACCAAAGATAAGTGTCTCCCCACGAAAGTGCCAAAAGAGATTTTCTTGGAGACGTCTGACAATGAATCGACTGCTTCTAACAGACCAGTCTGAATTGCCAATACTTAGGATTGTGCATTAAAAATCTAATTATAACATAGGTAAGCCAGGGGGAGGGAAAGGAAAAGGAAAGAAAAAGAAGGAAGGATGGAATAAGATGAGAAAGAAAAAGAAGGAAGGATGGAATAAGATGAGAAAGAAAAAGAAGGAAGGATAGAATAAGATGAGAAAGAAAAAGACGGGAGGAACTAAAAGGAGGGAGAGGTAGATTAGGCAGAAACTAAATGAGAGGAAAAAGGTAGCTTGTGAGGTAAGAGGTAGCTACAGAGGAAAGAGGTAGCTAGAGGGGAAAGAGGTAGCTGCAGGGGAAAGAGGTAGCTACAGAGGAAAGAGGTAGCTACAGAGGAAGGGTAGCTACAGAGGAAAGAGGTAGCTACAGAGGAAAGAGGTAGCTACAGAGGAAAGAGGTAGCTACAGAGGAAAGAGGTAGCTACAGAGGAAAGAGGTAGCTGCAGGGGAAAGAGGTAGCTACAGAGTAAAGAGGTAGCTACAGAGGAAAGAGGTAGCTACAGAGGAAAGAGGTAGCTAGAGGGGAAAGCGGTAGCTACAGAGGTGAGAGGTAGCTAGAGGGGAAAGAGGTAGCTATAGAGGAAGGAGGTAGCTATAGAGGAAAGAGGTAGCTATAGAGGAAAGAGGTAGCTACAGAGGAAGGGTAGCTACAGAGGAAAGAGGTAGCTACAGAGGAAAGAGGTAGCTACAGAGGAAAGAGGTAGCTAGAGGGGAAAGTAGTAGCTACAGAGGTGAGAGGTAGCTAGAGGGGAAAGAGGTAGCTACAGAGGAAGGAGGTAGCTATAGAGGAAAGAGGTAGCTATAGAGGAGAGTAGCTACAGAGGAAAGAGGCAAAAGAGGTAGCTACAGAGGAAGTGTAGCTACAGAGGAAAGAGGTAGCTACAGAGGAAAGAGGCAAAAGAGGTAGCTACAGAGGAAGTGTAGCTACAGAGGAAAGAGGTAGCTACAGAGGAAAGCGGTAGCTACAGAGGAAAGAGGTAGCTACAGAGAAAACAGGTAGCTACTGAGGAAACAGATAGCTAGAGGAAAGAGGTAGCTACAGAGGAAAGAGGTAGCTACAGAGGAAAGAGGTAGCTACAGAGAAAAGAGGTAGCTACAGAGGAAAGAGGTAGCTACAGAGGAAAGAGGTAGCTACAGAGGAAAGAGGTAGCTACAGAGGAAAGAGGTAGCTACAGAGGAAAGAGGTAGATAGGGCAATGTAACGGAGGTGGTGTTGGGATGGAGAGGGAATAAAAACATATAAGAAGTGTCGGCCTACATGTGTTTGCCAGATCTGTAAACTACAAACAGAACAATACAGATAGATAAAAACACATACAGATATCCTATTATGAATCGATGTGAGAATATAGGAATATGTAATGCATTTGTATGTAATGTAGAGATTTTTGGGTCAACTGCAATTTAACAACATTTTATAAGATTGATTTATCTTGTTAATTTTCTTTTCGTTAAACTTTATAGAAAAGTCTAGAAGAAATAAGTTCATTTGGTTTTTATTTTAAATACATTAAATTATGACCTGGAAATACAAGAATATACTTATGGCAATTTAAAGGCTTATATTTAAAAAAATATGCATATTTTTTTTAATATCTCTACAATTGACACCTAAATTACATCACTATAAAATAACTATGCACTATGTGTTATAATTTATATGATATAAATGATTGAAATACATGACCTGGAAAGTGTGTATATCCATGAAACATGAACTCCACATCAAATGTTGGTAATCTGGTGGCCTTGTATATCCCTGAAACATGAACTCCACATCAAATATGTTTATCCCTTGGCCTTGACGGATATAACAGTCAACTCTCCAATGTGTCTGAAATGCATCCAATTAATATTTCATCAATTTAGTCTACAATATACAATGTATTAGAGATTGTATTATCAAGATAATCTTCTAGCATGGTGTCTAGAAGTGTAACAACTACAATACAGTCATGTATAGTGAGCTGAATTCACACTATAGTGAGCTGAATTCACACACCTGATGTCAACAATTCTATCTTCACTGACACATGTGTGTTTGTGTACACAACTTCCTCTCTATGTTACAGAAACACTAAAGCATGGTGACACACCTTAGCCCCTCCCCTTTTTTCACCTCCTCAATATATAATAGGGTTATATAGAGGTGAATGTCCTTTTTTAAGGTGAGATTAATACATGTCTTTAAAACATAGACTTTTTTTTTTAAAGGCCAATTTAAGAAGAGAATTGAAGAAGTCACAGAGAAACAGATACTTTGGAACTGCTTTTAGGGAAAATATGTGAAAGGATGGCAGTTAGATAATTGAAAAAGATTATAATTAAAAATCTAAAATAAGTTTCTATCTTTATGTCTGTATGTGTTTGTAATTATAGAAATTGTCAATATGAACTGACCAAATTTTGACAGGTCTTGTTTAATACTAAAAAGTTTGACTTAAAAGGTTAAATATATTATAACTATAGTATAGTTTTATCTTTACTAAAAATCATAATTAATTCTAATCTGTTATTTTTTAATAGTGTATCCCCCTTCCAATATTTCTTTTAACTATATATCTGGCACATTTTTTCCTGCATCATGGCTCTTGGAGACGTCTTTCAACGAGGTATGGTCTGTGAGGGCTGAACTAAGCTTGTTATTGAGTCGCTCCCTGATCTCTGGGCTATTAGTATGGCATGTGTTTATGCGTGTTTTCCCTTTTCTCTTGGAGTGGTGAAGCTTCCTTGGGGTTATTTTAATTTTGCTTGCAACCAGTGAGTGGTCTGTGTCGCAGTCAGCACTGTGGTAGCTACGTGTTTGGAGTACCCTTGCCAGTTCTGAGCGCCTGGTGATAATGAGGTCAAACTGGTGCCAGTGCTTGGAGCGAGGGTGTCTCCATGACACTTTGTGGATGTCTTTGCATTTGAAAAAGGTATTAGTTATACACAGGTTATGAGCGCTGCATAGCTCGAGCAGTCGCTGGCCATTGTCATTCATTTTGCCAATTCCGTGTGAACCATTAGTGGTAGACCAGGCTTTGTGATCCGCGCCAACTCTGGCGTTGAAGTCACCAAGGAGGTATAGACTCTCATGTTTGGGGATATTTGACACTACCGAATCCAGAGTTTCATAAAAATGGTCTTTTGTTTCTGCTTCAGAGCAGAGAGTTGGGGCGTATAGGCTGAGGATGTGCGCTGTACCCATGGATGTTAGTAGTTTGATGCCGAGTATCCTCTCAGTGCCATGTGCCACTTGCTCAATGTATGTCATTAGTGAGTTTTTGATGGCAAAGCCAACACCATGTAGCCTTGGTCTGTCTGAGGGCAGTCCCTGCCAGAGGAACGTATAGTTTGCCTCACTTATTCTGCCATTGTCAGCCAGCCATGTCTCCTGCAGGCATGCAATGTCGATGTTTAGTCTGGAGAGTTCCTTGTCTATGATTGCAGTTTTCCTCATATCTTCTGTAGAAGGTCATTGTAGATTCCAGGGCACATGGTTCGAATGTTCCAGCTTGCAAGTCGAAGTGCTGGAGACTTCATGCTTGTTCTTTTTCCTGGTGCTTGGCTTATGGCTCGCTTGTTGAGTTGAGCACTCTGATCCCCTTGCACCCAATGGGGCAGGCAAGCCATGGCGGAACATCACCTCATTGGCTGGGGGCTGCCCAGCTTGAGGCAGGCGGTAGATGCTCAGTGAATATATAATATATATGAATATATACCGGTATATATATTTACTAACAATAAACCCATTCTTCTTGTAATTAACATTGAATAAAAATGTTTCAAAATAGTGATTAGCATGAGAATTAGAATAATAACTGTACTCACTAGACATTGTTGCCACTACAGTCTACTTGATTGGTTTGTAAAACATTTTTCTTTAGCCAGTTCTGTATAACATAATGTTGATGTTCTCTGCTTTCAAGCTTAAAGACTGTAAGATAGGCTTTATATATTCCAGTCCATTGTAACATTGTGTTCACTTCTTGTACTGTTGTGGTTAAGACTTTGGTTAGCAGCAATCAGACTTCACTGACTCTAAAGAAGTGCTGGCAAAGAAGACAAAAAAAGCTGTTGGTCTATGTAATGGGTAATATTACAATCACATTTTATAATCAAATAATGGCCCACCCTGACCTTTTCTTAGTTGTGAATTGTGGCACTTTCTTTTGGACTTTGACTAAAACTTAGTACGCCTTTTAAGTAATTGGTTACTGAATTTATCAGATTCTGGAAGGGAAGATCCGTTTTAATCAATTAATTTATATTACTATGATTATGTCTTAAAACATCTTTTAAGTCCTATGTACCCGGCAAGTATTTAGGCTAAACAGTTTTTATAGTATAATATTATCTTAATAGTATATATGAAATAGACCTAGTAAAAATGTTAACTTTGGAAGTAAAGTTTTGGTTATTCAAAATGTACAGGCTAGGTGGAAAACTGTGTTAAAATATTGCGAATGATCACCATAAAGTAAAATAACTTTGTCACTTCTTTACATAGAATAATGTTCTAATCATTTTTGGAAAATTGATAAGTTCTACAAGGCTACAATTCAATGACAACAAAAATTTTTAAGCATCAATTATGTGAAAGGAAATATGGAAAACTGACTTAAATTGACTCAGAGCATTCATAACTTTAGCATTACTTGAGATAAATATTTGTCATCAACAAATTAAGATTCAAAATTGACACAGAGTAAATATAAAAAGAGTTATACTAATGGAAAGTTTTAAAAAGTAGAGAAAAATAGCTATCTTGCAGTGGGGAATTGTACCAAGGCAGTCTAAGATGCCAACCACTACGCTAGGGAAACCACATTTCACTAAGGGATCACATAAGTACAACATGAGACTATAAGGTCACGTGTCTTTAAATAAACCAATTTGATTGGTCAAACACACCAACAGGCTACTTTATATATAGAGAGAGATATTACAGATGCTCTTTCTGACTTATCTTATACATTAAAGACACTCCTTTTAACTTATTTTATATATTACAGACACTCCCCTTCTATAAAGAAGATTGTTGGGGCATACGCACATCCATGATTTGAGTCTAGACCTGCATTGCTATTAGGGTTTTAAATGATGTTAAGTTACTGGTTTTCTTGGGTTGTTCATGCAACCCATTCAATGCCCGGATCCCACTGGGGAAGAAATAATACTTATATGCATTTGTTCTTGATAGGGAATAAGAAAAATATTTTGTCCTTAAGTTCTCTGCATTGTAACAAATTGTTTTTGTGTTGTATTTCTAAATTAGAGTTTTATCTAGGGTACTTTGTAGATGAATCTGAAGATAACTTTTGAACCACGATGGTCCATTTAAAAAGTGAAGCAGTATACAAAACAATGCCCAGCCACATCTACTGGTTAACCAGCTCATGTAAACCACCTGGGCCTCTTTTTGAATTCTGGATTTGGTCTACAGGACAGTACCTGGTGGGTCTCTGTTAGTCACTGCTACAAAACTCCAAGCCGTTGAGAATCATTGCATCTTAACCAGAGCCTTTGCCTGCCTCAATGGATGCCAAAAGCTTGTAGACTTCTTGAAGATGTGATGACAAGACACCATCTTGATCAATGCCGGGATAAATACACCATCTTTATCAATGCCGGGACTAAGGAATAGAATAAGGTGCATTTAGTTGACACAAGTATTGTACTCACAACATGTTGGCTCACAACTGTGTTGAAGTAACATTGTTATAAATTTAAGTCTAAATATATATTATAACTATTGTCTAGCTACTTATCTATTTTTTTTTTTTTATTTTTTTTTTATTGTTTGGTACTTGTGTTTAGTTTTTTTTTGGATAGTATTATTGTTAATTTAATATATTAGGCCTAATAATAACAAATAATCAACACAACTGTTCGCTACATTTTAATACCAGAAGCTCACCATCAACAATTATCAATTCTCATGCATGTGGCAGGGTGAGGGCAAACAGAAAGAATAAAAAAGAACAAAAACTAAATACCAAAATATACTTTCTCACTGCAGTTTTTATTGTATTTTTTTTCTTCTCTCTTAACAAAACAAATTGTAGACATTGGTTTCTCCGCCATTTTGACGGTATACAACTAGTAGGACTATAACTTAATCCACACAAAAAAAGAGAAAATACATATAATTGAATTATATTTCCTTGATTAAGATGTCATTGTCCTTGTTATTATTGTCATATATAATTCATTGTATAAATTCAGATATTAAATGATATTCTTAATAGCAGCATATAATAAGAATGAATTAAAAGATGTTGTTAGGCCTACTATTACTTAAAAGAATGAAGTAGACCTAAAACGTGATAGAAAAAAAACAATATACAGGGTTCTCACATTTTTTCTGAAAGAAATTCAAGGCTGTTTCCATACTATTTCAAGGCTATAAGAGCCAAATTCCAGGCTGCTGGGACACGTTATTTGGAAAATGGTCACACCCCTTCTCCCCTAAGTGACCTAAATATTGCGTGAATGAGATATTAATCTAAGGCTCGGTCAGTGGGCATATATGGAGTATAACAATGGGATTGGCATTTTTTGTCTGACCTCAATTATAATAAAGTTAGATATAAATATAGATTTCTATAAATTTTCAGGCTGACAGGCTATTTTTCTATGCTAAAATGCCAATATTCAAGGTTGTCCAGGCCTTGATTTGTTTTGTTTTTTAAACTCCAGACTTTTCCAGACTTTCCAGACTGTATGAGAACCCTGAATATATATGCAGACGGTTTGAAGTTTGATGATCTGATAAACACATAGTCATACGCTAGTATTTTAAAATTCAAAGTAGGCCTACACCATTCAGACTCTCCATGTTAAATTGCGGTGCGGCAGAATTTTTTTTAAAGCCACATTTAAAAACAACAACAGAATTAATTGGGAAAACCCGATAAAAGACTCTCGCATGCAACATAGTAAATCTCGCGTTCAACATAGTAACGGAAATGGTGATTTGTTGAGCAAGTTTTTTTGTATTTGCATAGTTGTATATAACTTTTGATTTATAAAATCAACTTATTCATGATCATGACAAATTCCTTTTGAAGGGTGTTAAAAATGTATACATTTAGTTTGTGTGCCAATCAGTCAAATGGCCCAAGAGCCTATTGGGTACAAACAGGTCAAATAGCCCAGGAACCTTTTGAGTACAAACAGGTCAAACGGACTAGGAGCCTATATAGTACAAACAGGTCAAACTGCCCAGGAGCCTATTGAGTACAAACAGGTCAAACTGCCCAGGAGCCTATTGAGTTCAAACAGGTCAAACGGTCCAGAACCCTATTGAGTACAAACAGGCCTAACACCAGAAAGAACAAGCAACCCATTGAAAGGGACATCACTCTCTATTTTTTTTATGGCGCTCCAGTTTATAACTTTAACGAATAAATAAAAGTGTTGATAAAATAAAAATTTCTTTGGAGGACTTTTCAAATGTATACATTTTACTTTTGTTCCGATTCATGAAACGGCCTAAGATTCAATAGAGTACAAAACATATATATATATATATATATATAAACAACCCCACTGTAATTATATATATTGATGATATGAGCATGCATTTTTTTTCCAGTTGCATTCGGAGACCTACCCAAAAATGAAAAGAAAGTCTCAAAAATATGATCAGTTTGGTCCAAAGGGCACTTTACTTTTACTCAATAATATGATATATGAGCATTAAAATCAGAATCTAATTAATTGTATTCAGCCTATGAAAAAAAGGGTTGTTTTTTAAATTTTATTATAGTTTTTTTTTATTTTATACCATAAAAACACATGGAAACCTTATACTAAGTACCTAGGGAACAAATTGTTAAAAAAAAATTGCTTGGAGCTTTTTTTTAAAGAAAAACATTTATTAGATATCGACCTGGACTCAATGCTATGGGCCTTAATATTATGATCGAGTCTACTGTGATCACTGTATCATTACTTTCTGTTTGAGTTTCTTCAATGTTAAAAAAATTAATGTTTAGAACTAGTTTTAATTAGGCCTATAATGCTTACTGTCGGCTATTCAAGCTATTGCTTAACCTTAGCAGTAGATCAATTTGCAAATATCAAATATATATAACATAGGCCTAACTTCATATTTGCTTAATAAAACTATTTTATGCAATTGGATAATCACCACTTTTCTATAAATCAAATGATACGACTATGATACTATATTCTATATCATATAAATTGGTTATTATATTCATAAGTTCATATAAGCCTTAGTCATGCCTAGATGATCTAGACCTATATTATATGTAGTGTTGGAAGTCAAGCTAAGCAACAATTATAGGCCTACATATATTATTATATAATAATATAATATATTTATTATATATGTAATTTAAAATTTGTCTGTAGGCTTTTAAAGCTATAAATAGCCTTATGCCTTATTATATTGCATTTAGAATATACGTCACATTCATTTATATAAGCAAAGGCCTTCCTATATTTAATATTATGACATGGTAATAGGCTTATAATGCTTATTATAGTTTAGGCCTATAGCTTTTAGCAAATAGTTTCAGTTTTTAACCATTTATAGCCTAGGCTATAGGCCCTAATATAGACTATTATTAGGTCTATTATAGTATATTATTTATAGTATAATAGTTAACTACATGATAGGCCGATTTGATACTATATTAAATAATAGGGCCTATTTATATATTTTACTGCTACTGCCAGAATTATTTTTTCTGCACACAATTTTTTTATACATGCATGGCTGCTGGACCCCCATTTGGCCTGCAAGCAAGAGTTGACAATGCCAAAAAGCCTGCAAAGTTTCAGCCTAAAATCATATAGGCCTACTTAGCGTTCGTGTAGAATTCATATATTTATACGCTTATAATCAAGGTATTATTTGTAACCGATTTAACCCTTCCCGTACCGACCTACTTCTTTCTATGCTGCCTTCAGTTCCGCTATATACGCGCCCGGGACTATAAGGGTTAAGACTAATGACAAATGAGAATAAGCCTGATTAAGCCTATTCCAATTATGATACCTACTATTTTTATGTAATATATTATAATTGTGCAGATGTTTTTCTAATTGTTTTTTCACTCTTTTTATTTTAGTCAGTGTTTTAATTCTAGGCTTAGGCCAGTGACCAATAAATCTCATGAAGTAACTTAAATAAAACTCTTAACTCTCAGGCCTGAGATACCTTGATTAATTAAGGGTAACTTGGTATAAAAACCTCTGTTATATGCCTTATTAACTTCCCATCATTTATAACGGACATCCAACTGAAGCATATGGAATAATGATGGAAAGCTGCAACTGGATCTATGAGTATGAGTTATGAGTTTTGAGTAGTATGAGTACTGTATGAGGACAAAATCTTGTGTTTTGTGTACTCTGCAAGGATAATCATGATATTTTAGCTTCACCCAAGTCAACAGCAGAAGATATTGCAGTAAAGCATAAAATTTATGATAAAGTAAAGCCTTTTGCTTTAAAATATTAAATGATCCATGATTTATTAGGCCTACTTACATAATACATACCTCATGGCCTCTTGGCTACTACAACCAGAATAAGACAATATCAATTTCAATATTCAATATGAACGGCTGTGATCGTTCGGACCAGATGACTTGATACTACGGGCTACACACAAGAAAGACCAGGAAATTATCAACCATATTAAAAAAATGTATTATAAACAAAACACAAAATTTACGATATTACCTTTTTTTAAATTTGAAAAAGTTTAATACGCGTGTTCAATAAAAGTCGCAAGACTGGGTTTTATATTATATTATGTTATACATTACAGTATTCAATGATTACAGTTTTCAATGATTGTTTGCGTTTTTTTTCGAAATTCTATTTCAAGGTTTTCTTGCGTAATAGTAATTGACTCTTTTTTTTTCCTTTATCCAGTTTCTCCATAAGGTTTGTCTATATGTCCCTAGTATCTGCAACTTGGCATTGTATTGTAGTGTGTTATTATTTGTGGGTAGTTTGTTTAAAGTAATGCTTTGTTCTATGTTAGTCTCCTTGTCTATGTCGACCTTTATGAGTCTCTGTAGTGTTGTTTTGGACAATTGTATTGTACTGCAGTCTAGGTAGCCTATATGTGTTGTTCTGTGTTTCTTGTCCATCTGTCGTTGCAAAGTGGGCATCCTGATGAGTGTTTACTGATGCTGGGTGTCATGTTATATATAAGTCGGTAAGTAATTTCTTTTTGGGTGTTGTTAAGTATGGGGTTATGTAGATTTTTGAATGTGTCTGCGAAGTCTGTAATATTTTGTTCACGGCCCCATTTTATTCTTTCTGCTAGTGGTTTTGCTTTTTAAAGTGCCAGATGATTGTATGTCTTTAGTTTTTTTGTGTATTATAGATTCGTTGTTTTTGCACGCCTGTAAGAGATGTTTGTAGAAGGATGGGAGAGAGGTGCCTGAGTAGTGTGGCGTGTTATTATTTGCTTTAAAAAGAGTCTGTAGTCGTTGACTGATGTAGTATTCTACAAAGGGGTATTCTTGTATGTTTTGTTGTGCTATGCCTAAGAAGCGGAGTCGAAGCGCTTGTATTTTGGTGGTTATGTCTTGGAGGTTGAGGCCGCCTTTGTGTTTGTCTTGCATAAGCAACGTGTTGCTCAGGTTGTGTATTGTGTTTGGTAAAGTTGAAGTTGCGTATTGTTTTGTTGATTCGAGTTATTATGTGTTTGGGTGGTTGTAGTGTTGTTGCATAATATATCAGTTTGGGCAGTATGAGTGTGTTTATGATAGTTACTCTGCCAAAGATAGTGCGTGTTCTGTATTTATACAGGTCTATTTTCCTATCCATTCCATTTAAAATTTCGTTCCATTCTTTGGTGTTTTCAGTTTGTTTGCTGTGAAAGGTGATTCCTAGTATTTTCTGCTTGTTCGTTTGTGAGATGGTGTGCTGTTCCGTGATGTTTCTGTTGTGTCCTATTAGCATAATGCTGCATTTTTTTGTGTTTATTGTTGTTCCGCTAGCTTTGCTATATTCGCGCAGTGTCTGTAGTGTTGAGGCTATGTATTGGAGGTCGGATAGTAGCAGGCTCTAAGTAGTCTTATTGTAAGAAAAAGTAAAACTACAACGATTTATATTGCAACATATAGAATATAGGCTAAGAACGTAATGCAAAATACGTGTTGAGACTTCTACACAAAACAAAACTTTATATAACTATCTAAAATGCTATTTATTGTAGCCAATATTTATTAAGACCAGTTACTGACACACCGATCGCTCGATACATCAACTGGTCTGGGTAACCATAGACAGACGCTCTACGCCATAAAGGCTAAGGGCCTAATAAATGTTTTGTTTTGTTAAGGACTTATTCAAAATGTAAAGTACAGTTCGCTCCCTGCATGGCTTCTCGGTATATAAATTTTATGAAGTAGGCTTTTTTCTTTTAATGAACAACTAAGCTTAATATAATTACGCCAAAAAAAAAACACTACCAGGCCTCCGGTTAAATAACAAAGGCGAAGAATTAAAGGTTATGTTGATTCTTCATGCACCCGACTGACTGCGTTAAATTGTATCCCATTGTTGTAATAATTTAAAACATGAAAAAGTTTATTTAAAAACTTGCCTATTATATTAATCTGATTACACAGTCTATTTTAGATTATCTAAATGATTTCAGTGAATCGTAAGATTATATTATAAAAATTATTAGATCTATAGCTTCTGTTCATTTAAGTAAAGTATCCCATCGGACCAAATTGATTCATAGGGCTGGTCAAGCAGCTTTCGCCAGTTTCTGTGACTACGGCATACTAGGTGATTGTGTGACCAGCACTAGGCCCCTATGCACTTTACCCCAACAAAGGTCAGGTAGCCTACCCATTAGAGATGGATAGACAAAGTGACACCCTCCAGCTCCAAGAAAAAAATCCTTGCCTCCACCAGGACTCGAACCCAAGACCATTGGTTTGCCAGCCAAACGCACTGACGCTCGGCCACCACGCCCTGTTGCTTATAAAGGCCAATTTAATTTTTCCCCGGCAACGCCGGGGAATTCAGCTTGTTACATATATAGTAATAGAACTCAGTTTTACACTAGTCAAGTCTCTTCAGCAATTTTGTACGTCTTAATTGTTGTTTTACACTAGTCAAGTCTCTTCAGCAACTGCACCTCCTAATTGTTGTTTTACACAAGTCAAGTCTCTTCAACAACTGTACGTCTTAATTGTTGTTTTAAACTAGTCAAGTCTCTTCAGCAACTGTAAGTCTTAATTGTTGTTTTACACTAGTCTAGTCTCTTCAGCAACTGCACCTCCTAATTGTTGTTTTACACAAGTCAAGTCTCTTCAACAACTGTACGTCTTAATTGTTGTTTTAAACTAGTCAAGTCTCTTCAGCAACTGTACGTCTTAATCAGACTGCTACGATAGTGCTGCATCTATTACTCTGCTTATTGATAATTTAATTTAGTTTAGACTGTTGTGAATAAAATCTGTGTGAAGTAGGGATCAAACTCTGTTTGATTTAGATGCCGACCGTAAGCAACTTTTTGGTTTCGGCCGAAAACGAAACCATACCGAAAGCTATAAAGTGACTTTCGGTTGAAACCGAACGTTTAACTGCACCTTCGGCAGAAACCGAATAATAAAGCGAAACAATTAAACAAAAGATTTTTAAAAGACTCTACAGTAATCCCATACTCCATTTTTCGACATTCTTTGGGGAGATTAAATAATCCGTTTGTTATTAACTTCAATTTTTTTTTTTTTCAACAAAGTTTATTCATGGAAATTGCATGTACAATAGCAATTATATGCATTGTATTTACGTGTGATTGTGAGAAAGGATAGAAATGTGTTACAATTTACAAAACTAGAGGATAGAAGACATAACATTCTCCTACGCGGGACCGTCCGCTTGGAATGACCTACTCCCACTACAGTGAAGCCGGCTGGTCCAGTGGTTAGATCACCGGACTGTCAACCAAAAACCAACTGACAGGTCGCGGGTTCTAGCCCTGCCACCGGCGGATCCCTGTCGCCCTGCAGGAGTTTTGGGCCTAGTGGACGTAATAATTTTCTACCTAGAAGGAACGTCTGTAAACTTATAAGATAAGATAAGATACGCTTCGTCAGAGCCCACGCTACGACACTTTCAAGAGCCGGCTGAAGACTCACCTATTTCGTTAGCATTATTTGCGTATACATATTTACATTTTTGTATGTTGTTCGTTGTCTGTAGCCTATTCTGTAACTGTCGTCAGCGCATAGAACTGTCATCAACGGGATATGCGCTATAAGCACCATTATTAGCCTATATATTATTATTATTAGGAGAGTAATACATTTATAATAGCATTTCTAGTATAAAAGGACTATTCTTTCCATTCATTCTGATTTCTTGTAGCAGTATTTCCCATTCACTCTCATTTAAACAGCATTTATCAAAGTAGTAGTTTATTTCAATTGTTAAAACAAGTTGATGGGTTTATTTACACAGTGGAGGATTGTGATACAAATTGATATTTTTATGTATAAGTCATGTTACATAGTTTAGTCCCTTTATTTACGAAAAGAAACGGTTGCTTACTAAATAGGTAATGTTTACATTCTACAACAGGGGGAGATAAATACAACAAATACTAAATATTTTTACATGTTATGTTTTTACATGGCTCTTTCCCTTTGACTAGAGTACAGACTGAAGGAGTAAGACAAAACCAATTGATAGAAGTAGCAGGAGGAGGGTTATGAAAAGAAAGGGGCGTGTGGTGGGGGGGGGGGACAAAAATATTTTATTTACAGAAGAAGGGTAGAAAGGGTCGCTTGTTTTCCCCTTTCAGCAGGGACCCTTAGTGTTAAAAACAATTAACAGGGGGACTTTCCCTAAAACAGGCTGACAATAGGAATTGTCATTTAGGTTAAAATAATAGTTTGCCGTTCCCCTTCGGCAGTGACTGTTGACAATTAGATCTATAGTCGTGAGAGAAGACAGAAAAAAACTGAGGTACTAAGCGTTGATTGGCTGCTCCTGTTGGCAGTCGTGACCAGGGAGGAGAGTGGGCTGGTATATCACACCTTTATCTTATTTTATTGGCCTACGTTTAGATTTTTTCTTCTTTTATAAGTATCTCGTATTGCAACAAGTTTTGTGCAGCGTTCCAGTGTATTAGTTTTATTAGAGTAAGAATCAGAGCTGTGGAGTCGGAGTCGGGGGAAATTTCGGGTGGCTGGAGTCGAGTCGGCAAAAAATGCACCGACTCCGACTAAATTTAGATTGGAAAAAGGCAGGGCTTCATTTATTTTTAAAAAAAGATCAATAGGCCTACAGACATTAGTGATGAGAAAATAAAGTATCTGTTTCTTCATCTAACCCTATTTGTCATGCTATAGCGGGTCGACACACGAAAAAAGTCTTTTGCAAATAGTAATTGACTCTTTTTTTTTCCTTTATCCAGTTTCTCCATAAGGTTTGTCTATATGTCCCTAGTATCTGCAACTTGGCATTGTATTGTAGTGTGTTATTATTTGTGGGTAGTTTGTTTAAAGTAATGCTTTGTTCTATGTTAGTCTCCTTGTCTATGTCGACAAGCAACTTTTTGGTTTCGGCCGAAAACGAAACCATACCGAAAGCTATAAAGTGACTTTCGGTTGAAACCGAACGTTTAACTGCACCTTCGGCAGAAACCGAATAATAAAGCGAAACAATTAAACAAAAGATTTTTAAAAGACTCTACAGTAATCCCATACTCCATTTTTCGACATTCTTTGGGGAGATTAAATAATCCGTTTGTTATTAACTTCAATTTTTTTTTTTTTCAACAAAGTTTTTTCATGGAAATTGCATGTACAATAGCAATTATATGCATTGTATTTACGTGTGATTGTGAGAAAGGATAGAAATGTGTTACAATTTACAAAACTAGAGGATAGAAGACATAACATTCTCCTACGCGGGACCGTCCGCTTGGAATGACCTACTCCCACTACAGTGAAGCCGGCTGGTCCAGTGGTTAGATCACCGGACTGTCAACCAAAAACCAACTGACAGGTCGCGGGTTCTAGCCCTGCCACCGGCGGATCCCTGTCGCCCTGCAGGAGTTTTGGGCCTAGTGGACGTAATAATTTTCTACCTAGAAGGAACGTCTGTAAACTTATAAGATAAGATAAGATACGCTTCGTCAGAGCCCACGCTACGACACTTTCAAGAGCCGGCTGAAGACTCACCTATTTCGTTAGCATTATTTGCGTATACATATTTACATTTTTGTATGTTGTTCGTTGTCTGTAGCCTATTCTGTAACTGTCGTCAGCGCATAGAACTGTCATCAACGGGATATGCGCTATAAGCACCATTATTAGCCTATATATTATTATTATTAGGAGAGTAATACATTTATAATAGCATTTCTAGTATAAAAGGACTATTCTTTCCATTCATTCTGATTTCTTGTAGCAGTATTTCCCATTCACTCTCATTTAAACAGCATTTATCAAAGTAGTAGTTTATTTCAATTGTTAAAACAAGTTGATGGGTTTATTTACACAGTGGAGGATTGTGATACAAATTGATATTTTTATGTATAAGTCATGTTACATAGTTTAGTCCCTTTATTTACGAAAAGAAACGGTTGCTTACTAAATAGGTAATGTTTACATTCTACAACAGGGGGAGATAAATAAAACAAATACTAAATATTTTTACATGTTATGTTTTTACATGGCTCTTTCCCTTTGACTAGAGTACAGACTGAAGGAGTAAGACAAAACCAATTGATAGAAGTAGCAGGAGGAGGGTTATGAAAAGAAAGGGGCGTGTGGTGGGGGGGGACAAAAATATTTTATTTACAGAAGAAGGGTAGAAAGGGTCGCTTGTTTTCCCCTTTCAGTAGGGACCCTTAGTGTTAAAAACAATTAACAGGGGGACTTTCCCTAAAACAGGCTGACAATAGGAATTGTCATTTAGGTTAAAATAATAGTTTGCCGTTCCCCTTCGGCAGTGACTGTTGACAATTAGATCTATAGTCGTGAGAGAAGACAGAAAAAAACTGAGGTACTAAGCGTTGATTGGCTGCTCCTGTTGGCAGTCGTGACCAGGGAGGAGAGTGGGCTGGTATATCACACCTTTATCTTATTTTATTGGCCTACGTTTAGATTTTTTCTTCTTTTATAAGTATCTCGTATTGCAACAAGTTTTGTGCAGCGTTCCAGTGTATTAGTTTTATTAGAGTAAGAATCAGAGCTGTGGAGTCGGAGTCGGGGGAAATTTCGGGTGGCTGGAGTCGAGTCGGCAAAAAATGCACCGACTCCGACTAAATTTAGATTGGAAAAAGGCAGGGCTTCATTTATTTTTTAAAAAAGATCAGACATTAGTGATGAGAAAATAAAGTATCTGTTTCTTCATCTAACCCTATTTGTCATGCTATAGCGGGTCGACACACGAAAAAAGTCTTTTGCAAATCGACTTAACCTCTGATGTAGACTTGTTTTTAAGTTCAGGAATGTTGTACAAAAATCCAAAGACACCAGAAACTTTATTAAACTGGGAAAATCTTTATTTTACCACATAAGCAGCTGTGTCTAAAGCAGCAACATAAAAGTGGATCTTGAAACTTTCTGTGGGGTCTCCTGCAATATTTACATATTCATCTGTTGATTCGTAATCGACCATGTTCCTCTTTTTTTTTAATTCGGACCTTCTCTTTCTCAAATACTGATTCTATTCCATGCAACTTCTAATGCTACTTCATTAGCATCAACCAAAACTCTATTGAACTCTAAATCACTTCTAGCTGTAACCAAAAACTCCTCTTTTTTTTTTTAGGTTACTAACTGCTCCCTGAAGACTCAAGTCCTTTTCTTGCAGTATCTTGCTAGTTATCTTTACTTGAAACAAAATGTTGTGCCATGTGACAAGTGCAGCAATAAACGTGAAGTCTGAGATATTTATAAGTAACATAAGTGCTTCTACTTTCGCAATACTGCCACTAGATCCATTTAGTGTCTTCAGAAATCTCTTCCAAAGCATCGCAAACATGTTGCCTTTTTTGCACTCCGCTACGCACAGCGAGGTTGCCAAACTAAGTAGCCTACTGTTAGGGCATACTTTCCAATTTTCTAAGACAACTTAAATAAAATACCTTTCGCCTTTCATTACGAAGTAATCCATCTGCTTATGTTAGTAGCGCGCAGAAGCACAAAACTTTAATATAGTTATAGTTTTTAAATCCCCCAATTAAAAAAAAATCCTGACTTTTGCGCCCCCCCCCCCCCCGAAATTGTGCGCCCTAGGCAGCCGCCTAGTTCGCCTATATGGATGAGCCAGCCCTGATTCTTTATTATGTTTCTATTTCTTTTTTAATCCGTTGGTGTGCAAGCTATCAGGTAGGCTAATACAAACCAAGCATAAACCAACACTGAGCTATATATACAGTGTAAACCAATATGTATATATAGCTCAGTGCATTGAGCCATAAAAAGATTTTGTTATATAGATCAGTGAGAAAACACATTTAATTTGGCGGTATTTTGACACGGGAAAAAACATTTTCAACGCGTCCGCTTAGAACAGAAGGTCACTTCCATTCCGAATTGAAATGGCTGAGCTTGTAGTTTTCAAATTAAGAAAATTATATATTACATATTGTACTCTAATCAGATTCTGCTCTGCTTATCTGCGTTATTGTTATGTCATTTGTCAGTGGTTGGAATAATTTCTACATAAATTTCATCATGATCATGTGAATAATTAAAGTTGACAGTAAAGATTCGACCGGAACAATAAAGAGAGGACTTTGTCTCTTAGAAGAAGTAAGACAGTAACTGAGTAAGTAGCCTACATTCATAAATGATTATAGGGCCAAAGTATTTTTTAAAATTCAAACAATCATTGTTGGTTGCAATGAACATACAAGTTGTCATAAATTAAGTAGGCTATTCTATCGTGTTAGAATTTGAGTAAAAGTCAAGTGACCGGAATGAGTTGAGAAAGCTTGCGAATTTTTTTCCAATCAAATATGGGTGCAACTGACTCAACTGTTTTAAATAGTATAGGCCTAATAGAGCGTTCTTAGTGGGCGTGGCTTAGGTTTTTAGTGACGTATTTGTGTAAATAAAGAAGCCACTTGAGGTACAAATGTAATGTGGTGAAAGTGAAGTACTTCTTTATCATGCAAAATTCACATCTGAATATTGGCTATCCTTGAATCCTACTAAAAAAAAAAGGAGGTAAATAGTAGTACTGTAGATTAATTGATTAATGTGATTAGGCTAGGGCCGGCTAGACCTATTTACAATTTCAATTTCACTTTATAGGCCTACACTTTTAATGTTTCGTAGTGGACGTAGGCTAGGCTACGATGTCAAGTGATATTGTTGGTGAATAGGCTATCTAGTCAAGTCACTATTAAGCTATAACTTAGTCACTGTGACTATATACTATAGGCCTACTCTTATACTGATTATTGAAAAAAGAAATAGGAAAAGGCCCACTACTAACAGACATGCCTACCGTTCCGCTTTTGTTTTAATATTATTGATAATATTATATGCTTTTTTTTCAATGTTCAGTCATATATTTGTATATGGCCTAACTCTGGCTATTATTTTTTTCAGACATGATGCATTAAGTTCTACATTCAACTGTTGCCAACACTGTTTGGAAATTCATACACCATGGAATCCTTCATCATTACATCAAACTAAAGGAAGAACATTCGTTTCTGTTAGGGTTGCACGCATTTCCTTTGCTGGGTAATATTGGGATTTAGATTAAGAGAAAAGAAGCCTCAGGCACGTGGGGTTTCTTTTATTGATTGTTAGGCATAGGTTTTTAAAGGCAGGGGGGAATCTGGTGTTGCGGCTGAACACCGGTGACTTCCTGGCTAGTTGAGTAAGATAGTTCTTAGTAGAAATAGGTTTAAAACAGAGATCTTGGGCACACAAGATCTTTGAGATTGAGCTAGGTATGGGCAGCCGACTGTGTTTGCCTAAACTAGATGGGACGGGTAGGATATTATTAGCTTTTCAAGTAGCATAATGAGGGTTGGATAAGTAAAGGAATTGCAGTTGCACATGAAACACAAGGGCAATCTGAACTTTCAACCATCATCAACCAGCTGTTAATTGAGTACATTCAAAAGTCTTCTTAATAAAATGGATTATCTCGTTTAGCTGTTTAAACATTGTGCAATATTTGGTATTTGCCCTTTTTTCCCAATTTCTACAAGTCTTCAAGATTTAACACTTTTGGCGATGCATGCAGTTTCAACAAGTCTTCAAGGATCAACATGGGGGCCTACAATTTCAGCAAACTTGTGTGTTTTGAGTCTTCAAGAATAAATTAACATTTCATCAACTTATGCTGTTTTCATCAAGGATTCCATATTTTAACAAAACGTGTGCAGTTAAAAAAATTCTTTAAGGATTACCAAGGATTAATTCAACATATTATGCTGTTTTCTTCAAGAATTCAAGGTTTTACAAACTTGTGTGTTAATTTGCAGCCTGCATGAAATGGTGACTTAACATTTTTGTGGTGAAATTATTCAAGGAGTAGTTAACAGTGTTGGCAATATACATACAAGTTTCTAGTAATACTGGCTACTGGAACAGGATTTAAAATGAAGCCATGAAATACATGCACAGAAGGTTAGTACTAAATGAGAAATTTCAATAAAAAATGTTTTGGACTAACAGACCTTGTTACATTAAGGTTTAATAATTATTATTATGTAGTTTACTTGTTAAAAAAAATATTTCTGCTAATTCCATAAAGGAAGTGAACAGAGCTCTGAGTGACAAGCTTAGTTTACAATCATGAAAACTATTGACCCTCTCCCTCCTGGTCAATTGATTTGATTTAATCTTGTTTTAATAAACATTAAATGGCCCCCCCCCGGCCTATTGATTTTTTTAAAAGGATCATTTTTTAATAACAAAAATCAGTTCAAAGTTTTAAAAAGGCTTTCCATTTAATGTTTGCCGTAATAAAAAAAAAACATATTGTAAAATATTTATTTTTCTGATAGCTTTGGCAGTACTGACCAGATGCCGCTCTGCTAGCTTCACACTCAAAGTTTTTTCAAGCCTGACCAATGGACAGGATATACATGTAAGTTATTTTTTAATGGCTGAGATTATAATTGGTGTTCATTAAATAGTTTTGGTGTAAACAATTCTGTAAATGTTTGATTTATTCTACTTCTACATGGTTACTATGTATTATTGGCTTTGATTAGAATAGTCACCTGAACCACAGTTTGACTAGGTATAAACACATAATTGTAATTCTATAACTTGTGTGTTTTACTAGGTATGAACACATAGTTGTAATTCTATAACTTGTGTGTTTTACTAGGTATGAACACATAGTTGTAATTCTATAACTTGTGTGTTTTACTAGGTATGAACACATAATTGTAATTCTATAACTTGTGTGTTTTACTAGGAATGAACACATATTTGTAATTCTATAACTTGTGTGTTTGACTAGATATGAACACATAATTGTAGTTCTATAACTTGTGTGTTTTACTAGGTATGAACACATAATTGTTATTCTATAACTTGTGTGTTTTACTAGGTATGAACACATAATTGTAATTCTATTACTTGTGTGTTTGACTAGGTATGAACACATAATTGTAATTCTATAACTTGTGTGTTTGACTAGGTATGAACACATAATTGTAATTCTATAACTTGTGTGTTTTACTAAGTATGAACACATAATTGTAATTCTATAACTTGTGTGTTTTACTAGGTATGAACACATATTTGTAATTCTATAACTTGTTTGTTTTACTAGGTATGAACACATATTTGTAATTCTATAACTTGTGTGTTTTACTAGGTATGAACACATAGTTGTAATTCTATAACTTGTTTGTTTTACTAGGTATAAACACATAATTGTAATTCTATAACTTGTGTGTTTGACTTTTCTTTGTAAGTCCTTATTATAATATAAATATTGTTATATTTTTTATTAAGTTTAAATATGCTTTTATAAAATGCTGTTTGATTTCAATTTTAGAATGATGGATGGTACAGCATGAGGGCTGTTAACTTAGAAATCAACTTTAGTGGCTACATGGAATCAATAGGAGGGGGCAACTTGACATCAACCGAAGGCATCCAGAGGACATCAACAGGAAGGACCAAAGACTTGATGATGAACTACACCAAGAAAAGGTAAGAACCTGTATTTAATAATTTCAAAAACAGTAAAACCTTGACTCAATGAAACTTGTACTATAGACCTTTTTACTCTGACCCCGGTTGTCATGCAAAAAGGGCAATACTGACCTGTGCAGATGCCTCCAACTCTCTGACTAGCTATTAGGGTAGAAATATTTTTAAAATTTCTTTATGCTTAGTATTTTACTAAAGGCATTTAAAAAAAAATTATTTCAGTTGTTTAATTTGAGACCATTAAAACACATGGAAACTTTATACTTAGTGCCAGTGAGCGAACTGTTAAAAAAAATGTTTAGAACTTGTTTTTGTATTGAAAAATAATAAATTAGGCCTATAATGCTTACTGTCGCTATTCAAGCTCTAAGTGGCTATTGCTTAACTCAGCCCTAGATTGCTCGTCTTGATTAATGAAAAGGCAATTATAATTCTTGATATTCTTTTATGTTTGATAGAGACAGAGGCATCTTCATGAATAAATACTATAGCCATTGCAAATATTGGAAACTTTATTTAGGGTTATATAGAAATATATAACCTATAGGCCTATGTCGTATAGTAGGCCAGTGACTGTATGCCTATAACCTATAGGCCTATGTCGTATAGTAGGCCAGTGACTGTATGCCTATAACCTATAGGCCTATGTCGTATAGTAGGCCAGTGACTGTATGCCTATAACCTATAGGCCTATGTCGTATAGTAGGCCAGTGACTGTATGCCTATAACCTATAGGCCTATGTCGTATAGTAGGCCAGTGACTGTATGCCTATAACCTATAGGCCTATGTCGTATAGTAGGCCAGTGACTGTATGCCTATAACCTATAGGCCTATGTCGTATAGTAGGCCAGTGACTGTATGCCGTATGACAGCGTATACGTTCCATATTGAAAATGATATAGAACTAGATATTCATATTGTCTTTGTGAATGAAATATTATACAGTAATACAACTAAAATCTCATGGAAGAAAACATGCATCAGTTTTTAAATATCAAATATATAGCTTATAGGCCTATACCTTCATATTTGATTAATTATTTCATGCAATCGGTTAATCACCACTTTTCTATAAATCAAACAAAAGGTACTACTATATGATAAAGGCCTACTATATTCTATTTCATATAGTTTGGTTATTATATTCATAAGCTCATTTATAAGCCTAAGTGGCTTATTCAGGCCTAGATTAGCTAGCTAGATTTATATTATGTGTAGTATTAGAGTCGAACTAAGCAATAATTATAGGCCTAGGTCTACATATGTACATATATATAGTAAAAGGCCCTAATTTGTCTGTACGCTTACGCTATTATATAAATAGCCCTATCCCTTAGCCTTATGATATGGCCCTATTATATGGCATATAGAATATAGGTTACATTTAAATAAGCAAAGGCCTTTTTTTTCTATATTCTGAAATAGCTTTTATTTAATAGGCTAAAATTATTATTGTTTATATATAGTAAATAGTTTTAGTTTCAACCATTTATATCCTAGGCTATATAAATAGACTATAATAGGTCTACACTCAAAGGCAAAGAATAATTTCTGTATTATAAATTATGTCACATTATGTGGCTAGGTTTAGGATTTATAATTTAGAGTCAATTTAGTCAATGGACAGTCAACTTCAGTCTAGGTCTAAGACTTTATTTTATATTTCTCAAATTTAGTTTATATGCTTACTTTTAACTACTTAAATATTTGAAACAATTTAAGATCAATTAATTGTTTGAATGTCCTGATAACTTAAGAAAACTTAGAAAGTAGGCCAATCAAACATTTAAATGTCAAAAATGATGATACAAATCATACTACATGAACATTATCATCAGTTTTATAAAATTCATGGAATAAAGCCTATATTAAGGTCACATTTTGAGAAAATTTTATCTAATATAAATGAATCTCAATTCATAGCCGCCTTAGGGATTATAAGTTAAAGTCGTAGATGATGGTATTATATTAATAGCCAAAGTGTTTCTGTTGTGCTCGTATTGTGTAAATAAAATTGAAACAACTAACAAACAGATGAAACATAAAGTTCAAGTTTGAATAATTTTATTTATAAAAACAAATATGCTGATACATACAAAAACATTGACCAGAAAAATTGTACCTACCTGGTGGCCAAGTGACGAGTTCATTAATTGGTTATTGTTTTTTGAAATTATATGTTGTGAAAAAGGAACAAAAGAGATGAATTAAACTCTTTATTCTGAGCATTTTGATATATAACACAACATATATTTTTTTATTTTTAAAATTCCTCTCCCCCCCCCCCCCCCCCGATACCGCTCCGCCCCCACATTCAGAAAAAAATGCCAGATCAGCATTAAATAAGAATCCAACTGTTGTTTTTAAGGTTATTTACATAGAGTGGGATGAGATGAACATTTTGTATTATATAATTGATGGTATATTTTGCATATTTTCTGACTTATTGTGAAAAGCCCACTTTTTAAAATAAATTTCCTATATTTCTTTGTTAAGATGTCCGGTGAATTTTCTTCACCTTTAAAAATTCATATCTTCGCTTCTAATTGACCTAGATATATAAATTTGGTATCAAAATTCACCATTTAATGTCCTCTATCTCATGAAATAGGTTTTATTCATCTTAACAAATGTTTAAAAAATTATGCAAGTACCTAGTCTACACTATAGTATATTATATATAGTTAGCTATATGCTATATGACAGGCCGATTCGAATAATACAACCTATAAATCCGATATATATATAATTTATATAGGCCTATAGCTATGTTTATACTGCTCTAGCAGGCTCTATAGTACTCTATAGGTAATAGGCCTATATTATAGGCTACTAGTCTAATTCTATCCTATTAATCTAGGTTAAGTAAGAAAAAGTAAAATTAGGCCTACAACGATTTATATTGCAATATATAAGAGAGTAATGCAAAATAAGTGTTGAGACCATGTAGCCTATGTTTATTAAGACGAGTTCCTGACACATTCATTGCTCTGTACATTAACTGGGTCTGGTGAAACATAGATGCTGAGTAAGCCTATTAAAAATATTATGTATAATAAATGTTTTTTTGTGTGTGTTAAAAAACTGGTTCAAATCAATCAGAATGAATTAAAACGATTGCTTTATAATAGTTTAAAAGCTTACATCACACAAAATTAAACCTAACACTCAATAGCTGCTATTGAATTTTTGTTCCGTTGAATCAGTGACAATAAGATACAAAGATCCAAAGTAAAGTATAGACCTTCTCTGATACCTAACTATTGTACTTAAACAGGTGAAAGTAATTAAAGTGAAGCATCCTGTCAAACCAAATTGATCCATGGTGTTCACTAGTTTTGTGTGGCCGCCACATACTTGGGGATTGTGTGGCCAGCACAACGCCCAGCCGCCCTTACTTTACCCCAACTAACGTCAGGTGCCCATCAGTGTTGGTGTGACTAACGGCACACCCTCCAGACCCAACAACAAAGCCTAGCCTTCTCAAGGACTCAAACTCAGGGCCCTCAGTATGCCAGACAAATACTCTGCAGCTTGGCCTCTGTGCTCCTATCGCGATTATGTTCAGGAAGACAATTTGTGTGATTCCTCACACTTGTTGTTTTTTCTTGCTTGAATTGTATTTATATATCCGATGGAGAAATATTTTTGTATCCATATACTCATCAAGAAAAATTCTAATAATGAATTGTATTAATATTATTGATAATATTATATGCTTTTTTTTCCAATGTTCAGTCATATATTTGTATATGGCCTAACTCTGGCTATTATTTTTTTCAGACATGATGCATTAAGTTCTACATTCAACTGTTGCCAACGCTGTTTGGAATTACACATACCATGGAATCCTTCATCATTACATCAAACTAAAGAAAGAACATTCATTTCTGTTAGGGTTGCACGCATTTCCTTTGCTGGGTAATATTGGGATTTAGATTAAGAGAAAAGAAGCCTCAGGCACGTGGGATTTCTTTTATTGATTGTTAGGCATAGGTTTTTAAAGGCAGGGGGGAATCTGGTGTTGCGGCTGAACACCGGTGACTTCCCGGCTAGTTGAGTAAGATAGTTCTTAGTAGAAATAGGTTTAAAACAGAGATCTTGGGCACGCAAGATCTCTGAGATTGTGCTAGGTATGGGCAGCCGACTGTGTTTGCCTAAACTAGATGGGACGGGTAGGATATTATTAGCTTTTCAAGTAGCATAATGAGGGTTGGACAAGTAAAGGAATTGCAGTTGCACATGAAACACAAGGGCAATCTGAACTTTCAACCATCATCAAACATTTAAAAGTCTTCTTAATAAAATGGATTATTTCGTTTAGCTGTTTAAACATTGTGCAATATTTGGTATTTGCCCTTTTTTCCCAATTTCTACAAGCCTTCTTCAAGATTTAACACTTTTGGCGATGCATGCAGTTTCAACAAGTCTTCAAGAATCAACATTGGGGCCTACAATTTCAGCAAACTTGTGTGTTTTGAGTCTTCAAGAATAAATTAACATTTCATCTACTTATGCTGTTAAACAGCGAAAACAGCTTTTTTTTATCAAGGATTAGCAAGGATTCCATATTATAACAAAACTTGTGTGGTTACAAAATTTCTTCATGGATTAGCAAGGATTAATTAAGCAGCTTATGCTGTTTTCTTCGAGGATCAACAAGGATTCATGGTTTTACAAACTTATGTTAATTTGCAGCCTGCATTAAATAGCGACTTAATATTTTTGTGGTGTAATTCTTCAAGGAGTAGTTAACAGTGTTGGCAAAATATGCAATTTCAAGTTTCTAGTAATACTGGCTACTGGAACATGATTTAAAATGAAACCATGAAATAGATGCACAAAAGGTTAGTACTTAATGAGAGATTTCAATAAAAATGTTTTGGGCTAACATAGAACTTGTCATATAAAGATCATATGCAGGTTAAATAATTATTATTGATTGGTTTAAATTTTTTGATTTGATTAACCTTGTTTTAATTAACATTGATGATTTCAGTGTGATAATTTTTTCATAACAAAAATCCCATCACAGTACTCTTATAATTTTTGTTATGTTTGGCTTCATAAAAAAACATTTATTTTTCTTATAGCTTCCTCTGTACTGACGCGATGCCTGTCTGCACAAGTCCCCCAAAGACATCTGCAGGAACCGGCCACTTTTCAACAGAAAGGACCCAAGACTTGATGATGAACTACTCCTAGGAAAAGGTAAGAACCTTTTTTTTAATAATAAAAAAATACAGTAAAACCTTGACTCTATGGACTTTGGTTGTTACAAACAATGCTAATGGTAATTAGGTTAGGGCACTTGTATAGCGCGTCATCATATAGGCCGGCCTACTTCAAAAGACTTCAACCCACTATATTGTCACTATAAAAATAGGAACTTGAGTATGGACAGGGACTTAGATGAAGAAACAGATACCTTACTTTCCCTTATGACTAATGGTTGTTTAAAATAAGTGAAGCGCTGTGTTTGCCTTGTTTGCATGATTGAAACCCAGTGCCGTCTTAAAGGATTTGTGTGCCCGGTGGGCTTGACCTCTTTAGGGGCCCGTGCATTTTGATATTCGACATTATGACATGAGAAAAAACAATTGGGACACTCCTTTGGCCCCCCCCCCCCCCTCAAGTAGCGGCACGGGGGGACTTTCGAATTTGGTCCCACCTCCTCTAGCTACGTCACTGTTAAACATTTTTTTAGAAAAGTTTCCAAATTAGGGTGATATTTAGTAACTTTTATTTGTAAAAGGTATGCATTTTTTAGAAGTTAGAGGGCAGTATAACCCCTGAAAGTCAGGATGCAACTTATCCACAGGTGTTGTGTTTTTTTTTTCATATGGAAGATATTAAATGCTGCAGTTCAGAATCAGCTACTCCCTCCCCCCTCCTCCCCGAAAAAAATCAATGTTGATTATTTCCCCCTTGCACTATTTGCACCTCCTTACCTAACTACACATGGCTGCCGTAAGGTTTTATTTTTGTAGCAGGATTTTAATGGGCTTAATGATCCTAATGATTGGAAAGTAATCAAATTGGCTCTACATGTCCTTTACAATAGCAGATTTTTTTCTTGTTATAGTACTTTTCAATGTAGACCCATGTAAGCATTTTCTTTATAGGGCCTACTTGTTAATGTGACACTCTATATGCCCCTATACAGGAAACTATATTTCCATTCTCTGTCTCCCCCCCCCTTTTATTTTCATAAACAAAATGTATTTTATTTGTACTTAAATTATAAGATTTCTAAACACAGTTAAAAGACTTAAAATCTTATATTTAATTTTATATGTATCTGAGTCATTGTTAAGGGGTGTAGTGAATTCCGATTTGCCGCACCTCCTGAAATTTTAGATTTTCTCCTGAAAAACCGCTCTAAACACACACTCTTAACACACACACTCTTACACACACACTCTAAACACACACACACTCTTAACACACACTCTTACACACAAACTTATGCACACACACTCTTACACACACTCTAAACACACACTCTAAACACACACACTCTAAACACACACACACACTCTTAACACACACTCTTACACACACACTCTTAAACACACACTCTTAACACACACTCTAAACACACACTCTTAACACGCACTCTTACACACACGCACTCTTACACACACGCACTCTTACACACACGCACACTCTTACACACACGCACACTCTTACACACACGCACACTCTTACACACACTCACACTCTTACACACACACACGCACACTCTTACACACACGCACACTCTTACACACACGCACACTCTTACACACGCGCTCTCTTACACACGCGCTCTCTTACACACGCGCACACTCTTACACACGCGCACACGCTTACACACACGCACACTCTTACACACACGCACACTCTTACACACACGCACACTCTTACACACACGCACACTCTTACACACACACACACTCTTACACACACACACACTCTTACACACACGCACACTCTTACACACACGCACACTCTTACACACACGCACACTCTTACACACACGCACACTCTTACACACACGCACTCTTACACACACACACACTCAGTGGTAGTAATGTTAGTTATTAGAATATCACCATTAGTGTATATCACAATACACTTGCTCACACCTACACACACACGTACCTACACACACGTACATACACACACCTACACACACTCAGTGGTAGTGATGTGAGTTAATAGAACACCATTAGTGTATGTCACAATTCACTTGCTCACACCTACACACACACGTACCTACACACACACGTACATACACACACCTACACACACTCAGTGGTAGTGATGTGAGTTAATAGAACATCATTAGTGTATGTCACAATACACTTGCACAAACCTACACACACACGTACCTACACACACACGTACATACACACACCTACACACACTCAGTGGTAGTGATGTGAGTTAATAGAACATCATTAGTGTATGTCACAATTCACTTGCACAAACCTACACACACACCTATACACACACACACTCAAGTGGTAGTAATGTTAGTTAAGTTAAGATCATATCATAATTAGTGTATATCACACATACACACACCTCCACCAACACACACTTTAAAACACACACACTCTTACACACAATCTTAACACACACAATCTTAACACACAATCTTAACACACACAATCTTAACACATACACTCTAAACACACACAATCTTAACACACACACTCTTAACATACACACTCTAACACACACTCTTACACACACTCTGACACACATACACACACTCTGACACACATACACACTCTTACACACACACACACACTCTTACACACACACATACTCTTACACACACACACACTCTTACACACACACACACTCTTACACACACACACACACTCAGTGGTAGTAATGTTAGTTATTAGAATATCACCATTAGTGTATATCACAATACACTTGCACACACCTACACACAAACACGTACATACACACACAGACGTATACACACACACACACTCAGTGGTAGTGATGTTAGTTATTAGAATATCACAATACACTCTTACACAAACACACACACGCACTCTTACACACACGCACTCTTACACACACGCACTCTTACACACACGCACACTCTTACACACACGCACACTCTTACACACACGCACTCTTACACACACGCACTCTTACACACACGCACTCTTACACACACACACTCTTACACACACGCACTCTTACACACACGCACTCTTACACACACGCACTCTTACACACACGCACACTCTTACACACACGCACACTCTTACACACACACACACACTTAAACACACACACACTTAAACACACACTCAAGTAGTAGTAATGTTAGTTAAGTAAATAGAATATCATAATTAGTGTATATCACAAATACACTTGCACACACTTAAACACACACACACTTAAACACACATACACTTAAACACACACACACTTAAACACACACACACTTAAACACACACTCAAGTAGTAGTAATGTTAGTTAAGTAAATAGAATATCATAATTAGTGTATATCACACACACTCTTACACACAAACTTATGAACACACACTCTTACACACACTCTAAACACACACTCTTAACACACACACTCTTACACACACACTCTAAACACACACACACTCTTAACACACACTCTTACACACAAACTTATGCACACACACTCTTACACACACTCTAAACACACACTCTAAACACACACACTCTAAACACACACACACACTCTTAACACACACTCTTACACACACACTCTTAAACACACACTCTTAACACACACTCTAAACACACACTCTTAACAAACACTCTTAACACGCACTCTTACACACACACACTCTTACACACACGCACTCTTACACACACGCACACTCTTACACACACGCACTCTTACACACACGCACTCTTACACACACGCACTCTTACACACACGCACACTCTTACACACACGCACACTCTTACACACACGCACTCTTACACACACGCACACTCTTACACACACGCACACTCTTACACACACGCACACTCTTACACACACGCACACTCTTACACACACGCACACTCTTACACACACGCACACTCTTACACACACGCACTCTTACACACACGCACTCTTACACACACGCACACTCTTACACACACGCACACTCTTACACACACGCACACTCTTACACACACACACACACTCTTACACACACGCACACTCTTACACACACTCACACTCTTACACACACTCACACTCTTACACACACACACACGCACACTCTTACACACACGCACACTCTTACACACACGCACACTCTTACACACACGCACACTCTTACACACACGCACACTCTTACACACACGCACACTCTTACACACACGCACACTCTTACACACACTCACACTCTTACACACACTCACACTCTTACACACACACACACGCACACTCTTACACACACGCACACTCTTACACACACGCACACTCTTACACACACGCACTCTTACACACGCGCACTCTTACACACACGCACACACTCAGTGGTAGAAATGTTTTATTAGAATATCACCATTAGTGTATATCACAATACACTTGCTCACACCTACACACACCTACACACACTCAGTGGTAGTGATGTGAGTTAATAGAACATAATTAGTGTATATCACACATACACACACCTCCACTAACACACACTTTAAAACACACACACTCTTACACACAATCTTAACACACACAATCTTAACACACAATCTTAACACACACAATCTTAACACACACACTCTAAACACACACAATCTTAACACACACACTCTTAACATACACACTCTAACACACTCTTACACACACTCTGACACACATACACACTCTTTCACACACACACACACACTCTTACACACACACACACTCTTACACACACACACACTCTTACACACACACACACTCAGTGGTAGTAATGTTAGTTATTAGAATATCACCATTAGTGTATATCACAATACACTTGCACACACCTACACACACACGTACATACACACACCTTCACACACAGACGTATACACACTCAGTGGTAATGATGTGAGTTAATAGAACATCATTAGTGTATGTCACAATTCACTTGCACAAACCTACACACACACCTATACACACACACACTAAGTGGTAGTAATGTTAGTTAAGTTAAGATCATATCATAATTAGTGTATATCACACATACACACACCTCCACTAACACACACTTTAAAACACACACACTCTTACACACACGCACACTCTTACACACACGCACTCTTACACACACGCACTCAAGTGGTAGTAATGTTAGTTAAGTTAAGATCATATCATAATTAGTGTATATCACACATACACACACCTCCACTAACACACACTTTAAAACACACACACTCTTACACACACGCACTCTTACACACACGCACTCTTACACACACACACACTCTTACACACACACACACTCAGTGGTAGTAATGTTAGTTAAGTTAAGATCATATCATAATTAGTGTATATCACACATACACACACCTCCACCAACACACTTACACACACACACTCAAGTGGTAGTAATGTTAGTTAATAGAATATCATAATTATATTATGTATTATAGTATTATATACCACAATACACTTGCACACACCAACAGACACTTACACACTTGCACACACATACTTGCACACACACACACATAGTTGCACACACTTACACACATTTATATACACACCTTCATACAAACACATACACTTACACACTTACACACATATCATCTTTCAGCCAGGAAATACAATGGCTCAATAGCTGACTCCTAAATAATAGGCCTACTTTTTTCTTGTATGATAAATGGTATGATAGTGTGCATGAATGTCTATTGTGTTTGAGTACAAATGGTTCTTTAATATTGTTTTAGGTATGCTGAAAGACAGATTTTATGTAATCAAGTCAAATTTATTTGGACCAATAAAGCAATCTTATCTTATCTTATATACACACATACATTCACACACACACACATCACATTCTAAAGAATGTTTAAGTAGGCAGCCCTGTAAACTGTACATTAGATTTACTATTTATTTTTATTTACATATTTGGCTAGTGAAGCATTTATTATACAAAGCCACATTATTATTTTAATATTATCACATAAAGGTTCGACTCAAGTCAGCAACTAGCATCAGTCCAGTGGTAGCTACTTGAAATGACGGAAATGACTACTCAAAGCACAAAGAAGAAGAACAACAAGATCACAAGATATAGTTAGTTTGTTTAATTAGCTTGAATAGATGTTGATTAGCATGATATTGTTAGGGTTCTCTAGGTTAGGTACGCGCAGCGATATAGGTTAGGGACGGGCAGCGATTTAGGCTAGGGACGTGCAGCATTCTAGGCTGGGGACGCACAGCGATCTAGGTTAGGGACGCACAGCGATCTAGGTTAGGGACGCACAGCGATCTAGGTTAGGGACGCGCAGCGATCTAGGTTAGTTAGAAACGCGCAGCGATCTAGGTTAGTTAGGGACGCGCAGCGATTTAGGCTAGGGATGTACAGCGATCTAGGCTAGGGACGCACAGCGATCTAGGCTAGGGACGCACAGCGATCTAGGTTAGGGATGTGCAGTAATCTAGGTTAGTTAGGGACGCGCAGCGATCTAGGTTAGTTAGGGACGCATAGCGATCTAGGTTAGGGATGCGCAGCGATCTAGGTTAGGGATGCTCAGCGATTTAGGCTAGGGACGCGAAGCGATCTAGGCTAGGGACGCGCAGCGATCTAGGCTAGGGACGCTCAGCGATCTAGGCTAGGGACGCTCAGCGATCTAGGCTAGGGACGCACAGCAATCTAGGCTAGGGACGCACAGCAATCTAGGCTAGGGACGCACAGCAATCTAGGTTAGGGACGCGCAGCGTTCTAGGTTAGGGACGCGCAGCGATCTATGTTAGTTAGGTACGAGCAGCGAGCTAGGTTAGTTAGGTACGAGCAGCGAGCTGAGTTAGTTAGGTACGCGCAGTGATCAAGGTTAGTTAGGGACGCGTAGCGATCTAGGTTAGGGAGGCGCAGCGATTTAGGCTAGGGACGCGCAACGATCTAGGTTAGGGACGCGCAGCGATCTAGGTTAGTTAGGTACGAGCAGCGATCTAGGTTAGTTAGGTACGAGCAGCGAGCTAGGTTAGTTAGGTATGCGCATCGATCTAGGTTAGTCAGGGACGCGTAGCGATCTAGGTTAGGGAGACGCAGCGATTTAGGCTAGGGACGCGCAAAGATCTAGGCTAGGGACGCGCAGCGTTCTAGGTTAGGGACGCGAAGCGATTTAGGCTAGGGACGCGAAGCGATTTAGGCTAGGTACGCGCAGCGATCTAGGTTAGTTAGGTACGCGCAGCGATCTAGGTTAGTTAGGTATGCGCAGCGATCTAGGTTAGTTAGGTACGCGCAGCGATTTAGGTTACTTAGGGACGTGTAGCAATCTAGGTTAGTTAGGGACGCGCAGCGATTTAGGCTAGGGATGCGCAGCGATCTAGGCTAGGGACGCGCAGCGATCTAGGCTAGGGACGCGAATTGATCTAGGCTAGGGACGCGCAGCGATTTAGGTTAGTTAGGGATGCGCAGCGATCTAGGCTAGGGACGCGCAGCGATTTAGGTTAGTTAGGTACGCGCAGCAATCTAGGGTAGGGATGCGCAGCAATCTAGGGTAGGGACGCGCAGCGATGCCTTTTAGGTTAGGGAACGCAAATGCGCACATTTAGGTTAGGGAACGCTTAACGCTACCATCTAGGTTAGGGAACGCAACCGCTGTCATCTAGGTTAAGGAACGCAACTGCTTTCATCTAGGTTAGGGAATGCATCTATGTTGTTTGTTTGTTTTTGGCAGTTTGAAGGAGTTGTTTCAGTGTGCCCTGAAACAATTTTTTCTAGTGTCTTGTTTATTAGGTTGTTTAGGTTAGGGACGAAAGCGCAGCCATCTAGTTTTTTTTTGACAGTTTGAAGGAGCTGTTTCAGTGTGCCCTGAAACAATTTTTTCTATTGTCTTGTTTATTAGGTTGTTTAGGTTAGGGACGAAAGCGCAGCCATCTAGTTTTTTTTGACATTTTGAAGGAGCTGTTTCAGCGTGCCCTGAAACAATTTTTTCTATTGTCTTGTTTATTAGGTTGTTTAGGTTAGGGACGAAAGCGCAGCCATCTAGTTTTTTTTGACATTTTGAAGGAGCTGTTTCAGCGTGCCCTGAAACAATTTTTTCTATTGTCTTGTTTATTAGGTTGTTTAGGTTAGGGACGAAAGCGCAGCCATCTAGTTTTGTTTGACATTTTGAAGGAGCTGTTTCAGTGTGCCCTGAAACAATTTTTTCTATTGTCTTGTTTACTAGGTTGTTTACATGTCTGTTTGTTAGGTTAGGGAAGCGCAGCAGATAGTTTAGGGATGCGAAGTCAGCTAGGCTAGGGATGCGAATGCAGCTAGGCTAGGGATGCGAAGGCAGCTAGGCTAGGGATGCGAAGGCAGCTAGGCTAGGGATGCGACGGCAGCTAGGCTATGGATGCGAAGGCAACTAGGCTAGGAAGCGAAGGCGGCTAGGCTAGGTAAGCGAAGGCAACTAGGCTAAGGATGCGAACGCAGATAGTTCAGGGAAGCGAAGGCGACTAGGCTAGGGAGGAGCAGCGAGCTAGGCTAGGGAGGAGCAGCGAGCTGGCTAGGTTAGGGAAGCAGCAGCGAGCTGGCTAGGTTAGGGAAGCAGCAGCGAGCTGGCTAGGTTAGGGAAGCAGCAGCGAGCTGGCTAGGTTAGGGAAGCAGCAGCGAGCTGGCTAGGTTAGGGAAGCAGCAGCGAGCTGGCTAGGTTAGGGAAGCAGCAGCGAGCTGGCTAGGTTAGGGAAGCAGCAGCGAGCTGGCTAGGTTAGGGAAGCAGCAGCGAGCTGGCTAGGTTAGGGAAGCAGCAGCGAGCTGGCTAGGTTAGGGAAGCAGCAGCGAGCTGGCTAGGTTAGGGAAGCAGCAGCGAGCTGGCTAGGTTAGGGAAGCAGCAGCGAGCTGGCTAGGTTAGGGAAGCAGCAGCGAGCTGGCTAGGTTAGGGAAGCAGCAGCGAGCTGGCTAGGTTAGGGAAGCAGCAGCGAGCTGGCTAGGTTAGGGAAGCAGCAGCGAGCTGGCTAGGTTAGGGAAGCAGCAGCGAGCTGGCTAGGTTAGGGAAGCAGCAGCGAGCTGGCTAGGTTAGGGAAGCAGCAGCGAGCTGGCTAGGTTAGGGAAGCAGCAGCGAGCTGGCTAGGTTAGGGAAGCAGCAGCGAGCTGGCTAGGTTAGGGAAGCAGCAGCGAGCTGGCTAGGTTAGGGAAGCAGCAGCGAGCTGGCTAGGTTAGCTTGTCTGTTTGTTAGGTTAGGACGCAATTCAATATTTTTTATGCTTGTGTATGTAATATTTTGTTTGTATGCTTGTGTATGTAATATTTTGTTTGTATGCTTGTGTATGTAATATTTTGTTTGTATGCTTGTGTATGTAATATTTTGTTTGTATGCTTGTGTATGTAATATTTTGTTTGTATGCTTGTGTATGTAATATTTTGTTTGTATGCTTGTGTATGTAATATTTTGTTTGTATGCTTGTGTATGTAATATTTTGTTTGTATGCTTGTGTATGTAATATTTTGTTTGTATGCTTGTGTATGTAATATTTTGTTTGTATGCTTGTGTATGTAATATTTTGTTTGTATGCTTGTGTATGTAATATTTTGTTTGTATGCTTGTGTATGTAATATTTTGTTTGTATGCTTGTGTATGTAATATTTTGTTTGTATGCTTGTGTATGTAATATTTTGTTTGTATGCTTGTGTATGTAATATTTTGTTTGTATGCTTGTGTATGTAATATTTTGTATGTATGCTTGTGTATGTAATATTTTGTTTGTATGCTTGTGTATGTAATATTTTGTTTGTATGCTTGTGTATGTAATATTTTGTTTGTATGCTTGTGTATGTAATATTTTGTTTGTATGCTTGTGTATGTAATATTTTGTTTGTATGCTTGTGTATGTAATATTTTGTTTGTATGCTTGTGTATGTAATATTTTGTTTGTATGCTTGTGTATGTAATATTTTGTTTGTATGCTTGTGTATGTAATATTTTGTTTGTATGCTTGTGTATGTAATATTTTGTTTGTATGCTTGTGTATGTAATATTTTGTTTGTATGCTTGTGTATGTAATATTTTGTTTGTATGCTTGTGTATGTAATATTTTGTTGTTTGTATGCTTGTGTATGTAATATTTTGTTTGTATGCTTGTGTATGTAATATTTTGTTTGTATGCTTGTGTATGTAATATTTTGTTTGTATGCTTGTGTATGTAATATTTTGTTTGTATGCTTGTGTATGTAATATTTTGTTTGTATGCTTGTGTATGTAATATTTTGTTTGTATGCTTGTGTATGTAATATTTTGTTTGTATGCTTGTGTATGTAATATTTTGTTTGTATGCTTGTGTATGTAATATTTTGTTTGTATGCTTGTGTATGTAATATTTTGTTTGTATGCTTGTGTATGTAATATTTTGTTTGTATGCTTGTGTATGTAATATTTTGTTTGTATGCTTGTGTATGTAATATTTTGTTTGTATGCTTGTGTATGTAATATTTTGTTTGTATGCTTGTGTATGTAATATTTTGTTTGTATGCTTGTGTATGTAATATTTTGTTTGTATGCTTGTGTATGTAATATTTTGTTTGTATGCTTGTGTATGTAATATTTTGTTTGTATGCTTGTGTATGTAATATTTTGTTTGTATGCTTGTGTATGTAATATTTTGTTTGTATGCTTGTGTATGTAATATTTTGTTTGTATGCTTGTGTATGTAATATTTTGTTTGTATGCTTGTGTATGTAATATTTTGTTTGTATGCTTGTGTATGTAATATTTTGTTTGTATGCTTGTGTATGTAATATTTTGTTTGTATGCTTGTGTATGTAATATTTTGTTTGTATGCTTGTGTATGTAATATTTTGTTTGTATGCTTGTGTATGTAATATTTTGTTTGTATGCTTGTGTATGTAATATTTTGTTTGTATGCTTGTGTATGTAATATTTTGTTTGTATGCTTGTGTATGTAATATTTTGTTTGTATGCTTGTGTATGTAATATTTTGTTTGTATGCTTGTGTATGTAATATTTTGTTTGTATGCTTGTGTATGTAATATTTTGTTTGTATGCTTGTGTATGTAATATTTTGTTTGTATGCTTGTGTATGTAATATTTTGTATGTATGCTTGTGTATGTAATATTTTGTTTGTATGCTTGTGTATGTAATATTTTGTTTGTATGCTTGTGTATGTAATATTTTGTTTGTATGCTTGTGTATGTAATATTTTGTTTGTATGCTTGTGTATGTAATATTTTGTTTGTATGCTTGTGTATGTAATATTTTGTTTGTATGCTTGTGTATGTAATATTTTGTTTGTATGCTTGTGTATGTAATATTTTGTTTGTATGCTTGTGTATGTAATATTTTGTTTGTATGCTTGTGTATGTAATATTTTGTTTGTATGCTTGTGTATGTAATATTTTGTTTGTATGCTTGTGTATGTAATATTTTGTTTGTATGCTTGTGTATGTAATATTTTGTTTGTATGCTTGTGTATGTAATATTTTGTTTGTATGCTTGTGTATGTAATATTTTGTTTGTATGCTTGTGTATGTAATATTTTGTTTGTATGCTTGTGTATGTAATATTTTGTTTGTATGCTTGTGTATGTAATATTTTGTTTGTATGCTTGTGTATGTAATATTTTGTTTGTATGCTTGTGTATGTAATATTTTGTTTGTATGCTTGTGTATGTAATATTTTGTTTGTATGCTTGTGTATGTAATATTTTGTTTGTATGCTTGTGTATGTAATATTTTGTTTGTATGCTTGTGTATGTAATATTTTGTTTGTATGCTTGTGTATGTAATATTTTGTTTGTATGCTTGTGTATGTAATATTTTGTTTGTATGCTTGTGTATGTAATATTTTGTTTGTATGCTTGTGTATGTAATATTTTGTTTGTATGCTTGTGTATGTAATATTTTGTTTGTATGCTTGTGTATGTAATATTTTGTTTGTATGCTTGTGTATGTAATATTTTGTTTGTATGCTTGTGTATGTAATATTTTGTTTGTATGCTTGTGTATGTAATATTTTGTTTGTATGCTTGTGTATGTAATATTTTGTTTGTATGCTTGTGTATGTAATATTTTGTTTGTATGCTTGTGTATGTAATATTTTGTTTGTATGCTTGTGTATGTAATATTTTGTTTGTATGCTTCTGTATGTAATATTTTGTATGCTCATGCCTACCGTTCCACATCTTGGTATTCGTCCCCAAAAAATGCTAAAATTGACAGACTGTGCTGAAAATTTGCATGGAGTACTAAAATTACGCAAAATGATATAAACGTACAAATTCGAAGAGAAGAAAAATCTTTTTTTTTTATAGCTTTTCTATTTAGATCAAGTGATGTAAAACAGTTTTAAAAACTGTCGAAATGAATTGATTCTCACTGGTGGCCTACACTATAATTTTTCACTGATAAGACTCCAGTAGTCTAGTATTAAAATAACGAGTTAAATAAAACCTTCCTAAATTTTCAAAATGCTGAAAATATTGAGTTTGAAATGTGTCGACTCAATTTATTTGTCAATTCTTTGCCTTTCTCAATATTTTTTTTATTGTGTCTGTGCTATGATAATTGTAAAAATATTGAGAGCATTAGAGATGACATGTTGAAATTTGGTATGTAGCTTTATAGATTATACTAAATATATATATATATATAACTATTATTTCGAGGTACCAGACAGGTTTTTAATGTGAATGTATAATTCGTTTGTCTGTAATATGTATTAAAAGAAAACAATTTTCATTCAATTCCAATACTACAATAAAATGTCTTGTACCTAAAAAGGTAATAGTGCTACAAAATGAAACTCTAGAACTTTAATAACTTTTGTAATATTTATTTATTTTCAAAATGGCGGCCTTAACAATAGCAACCATGTGTCTGTCATAAAAATTACTTGTGTTTTTATTAAGGCCACTCAAGACATATATGTATATAACTATTTAAATCTTTTTGGTCCAGTAATAACAATTTTTCAGTCGTCCTGGTCTCAACAAAATATTGAATACAAGACATATTGTCATTGGCAAAATAAAAATGAAACAAATGAATGTGGTTCCCCCCAAAAGTAGTGAATTTATATTTTACCACCATCCATATCCATAAGTCTAGAACTATTTTGAAAATGTAATAAAAGTCTAGTAGAGACATTAATTGACACTAGACTGTGATTAGATACTATAGTTAAAAGGTTTTAATGTGGTAGTTTAAAAAAAAGATGCACTAAAGATTTTAGAAAATACTTTATTGTAAATAGTAAAGATAGGGTAAGGCCTACTTACGGCTCAGGCCAGTATTTTCAATACCTTTTGATAACGACTCTTAAAAAATTATTAATACAATTATCGAGTTATTTTTATGTTTTTGTTAACCATTTTTGTACTCAAGGGGTAGGCATGTATGAAATGTAATATTTTGTATGCTTATGTAATAATTTGTATGCTTATGCATGTAATATTTTTATTACTTATGTATGTAGCCAGCTAGGTTAGGGCGGCAAAGCTAGGTTAGGGCGGCGCAGCGAAGCTAGGTTAGGGCGGCGCAGCGAAGCTAGGTTAGGGCGGCGCAGCAAAGCTAGGTTAGGGCGGCGCAGCAAAGCTAGGTTAGGGCAGCGCAGCAAAGAGCTAGGTTAGGGCGGCGCAGCAAAGCTAGGTTAGGGCGGCGCAGCAAAGCTAGGTTAGGGCGGCGCAGCAAAGCTAGGTTAGGGCGGCGCAGCAAAGCTAGGTTAGGGCGGCGCAGCAAAGCTAGGTTAGGACGGCGCTGCAAAGCTAGATTGAAGCGCAATGTAATATTTTGTATACTTTTGTATGTAATATTTTGTATGTATGCTTTTATATGTATTATTATGTATATAATATGTTGTATTTTTATATATATAATAGGTTGTATTTTTATGTATATAACGTGTTGTATTTTTATGTATATAACGTGTTGTATTTTTATGTATATAACGTGTTGTTTTTTATGTATATAACGTGTTGTATTTTTATGTATATAACGTGTTGTATTTTTATGTATATAACATGTTGTATTTTTATGTATATAACGTGTTGTATTCTTATGTATATAACGTGTTGTATTTTTATGTATGTCACATGTTGTATTCTTATGTATGTCACATGTTGTATTCTTATGTATGTCACATGTTGTATTCTTATGTATGTCACATGCTGTATTCTTATGTATGTCACATGTTGTATTCTTATGTATGTCACATGTTGTATTTTTATGTATGTAATATGTTGTATTCTTATGTATGTAATATGTTGTATTCTTATGTATGTCACATGTTGTATTCTTATGTATGTCACATGTTGTATTCTTATGTATGTCACATGTTGTATTCTTTTGTATGTAATATGTTGTATTCTTATGTATGTCACATGTTGTATTCTTATGTATGTCACATGTTGTATTCTTATGTATGTCACATGTTGTATTCTTATGTATGTCACATGTTGTATTCTTATGTATGTCACATGTTGTATTCTTATGCATGTCACATGTTGTATTCTTATGCATGTCACATGTTGTATTCTTATGCATGTCACATGTTGTATTCTTATGCATGTCACATGTTGTATTCTTATGCATGTCACATGTTGTATTCTTATGAATGTCACATGTTGTATTCTTATGTATGTCACATGTTGTATTCTTATGCATGTCACATGTTGTATTCTTATGCATGTCACATGTTGTATTCTTATGCATGTCACATGTTGTATTCTTATGCATGTCACATGTTGTATTCTTATGCATGTCACATGTTGTATTCTTATGCATGTCACATGTTGTATTCTTATGCATGTCACATGTTGTATTCTTTTGTATATAACATGTTGTATATGGAGCACGGTAGCAGAGCAGAAGGGCGTTCGACTGGCGAGATCCTGGGTTCAAATCCTGGTGGAGGCTAAGGACTCGAGGTTGTCCCTGAGTTTACCCAGCTCTGATGGGTACCTGACAATTAGTTGGGGTAAAGTAAAGGCGATTGGGCGTTGTGCTGGCCACACATCCCATAGTATGCCATGGCCACAGAAACTGGTGAACATTGTAATTTTTTGTATGCTTGTGTATGTAATATTTTGTATGCTTGTGTATGTAATATTTTGTATGCTTTATGTAAAAATGCTTTTTCTGTGTAATATTGAGTGGAAAGGTCAGAATGCTGTATAAGTATTATACACCAGTTAATGTTGTGTAATATTTACAATGCTTATGCTCTGTAATATTTTCAATACTTAAGCACTGTAAATTATCTTAAAATTTGCCCCTTAATTAGTCGAGTTTTCCACCCATCCTAACCTTGAGTAAAGTTGCATAACTCCTTATATTGAAAAAAATATTATTAAAAAATCTTACTGTAAATGGATGAGCCTACGTCGATCGGTTCCGATATTTTGTCATGGAATTAGGATATCATTGTAGCAGACTCAAATCCTACTGTTCAAGGCCTATTCAACTTCAACAATGCTAAAAATAACTCTTATCTTGGCATTACTTTTACTCTATTCCTAAAATTTTGGTTCCATTCCCGTATTTCTTGTAATAATTTAATTCTTTAGATTTATAATTTTATCTGTTATTTTTTATATTTTGTTTCTGTTATTTAAATTGTTCATTCTCTAATACTTTACTGTGAAATATTTGTTGTACCGGTATATATTTGTATCTGTGCAATATCATTGTGTTTTGTTATAAAAAAAATAGTTGAAACACAGATATTGTATGGAAAGTTTATTAATTATCTTAAGCTTGTAAGAAAAAGCTTACTCTATTCCTAAAATTTTGGTTCCATCCCTAAATATTTTTTCTTCTAATTTTATTCTTTAAGATTTTAATTTTATCTATCCTTTTTTTTCTGTTATTTAAATTTTTCATTCTCTAATACTTTACTGTGAAATATTTGTTGTATATATTTGTATCTGTACAATATCATTGTGTGTTGTTATAAAAAATAGTTGAAACACAGATATTGTCTCGAAAGTTTAATAATATTTATAAAATTATAATTAAAATAATATATTTTCTGTCAAATATATTTGTTTTATTTTAATGTGTTGTAATTGTTGTTTGTGAGTATTGCTGTTAAAGAATTTCTAATAACAATAACAAATAGATTCAATTTTACTTGTTACACACATTGTCTTCTTAAAGCTTATTTCTGGTTTGTACACATTGTATACAAAAAATATCTCATTCAAGATAAGTGAATGAAGCCAACACTATTTTACATTGACCTTGTGTGTTTGTCCAATACATAGTGAAGTATTATACACATGGCTAGCAAGGGCCACAACTTACCAGTAATAAAGTTAATTAAAGTGAAATGAAATATAAACAAATATTTCATTGAAATTGTATACCGGTACAAATGTTTTTTTATTTTATACATTGTGTTAAAATATTTTCAAAACAACAAAATTTAACATTGCACCACAGCAATCGTAGACGCAATATAATAAAATGATCTTGTTAAATATAAAAGACTGAGTTTCACCTTTAAAATACATTCTCTAGCATTTCTGAATCAGGGCAAAGTGTCTAAAGATTGAAAACAAATTTTCAAAACAGACCCTTGAAGAAAATTACCTGGATTAAAAGGCTTGCATGCAAAATACAACATAATATAAAATAATATAAATCAATGGTCCACCATTAATACTGCTTTAGGAAAAAAACTGATCATGTGAGACAAGGTTAATAGATGACTTGTCTAACCGATCATGGGAGACAAGGTTAATAGATGACTTGTCTAACTGATCATGTGAGACATGGTTAATAGATGACTTGTCTAACCGATCATGTTAGACATGGTTAATAGATGACTTGTCTAACTGATCATGTGAGAAATGGTTAATAGATGAATTGTCTAACTGATCATGTGAGAAATGGTTAATAGATGACTTACCAATCATGTGAGATAAGGTTAATAGATGAGTTGTCTAACCGATCATGTGAGACATGGTTAATAGATGAGTTGTCTAAGTAATGACTTGTCTAAGTGATCATGTGAGACATGGTTAATAGATGACTTGTCTGACCGATCATGTGAGACATGGTTAATAGATGACTAACCGATCATGTGAGAAATGGTTAATAGATGACTTGTCTAACCGATCATGTGAGACATGGTTAATAGATGACTAACCGATCATGTGAGAAATGGTTAATAGATGACTAACTGATCATGTGAGAAATGGTTAATAGATGACTTGTCTAACCGATCATGTGAGACATGGTTAATAATGTCTAAAAGATAAGATAGAAAAAACAAATATAATGAAAACAAAATGAAGTTCTTAGCCTTTGGTGTTCGTGGCCCATTCGTTCAGGCTTTCTACATGTCAGCCTTTGTCTTCCTCTGTCTCTCTTACCAGATATTTTCCCACACAAAACCAGTCTTTCTACTATACCATTTTTCCTATAAATGTGTCCTAGGAATTTCATCTGTCTGTTCCTAATGGTTTTAATGAGTTCTCTTGAGGTACAACACTTCTGCATTAGATTTATTTTCAGTCCATGATATTCTCATCATCCTTCTTAGAAACCACATTATACTGCCTGCAATCTTTTCCTTGTTTCACTATCAATACTCCAACATTCAAACCCATATAAAAGAACAGACCAAACATATCCCTTCAGTATGCGCATTTTGGTACACATTCTAATATTCCTGTTTTTCATGATACTGCTTAAGCTCATGAAGCTGTTTTTAGATCTTGCGATTCTTCTTTTTATTTCCTTGTAGAGATCACCAATTCTTCGGTCTTACTGAGATTGAGTGTTAGTCCTTTAAGTTGGCTCTCCTCTACCACTTTATTTAGAATAGTTTGCAGGGCACTTTCTGATTCTGCCATTAGTACTGTTTCGTCTGCATATCTCATATTATTTATATTCTTTCCTCCAACTTTAATACCATCTAGGTGTTTGATATACTGGAGTATTATTTCACTGTAGATGTTGAAGAGGTCTGGTGATAAAACATATCCCTGCCTGACGCCTCTCTTTACTGGTTTGAATGCACTTAACTCCCCTTCATACCTTATGGCAGTTTCTTGCTCCCAGTATAGATTTCTTATTATTCTGAGGTCTTTACCATCTATATCTAGATCTTGTAATATATTAAATAGATCTTGATGTTTGACTTTGTCAAATGCATAGTCAAATAAAAAAACTCGACTCTCTAAATACTTCAGTTTTTATTGTAATTTGTTTTCTTCTCTTTTAACAAAACACATTTCAGTCATTCGTTTCTCCGTCATTTTGACGGGCATAACCACCAGTAGGTCTAATAATAATAAATGTAAAAAAAGGGTTGTAAATGCTACTCAGTAGACAACTACTACTCATAGAAAAAGCTGTTGTCTTTTGTGTATTATAATATGTTTAGTTGATCAATAGTAATGAGGGATTGTGCTTGACAATTTAAAAAGGTTCGCATGAATTGAGGAAATAAATAGAGATCCCAACAGGGTTACAAATATGAAGTTAAGATGCCTAAATGGGTTATGGGTATGGACTATAGACCCCAACAGGGTTACAACTATGAAGTTAAGATGCCTAAATGGGTTATGGGTATGGACTATAGATCCCAACAGGGTTACAACTATGAAGTTAAGATGCCTAAATGGGTTATGGGTATGGACTATAGACCCCAACAGGGTTACAACTATGAAGTTAAGATGCCTAAATGGGTTATGGGTATGGACTATAGACCCCAACAGGGTTACAACTATGAAGTTAAGATGCCTAAATGGGTTATGGGTATGGACTATAGATCTCAACAGGGTTACAACTATGAAGTTAAGATGCCTAAATGGGTTATGGGTATGGACTATAGATCCCAACAGGGTTACAACTATGAAGTTAAGATGCCTAAATGGGTTATGGGTATGGACTATAGACCCCAACAGGGTTACAACTATGAAGTTAAGATGCCTAAATGGGTTATGGGTATGGACTATAGACCCCAACAGGGTTACAACTATGAAGTTAAGATGCCTAAATGGGTTATGGGTATGGACTATAGATCCCAACAGGGTTACTATGAAGTTAAGATGCCTAAATGGGTTATGGGTATGGACTATAGATCCCAACAGGGTTACAACTATGAAGTTAAGATGCCTAAATGGGTTATGGGTATGGACTATAGATCCCAACAGGGTTACAACTATGAAGTTAAGATGCCTAAATGGGTTATGGGTATGGACTATAGACCCCAACAGGGTTACAACTATGAAGTTAAGATGCCTAAATGGGTTATGGGTATGGACTATAGATCCCAACAGGGTTACAACTATGAAGTTAAGATGCCTAAATGGGTTATGGGTATGGACTATAGATCCCAACAGGGTTACAACTATGAAGTTAAGATGCCTAAATGGGTTATGGGTATGGACTATAGATCCCAACAGGGTTACAACTATGAAGTTAAGATGCCTAAATGGGTTATGGGTATGGACTATAGACCCCAACAGGGTTACAACTATGAAGTTAAGATGCCTAAATGGGTTATGGGTATGGACTATAGATCCCAACAGGGTTACAACTATGAAGTTAAGATGCCTAAATGGGTTATGGGTATGGACTATAGATCCCAACAGGATTACAACTATGAAGTTAAGATGCCTAAATGGGTTATGGGTATGGACTATAGATCCCAACAGGGTTACAACTATGAAGTTAAGATGCCTAAATGGGTTATGGGTATGGACTATAGATCCCAACAGGGTTACAACTATGAAGTTAAGATGCCTAAATGGGTTATGGGTATGGACTATAGATCTCAACAGGGGTTAGATACAAACGGGTTAGGGATATTGAATATAAATCTCGGGATTAGAGGGATATGGACTATACTATAGATATACCAACAGGGAAGTTTTAAAATGTACTATGATCCATAGATGGCCTAATTGTGAGCTATACTATAGATATACCAACAGGGAAGTTTTAAAATGTACTATGATCCATAGATGGCCTAATTGTGAGCTATACTATAGATACCAACAGGGAAGTTTTAAAATGTACTTTGATCCATAGATGGCCTAATTGTGAGCTATACTATAGATACCAACAGGGAAGTTTTAAAATGTACTATGATCCATAGATGGCCTAATTGTGAGCTATACTATAAATATACCAACAGGGAAGTTTTAAAATGTACTATGATCCATAGATGGCCTAATTGTGAGCTATACTATAGATACCAACAGGGAAGTTTTAAAATGTACTATGATCCATAGATGGCCTAATTGTGAGCTATACTATAAATATACCAACAGGGAAGTTTTAAAATGTACTATGATCCATAGATGGCCTAATTGTGAGCTATACTATAGATACCAACAGGGAAGTTTTAAAATGTACTATGATCCATAGATGGCCTAATTGTGAGCTATACTATAGATATACCAACAGGGAAGTTTTAAAATGTACTATGATCCATAGATGGCCTAATTGTGAGCTATACTATAGATACCAACAGGGAAGTTTTAAAATGTACTATGATCCATAGATGGCCTAATTGTGAGCTATACTATAGATATACCAACAGGGAAGTTTTAAAATGTACTATGATCCATAGATGGCCTAATTGTGAGCTATACTATAGATATACCAACAGGGAAGTTTTAAAATGTACTTTGATCCATAGATGGCCTAATTGTGAGCTATACTATAGATACCAACAGGGAAGTTTTAAAATGTACTATGATCCATAGATGGCCTAATTGTGAGCTATACTATAGATACCAACAGGGAAGTTTTAAAATGTACTATGATCCATAGATGGCCTAATTGTGAGCTATACTATAGATACCAACAGGGAAGTTTTAAAATGTACTATGATCCATAGATGGCCTAATTGTGAGCTATACTATAGATATACCAACAGGGAAGTTTTAAAATGTACTTTGATCCATAGATGGCCTAATTGTGAGCTATACTATAGATATACCAACAGGGAAGTTTTAAAATGTACTTTGATCCATAGATGGCCTAATTGTGAGCTATACTATAGATATACCAACAGGGAAGTTTTAAAATGTACTTTGATCCATAGATGGCATAATTGTGAGGCACTGTGGTCAAGCGTCAGCATATTCAGATGGCGCACCGAAGGTTTTCGGTGCAAATCCTAGTGATGGCCACTCAATCTCTTAGTATGCCTTTTACTGCAGAAATTGGTGGCCTAATATTAGCAATATATAAACCAGTCAAGCATAGACCTAGCTGCAGTGATCTTTTTATAGATCCGTGCCTCTATACAGTTTTTTATATCCCCACCAGGAAATCGCGGAACTTATAAAAAAATTCCAGAAAATTAAGTTTCTAAATCACATTTCTAAGTACCGGTAGGCCTAATCGCTAATTAGAAGCCTTAACTCTAATTTAGAAATACAACCCAATAACAATCTATTGCAAAGCTCAGATAAACATAAAGACAAGAACAAGATCTGAAAACAAATGTGTAGGCTTATTCATTTTCCTTTCTTTCTTTTTATTAACTAGGGACTTTTTCTAAGCATATATTTTTGATTTCACCAATTAGAATTGTAATTTTATATTGACATTTCCTAAAAACAAATCACGAATCGTCAGCAAACTAGTCACTGGGCTATATAATATCTTAGCTCCTACAATACAATATAGAAATGTAGGCCTACACATAGAATTATATGACCACCAATACAGCTGATGGTTGTGGGAAGTAAGGAAACACCCATTTCTAGCCAGCCAATATTGGATAAGATACAGAGTACATAAAATATGGCGCAGAATAAAATATAATATTATGCGCAGTAGCGTTTTTTTCTGCATCCCTTATTAACCTTTCCGCTTTTTATGAAGAGATTGTGTGGCCAGTAGTATGCACAACCTCCTAATGGTCAGCGGGGTTGTCTCATCTTGCTTGTATGTCTTCTATTCTAATGATCAACAGGGTTGTCTCATTATGTATTAATGTCTTTTTCTATCAGAATGGGATGTCTCTTCTTGCTTTTGTGTCTTCTATTCTAATAGTCAACAGGGTTGTCTGAATTGTCTCATCTTGCTATTGTGTCATCTATTTTAATAGTCAACAGGGTTGTCTCATCTTGCTTTTGTGTCTTCTATTCTAATAGTCAACAGGGTTGTCTCTGTCTCATCTAGCTTTTGTGTCTTATATTCTAATAGTCAACAGGGTTGTCTCTGTCTCATCTAGCTTTTGTGTCTTATATTCAAATAGTCAACAGGGTTGTCTCTGTCTCATCTAGCTTTTGTGTCATCTATTTTAATAGTCAACAGGGTTGTCTCATCATGCTTTTGTGTCATCTATTTTAATAGTCAACAGGGTTGTCTCATCTTGCTTTTGTGTCTTCTATTCTAATAGTCAACAGGGTTGTCTCATCTAGCTTTTGTGTCATCTATTTTAATAGTCAACAGGGTTGTCTTATCTTGCTTTTGTGTCATCTATTTTAATAGTCAACAGGGTTGTCTAATCTTGCTTTTGTGTCTTCTATTCTAAAAGTCAACAGGGTTGTCTCATCTAGCTTTTGTGTCATCTATTTTAATAGTCAACAGGGTTGTCTCATCTTGCTTTTGTGTCTTCTATTCTAATAGTCAACAGGGTTGTCTCATCTAGCTTATGTGTCATCTGTTCTAATAGTCAACAGGGTAGTCTCATCTTGCTTTTGTGTTTTCTATTCTATTAGTCAACAGGGTTGTCTCATCTTGCTTTTATGTCTTATATTCTAATAGTCAACAGGGCTGTCTTATCTATCTTTTGTGTCTTCTATTCTAATAGTCAACAGGGTTGTCTCATCTAGCTTTTGTGTCATCTATTTTAATAGTCAACAGGGTTGTCTCATCTTGCTTTTGTGTCTTCTATTCTAATAGTCAACAGGGTTGCCTCATCTAGCTTATGTGTCATCTGTTCTAATAATCAACAGGGTAGTCTCATCTTGCTTTTGTGTTTTCTATTCTATTAGTCAACAGGGTTGTCTCATCTTGCTTTTGTGTCTTATATTCTAATAGTCAACAGGGTTGTCTTATATTGCTTTTGTTTCATCTATTCTAATAGTCAACAGGGTTGTCTCATCTTGCTTTTGTCTTCTATTCTAATGATTAACAGGGTTGTCTCATTATGTATTAATGTCTTCTTTAATCAGAATGGTCAACAGGGATGTCTCTTCTTGCTTTTGTGTCTTCTATTCTAATAGTCAACAGGGTTGTCTGAATTGTCTCATCTTGCTATTGTGTCATCTATTTTAATAGTCAACAGGGTTGTCTCATCTTGCTTTTGTGTCTTCTATTCTAATAGTCAACAGGGTTGTCTCATCTTGCTTTTGTGTCTTCTATTCTAATAGTCAACAGGGTTGTCTCATCTTGCTTTTGTCTTCTATTCTAATAGTCAACAGGGTTGTCTTATCTAGCTTTTGTGTCTTCTATTCTAATAGTCAACAGGGTTGTCTCATCTTGCTTTTGTGTCTACTATTCTAATAGTTCACAGGGTTGTCTCATCTTGCTTTTGTCTTCTATTCTAATAGTCAACAGGGTTGTCTTATATAGCTTTTGTGTCTTCTATTCTAATAGTCAACAGGATTGTCTCATCTTGCTTTTGTGTCTTCTATTCTAATAGTCAACAGGGTTGTCTCATCTTGCTTTTGTGTCTTCTATGCTAATAGTCAACAGGGTTGTCTCATCTTGCTTTTGTCTTCTATTCTAATGATTAACAGGGTTGTCTCATTATGTATTAATGTCTTCTTTAATCAGAATGGTCAACAGGGATGTCTCTTCTTGCTTTTGTGTCTTCTATTCTAATAGTCAACAGGGTTGTCTGAATTGTCTCATCTTGCTATTGTGTCATCTATTTTAATAGTCAACAGGGTTGTCTCATCTTGCTTTTGTGTCTTCTATTCTAATAGTCAACAGGGTTGTCTCATCTTTCTTTTGTGTCTTCTATTCTAATAGTCAACAGGGTTGTCTCATCTTGCTTTTGTCTTCTATTCTAATAGTCAACAGGGTTGTCTTATCTAGCTTTTGTGTCTTCTATTCTAATAGTCAACAGGGTTGTCTCATCTTGCTTTTGTGTCTACTATTCTAATAGTTCACAGGGTTGTCTCATCTTGCTTTTGTCTTCTATTCTAATAGTCAACAGGGTTGTCTTATATAGCTTTTGTGTCTTCTATTCTAATAGTCAACAGGATTGTCTCATCTTGCTTTTGTGTCTTCTATTCTAATAGTCAACAGGGTTGTCTCATCTTGCTTTTGTGTCTTCTATGCTAATAGTCAACAGGGTTGTCTCATCTTGCTTTTGTGTCTTCTATTCTAATAGTCAACAGGGTTGTCTCATCTTGCTTTTGTCTTCTATTCTAATAGTCAACAGGGTAGTCTTATCTAGCTTTTGTCTTCTATTCTAATAGACAACAGGGTTGTCTCATTTTGCTTTTGTCTTCTATTCTAATAGTCAACAGGGTTGTCTTATCTAGCTTTTTTGTCTCCTATTCTAATAGTGAACAGAGTTGTCTCATCTTGCTTTTGTGTCTTCTATTCTATAACAGTCAACAGGGTTGTCTCATCTAGCTTATGTGTCATCTATTCTAATAGTCAACAGGGTAGTCTCATCTTGCTTTTGTGTCTTCTATTCTAATAGTCAACAGGGTTGTCTCATCTTGCTTTTGTCTTCTATTCTAATAGTCAACAGGGTTGTCTTATCTAGTTTTTGTCTTCTATTCTAATAGTCAACAGGGTTGTCTCATCTTTCTTTTGTCTTCTATTCTAATAGTCAACAGGGTTGTCTTATCTAGCTTTTTTGTCTCCTATTCTAATAGTGAACAGAGTTGTCTCATCTTGCTTTTGTGTCTTCTATTCTATAACAGTCAACAGGTTGTCTCATTTAGCTTATGTGTCATCTATTCTAATAGTCAAAAGGGCAGTCTCATCTTGCTTTTGTGTTTTCCATTCTATTAGTCAACTGGGTTGTCTCATCTTGCTTTTGTGTCTTCTATTCTAATAGTCAACAGGGCTGTCTTATCTATCTTTTGTGTCTTCTATTCTAATAGTCAACAGGGTTGTCTTATCTTGCTTTTGTTTCATCTATTCTAATAGTCAACAGGGTTGTCTCATCTTGCTTTTGTCTTGTATTCTAATGATTAACAGGGTTGTCTCATTATGTATTAATGTCTTCTTTAATCAGAATAGTGGACAGGGTTGTGTTATCTAGCTTTTATGTCTTCTATTCTAATATTCATCAGGGATGTCTCTTCTTGCTTTTGTGTCTTCTATTCTAATAGTCAACAGGGTTGTCTGAATTGTCTCATCTTGCTATTGTGTCTTCTATTATAGTCAACAGGGTTGTCTCATCTTGCTTTTATGTCTTCTATTCTAATATTCATCAGGGTTGTCTCTTCTTGCTTTTGTGTCTTCTATTCAAATAGTCAACAGGGTTGTCTGAGTTGTCTCATCTTGCTTTTGTGTCTTATATTCTAATAGTCAACAGGGTTGTCTTATCTAGCTTTTGTGTCTTCTATTCTAATAGTCAAAATGGTTGTGTCATCTAGCTTTTGTGTCATCTATTCTAATAGTCAACAGGATTGTCTCATCTAGCTTTTGTGTCTTCTTTTTTAATAGTCAACAGGGTTGTCTCATCGTGCTTTTTTGTCTTCTATTCTAATAGTCAACAGGGTTGTCTCATCTTGCTTTTGTCTTCTATTCTAATAGTCAACAGGGTTGTCTTATCTAGCATTTTTGTTTCCTATTCTAATAGTGAACAGGGTTGTCTCATCTTGCTTTTGTGTCTTCTATTCTAATAGTCAATAGGGTTGTCTGAGTTGTCTCATCTTGCTTATGTGTCTTCTATTCTAATAGTTATATTGTGTTTGTTCTATTGGTTATATTGTGTCTATTCTATTGGTTATATTGTGTCTATTCTATAGGTTATATTGTGTTTGTTCTATTAGTTATTTTGTGTCTATTCTATTGGTTTTATTGTGTTTGTTCTATTGTTTATATTGTGTTTTTTTTATTGCTTATATTGTGTCTATTCTATTGGTTATATTGTGTTTGTTCTATTGGTTATATAGTGTTTGTTCTATTGGTTACATTGTGTCTATTCTAATGGTTATATTGTGTTTGTTCTATTGGTTATATTGTATTTGTTCTATTGGTTATATTGTGTTTGTTCTATTGGTTTTATTGTGTCTATTCTATTGGTTATATTGTGTTTGTTCTATTGGTTATATTGTGTTAGTTCTATTGGTTATATTGTGTTTGTTCTATTGGTTATATTGTGTTTGTTCTATTGGTTATATTGTGTCTATTCTATTGGTTTTATTGTGTTTGTTCTATTGGTTATATTGTTTTTTTTTATTGCTTATATTGTGTCTATTCTATTGGTTATATTGTGTTTGTTCTATTGGTTATATAGTGTTTGTTCTATTGGTTACATTGTGTCTATTCTAATGGTTATATTGTGTTTGTTCTATTGGTTATAATGTATTTGTTCAATTGGTTATATTGTGTTTGTTCTATTGGTTTTATTGTGTCTATTCTATTGGTTATATTGTGTTTGTTCTATTGGTTATATTGTGTTAGTTCTATTGGTTATATTGTGTTTGTTCTATTGGTTATATTGTGTTTGTTCTATTGGTTATATTGTGTTTGTTCTATTGCTTATATTGTGTCTCTTCTATTTGTTATATTGTGTTTGTTCTATTGGTTATATTGTGTTTGTTCTATTGGTTATATTGTGTTTGTTCTTTTGGTTATATTGTGTTTGTTCTATTGGTTATATTGTGTTTGTTCTATTGGTTATATTGTGTATATTCTATTGGTTATATTGTGTTTGTTCTATTGGTTATATTGTATTTGTTCTATTGGTTATATTGTGTCTATTCTATTGGTTATATTGTGTTTGTTCTAGTGGTTATATTGTGTTTGTTCTATTGGTTATATTGTGTTTGTTCTATTGGTTATATTGTGTTGGTTCTATTGGTTATATTGTGTCTATTTTATTGGTTTTATTGTGTTTTTTTTATTGCTTATATTGTGTCTATTCTATTGGTTATATTGTGTTTGTTCTATTGGTTATATTGTGTTTGTTCTATTGGTTATTTTGTGTTTGTTCTATTGGTTATATTGTGTCTATTCTATTGGTTTTATTGTGTTTGTTCTATTGGTTATATTGTGGTTTTTTTATTGCTTATATTGTGTCTATTCTATTGGTTATATTTTGTTTGTTCTATTGGTTATATAGTGTTTGTTCTATTGGTTACATTGTGTCTATTCTAATGGTTATATTGTGTTTGTTCTATTGGTTATATTGTATTTGTTCTATTGGTTTTATTGTGTTTGTTCTATTGGTTTTATTGTGTCTATTCTATTGGTTATATTGTGTTTGTTCTATTGGTTATATTGTGTTAGTTCTATTGGTTATATTGTGTTTGTTCTATTGGTTATATTGTGTTTGTTCTATTGGTTATATTGTGTTTGTTCTATTGCTTATATTGTGTCTATTCTATTTGTTATATTGTGTTTGTTCTATTGGTTATATTGTGTTTGTTCTATTGGTTATATTGTGTTTGTTCTATTGGTTATATTGTGTTTGTTCTATTGGTTATATTGTGTTTGTTCTATTGGTTATATTGTATTTGTTCTATTGGTTATATTGTGTCTATTCTATTGGTTATATTGTGTTTGTTCTATTGGTTATATTGTGTTTGTTCTATTGGTTATATTGTGTTTGTTCTATTGGTTATATTGTGTTGGTTCTATTGGTTATATTGTGTCTATTTTATTGGTTTTATTGTGTTTTTTTAATTGCTTATATTGTGTCTTTTCTATTGGTTATATTGTGTTTGTTCTATTGGTTATATTGTGTTTTTTCTATTGGTTATATTGTGTTTGTTCTATTGGTTTTATTGTGTCTATTCTATTGGTTATATTGTGTCTGTTCTATTGGTTATATTGTGTCTATTCTATTGGTTATATTGTGTCTATTCTATATAACCAATATAACCAATAGAACAAACATGTAATCTACTTAGCTCTACAAACATATAATCTACTTAGCTCTACAAACATATAATCTACTTAGCTCTACAATTATATAATCTACTTAGCTCTACAAACATATAATCTACTTAGCTCTACAAACATATAATCTACTTAGCTCTAAAAACATCTTGTCAGTTCCCATTGTTGTGTAAGTAATAATAATAGAAATTGTTCTATCTTGTCAGTTCCCATTGTTGTGTAAGTAATAATAATAGAAATTGTTATATCTTGCCAGTTCGCATTGCTGTGTAAGTAATAATAATAGAAATTGTTCTATCTTGCCAGTTCCCATTGCTGTGTAAGTAATAATAATAGAAATTGTTGTATCTTGCCAGTTCCCATTGCTGTGTAAGTAATAATAATAGAAATTGTTATATCTTGTCAGTTCTCATTGTTGTGTAAGTAATAATAATAGAAATTGTTCTATCTTGTCAGTACCCATTGCTGTGTAAGTAATAATAATAGAAATTGTTGTATCTTGTCAGTTCCCATTGTTGTGTAAGTAATAATAATAGAAATTGTTCTATCTTGTCAGTTCCCATTGTTGTGTAAGTAATAATAATAGAAATTGTTCTATCTTGCCAGTTCCCATTGCTGTGTAAGTAATAATAATAGAAATTGTTGTATCTTGTCAGTTCCCATTGCTGTGTAAGTAATAATAATAGAAATTGTTCTATCTTGTCAGTTCCCATCTTGCCAGTTCCCATTGCTGTGTAAGCAGCAAGAATTTTTACCTCTTCCTGTCGATAAGCTGGTTGAAATTGTCTGGTTGAAATTGTCAGCGATGACAAACTCAAAGTCACAGCAGAGGAGACTGTCTACAAGGCCTGTCTTTGTTGATGAAGAGATCAGGAAGCTGAATCTTGTTGAGGCAATTGTTTGTACTATATTAAAAAAAAAAAAAAAACATGCTGTTAGAAAAACTGTGCACAGTGGATCTCATACTTTAGGAGTGTACCCTGAACCTTAGTATTTAACCTTAGTGTTAAACAGAATGAGACTGGTAGCCCACTTTCTGTTGACCTTTTCATAGAACTTCATACCAGTATTGAATTTGGCTTGAAATACAATGTTTATAATTATAGAAGTAATCCTCTTACCAAAAATATTTCAAAACATTTTTAGTAAAAACAAATATAATAAGACAATATGCACTTCCTTTGTAGTTTTGTCAGATGAATGTTGACTATGGATATGTGAGTGAGATAGTTTTTTTTAAATGTTGTTTATAGTGTGTTATCTTGTATTTAACATTTTACAGATGGTGCTTGTTCTAGAGACTAGATTCACAATAAATCATTGACACATCAGTTTGAAATAGAAATTCCTACATTAAGGTAAATATTACTTTTATTTATAGGTTGTTTTATTTCTATTAAGAGTTAATAATGTCCAATGTAAACAGCTAAGTAAGAGATAGTTTATACACAGTTCTCTAGAAGGTTCCATGTAAAGTTTAGTTTACATAGTGAACTTCTAATGTACATCAGTCAGAGTCTGTAGTTTAAAGTTCATTTGATTTCATTTTCAGACAATTAGTTGTGACAATTAAATATGTTGCAAATGGATTAAAGCAAAATATGGCTTATTTGGAGATTATCATAGTTGTTGTCTTCATGTCAGACAATTTTTTTTTATTAACATCTTCCTTTGTACTTCCTTTGTATTTGCACAATTTTTTTAAACTCTTTCAGCATTGATAGGTGTCAAATTTGATTTAACCAAACTGCAGATGTCTTTTAAAGATGCTCAGATCAGCATAAGGACATATGCCAAAACAAATACATGCAAATGCTCTTTCTTCCCCATGGAATGGGTTGCCTGAACTAACAGAGAATACCATTCATTAACTTTTGCATTTTGATCAGTGTTTTAAAAGATGCAGAGTCCAGATGAATACAGGATACAATAAAAATTTTCTTTTTAAAAATTTGCATCTGTAATATATAAGATAAAAAGATTTGCCTCATGATTTGTTATATTAGTTTATTTTGTTATGTTATATTCTGCTTTCGAGTCCCTATTGTACATTTAGTTTATTTTGTTATATCAAAATTAATTTTTATTGTTTTTTTTCTAACTTAATTTAACAATTGTAATTTATACATTGTCAAAGTTTCTAAAATATCGCCACTTGAAGTTGTGAATGATTTCCTAGTTATTAAATGATAATAGTTGCTGAGACATTTACTTTAAGAAACTTGTCAATTATCACTTGTTTGATTTTGTATATTTAGTAAACAGTTCTTATTAAACTTTTTTTTATGTAATAATAGAAGTAAACGTAGAATTGTGTTCATGTTTTCACTAAATTTTTTTAATAAATAACTTATTTCATGATTTTATTTGTTAATTTTTCTTTTTAAAGCAATCCAATAATTAATTATATTAAAAAGAAAAACAAAGCATTGTAAATAGTCAGAGTTTGTATTTAAAAATTCCTTAAAAAAATTACAGCACTAATTCAATTTAAAATTTATAATTTAAATAAGAGAAAAAAAAAACTAATTACACAATTAAACTAAATATCTTATTTATCAAAATATCAACACAAAGTAAAACAGTTAAGTATAAACTATGTCCACTTCAACATGGCTTCATTGAAAAAACAACAATGTCAAAAAACAAATGACTATACCGGTAGTTCTATAGATGACTTGACCAAATGATGAAATAATTCGGATCAGATTGATTTCATTTGAGGCCTACTAGTTATTAAGAAATGATTGTACTAATAAAAATATCAATTATTTGGTATCTCGCTGGTTCGATACATCAATGAATTTAAGATTTTCAGTTTGGGTAAAAAAAAAAAAAAAATTATTTAAACTTAAACGAGTAATAAATCATATCATCTGGGTTTCAAACCTTTGCTTATAGGATAGTTTTTATATATAGTTTTTGTGACTGATTTTAAATGTATATAGATTCGGTGCTAAGATGCTGAGGGTCTGGTGGATTATCATAGCTGTTAGGCCCCATATCCTGTGGGCCACCCTTCTGTAAACCGGAAGCGTGTAGCCGGGCCCATCACGAAAGTGCGTTACCCCAAAATGTCTCTGATCACACAGGTTCCGCAGGGAGACACAGAAAGCTTCCTGAACTTCATCTGGGTTTATTTGTAGGGTTTCTGGAATGATTTCATCTGTTCTCGCCAAGATTGGGTATACAACTTTTCTGCCATCCTAAAATAAAAGTGTAAAATAATAATTTTTTTTTTTTCAATTTCTTAAAAATATGAGCACAATTTTATAATCTGTAAATTTTTCAGTTTTAGAACATAAGTAAAGTTAAGTATCCCATTGGCCCAAATTGACCATAGGGCTGGTGAAGCAGGGTTCAACAGTTTCTGTGGTCATGGCATTGTATTGTGTGGTCAGCACAATGCCAAGTTGCCCTTACTTTACCCCAAGTTCAAGTACCAATCAGAGTTAAGGGGGGGGACCCACAAACACCCTGCAGACTTGGGAACAAATCTAAATATGCAAAAAAAAAGCCTCCTTTACTAAATTTCTCCTGACTAATGCCAGAGCTAGGTAGACTCAGGAACAGCCACCAGTCCCGGGAAAAAATCTTAGCCAGCATTCAAATCCAGAACCCTCATTACACCATGTTAGTACCGGTATTAGGTTGTTTAGTTTATATTGAAAGTGAATCTTACAGAGCCTGGAACTGAATTCATCTGTCTAGTTTATATTGAAAGTGAATCTTACAGAGCCTGGCACTGAATTCATCTGTCTAGTTTATATTGAAAGTGAATCTTACAGAGCCTGAAACTGAATTCATCTGTCTAGTTTATATTGAAAGTGAATCTTACGAGCCTGGAACTGAATTCATCTGTCTAGTTTATATTGAAAGCGAATCTTACAGAGCCTGGAACTGAATTCATCTGTCTAGTGTATATTGAAAGTGAATCTTACAGAGCCTGGAACTGAATTCATCTGTCTAGTTTATATTGAAAGTGAATCTTACAGAGCCTGGAACTGAATTCATCTGTCTAGTTTATATTGAAAGTGAATCTTACAGAGCCTGGAACTGAATTCATCTGTCTAATTTATATTGAAATTGAATCTTACAGAGCCTGGAACTGAATTCATCTGTCTAGTTTATATTGAAAGTGAATCTTACAGAGCCTGGAACTGAATTCATCTGTCTAGTTTATATTGAAATTGAATCTTACAGAGCCTGGAACTGAATTCATCTGTCTAGTTTATATTGAAATTGAATCTTACAGAGCCTGGAACTGAATTCATCTGTCTAGTTTATATTGAAAGTGAATCTTACAGAGCCTGGCACTGAATTCATCTGTCTAGTTTATATTGAAAGTGAATCTTACAGAGCCTGAAACTGAATTCATCTGTCTAGTTTATATTGAAAGTGAATCTTACAGAGCCTGGAACTGAATTCATCTGTCTAGTTTATATTGAAAGCGAATCTTACAGAGCCTGGAACTGAATTCATCTGTCTAGTGTATATTGAAAGTGAATCTTACAGAGCCTGGAACTGAATTCATCTGTCTAGTTTATATTGAAAGTGAATCTTACAGAGCCTGGAACTGAATTCATCTGTCTAGTTTATATTGAAATTGAATCTTACAGAGCCTGGCACTGAATTCATCTGTCTAGTTTATATTGAAATTGAATCTTACAGAGCCTGGAACTGAATTCATCTGTCTAGTTTATATTGAAATTGAATCTTACAGAGCCTGGAACTGAATTCATCTGTCTAGTTTATATTGAAATTGAATCTTACAGAGCCTGGAACTGAATTCATCTGTCTAGTTTATATTGAAATTGAATCTTACAGAGCCTGGAACTGAATTCATCTGTCTAGTTTATATTGAAAGTGAATCTTACAGAGCCTGGAACTGAATTCATCTGTCTAGTTTATATTGAAAGTGAATCTTACAGAGCCTGGAACTGAATTCATCTGTCTAATTTATATTGAAATTGAATCTTACAGAGCCTGGCACTGAATTCATCTGTCTAGTTTATATTGAAAGTGAATCTTACAGAGCCTGGAACTAAATTCATCTGTCTAGTTTATATTGAAAGTGAATCTTACAGAGCCTGGAACTGAATTCATCTGTCTAGTTTATATTGAAATTGAATCTTACAGAGCCTGGAACTGAATTCATCTGTCTAGTTTATATTTAAAGTGAATCTTACAGAGCCTGGAACTGAATTCATCTGTCTAGTTTATATTGAAAGTGAATCTTACAGAGCCTGGAACTGAATTCATCTGTCTAGTTTATATTGAAATTGAATCTTACAGAGCCTGGAACGGAATTCATATGTCTAGTTTATATTGAAATTGAATCTTACAGAGCCTGGAACTGAATTCATCTGTCTAGTTTATATTGAAATTGAATCTTACAGAGCCTGGAACTGAATTCATCTGTCTAGTATATATTGAAAGTGAATCTTACAGAGCCTGGAACTGAATTCATCTGTCTAGTTTATATTGAAATTGAATCTTACAGAGCCTGGCACTGAATTCATCTGTCTAGTTTATATTGAAATTGAATCTTACAGAGCCTGGAACTGAATTCATCTGTCTAGTTTATATTGAAATTGAATCTTACAGAGCCTGGAACTGAATTCATCTGTCTAGTATATATTGAAAGTGAATCTTACAGAGCCTGGAACTGAATTCATCTGTCTAGTTTATATTGAAATTGAATCTTACAGAGCCTGGCACTGAATTCATCTGTCTAGTTTATATTGAAATTGAATCTTACAGAGCCTGGAACTGAATTCGTCTGTCTAGTTTATATTGAAATTGAATCTTACAGAGCCTGGAACTGAATTCATCTGTCTAGTTTATATTGAAATTGAATCATACAGAGCCTGGAACTGAATTCATCTGTCTAGTATATATTGAAAGTGAATCTTACAGAGCCTGGAACTGAATTCATCTGTCTAGTTTATATTGAAAGTGAATCTTACAGAGCCTGGAACTGAATTCATCTGTCTAGTTTATATTGAAATTGAATCTTACAGAGCCTGGAACTGAATTCATCTGTCTAGTTTATATTGAAAGTGAATCTTACAGAGCCTGGAACTGAATTCATCTGTCTAGTTTATATTGAAAGTGAATCTTACAGAGCCTGGAACTGAATTCATCTGTCTAGTTTATATTGAAATTGAATCTTACAGAGCCTGGAACTGAATTCATCTGTCTAGTTTATATTGAAAGTGAATCTTACAGAGCCTGGCACTGAATTCATCTGTCTAGTTTATATTGAAAGTGAATCTTACAGAGCCTGGAACTGAATTCATCTGTCTAGTTTATATTGAAAGTGAATCTTACAGAGCCTGGAACTGAATTCATCTGTCTAGTTTATATTGAAAGTGAATCTTACAGAGCCTGGAACTGAATTCATCTGTCCCCAAACATCGAAACTCAACGGATCAATCCCGAGCTCTTCTTGAGTTTCTCTCAGATCCGTGTGCTCAAAATCCTGATCGGTTTTATCGACGTTGCCTCCTGGGAAACTAGAACAAAGAATGACAACACAAATAAATTGATCAAATATTGAAACACATATCTTGATCAAATTTATGGGCCACTGTGTTGTCGAGCGGCAACGTGTTCGTCTCGAGTACCGAAGGTCCTGTGTTCATATCCTGGTGAATGCTAGGATTTGTTCCCGGATCTGGAGGCTGTCCCTTAGTCCACCCAGCTCTCTTGGGTACCTGACATTACTCGGGGTTAAAGTAAAGGAGGCTGGACATTGTGCTGGCCACACAATCAACTAGTATGGCCCTTGGTCCACCCAGCTCTCATGGGTACCTGACATTAGTCAGAGTTAAAGTAAAGGAGGCTGGCCATTGTGCTAGCCACACAATCAACTAGTAGGCCTATGGCCCTTAGTCCACCCAGCTCTCATGGGTACCTGACAATAGTCAGGGTTAAAGTAAAGGGAGCTGGCCATTGTGCTTGACACTAAATTCCCTAGTATGCCGTGGCCGGTACGCGGCATTTTGGCGTCGACCGTTATGGCGTGATGGAATAATTGAGGAAAACAATATTTTTTGGTATAATAAATGAAACTAATAATAAATAATAATAATCTAAAACGATGTCTTTACTATATACTATATATACTTTATACTTTAGCATATACACTAGGACTCTAACAATTTAAAAACTTAGTTTTATATAGGCTTATGTATCTATTTATTGGCATAAAATGCTTATCTATCTATTTTTAGCTTATCTATCTATTTATATATCTCAATATCTGTTGTCCTTATAATAATATAAAAGAAGTTTTTTTTTTTGCTCCACACCTATTTATTTGCAAAAATTAAGCGTGCTAGTTTTTAAATAAAATTCTAATAAGTACACATGTTCATGAAGTAACTCATATTGGCCAACCTGTCAAATGACTTGACTGTTGTAAAATAGTTGGGGTCAATCGTCGACAAGATGGTTAGAGAATTAATCAATGGATGTTTAAGAATATTGGGTAGGTAGTAAAAAGATAAAAAGAAACATTTTTGATTGAATGGTCAATAGGGAGTGGTCATTGCAGCCTACAATCAGAAATAATTAGAAACATAATAGAATACTTGATAGGACTAGCCAATTATTTTTTTTAATGGAGCCATAAAAGCTTGTGCATTCAGGATATTGTTTTAAAAGGTTATTATTCGTCAATTAAAATTTGTATTACTGATAGTGTTTTAGATATGCCTTTATGCATTAAAATACATTGTTTTAGGCTGTCATTATTTACTTTTTCAATCAATCAGTTTATAAAAAAATAAGTTATAAAAATTTAATAATCCAATATATATACATTTTTAAAATCTGTTTTTATTTACTATTTGTTTATTTATTATACAAAAAAATATTGTTTTCCTCAAAGTCATTAAGTTATTAAATGATGTGATATGCTTTTATTCCATCGCGACAAAACGACCGGCACACCCAAACATCCTGCTTTGGCCGTGGCCACGGTTACTGGTGAACGCTGTTTTACTGTCCCTATGATCAATTTGGTCTGACAGGATACTTTACTTTTTAATAACATTTACTACAATATTTTTATGCACTAATTTATTAGTCTAGAAGCTATGAAAATATTATTTACTAACAGCTCTTATCAATTTACTTTATAATAAAATATAATTTACATGAATTTTTGTTTTAAAACTTCAAAGAGTAAAGACACAACTGCAAATAGCTGTTAGAAGAATTGACACTAAGCACAGTTATATATTTCCTATTTTAGAAATTTGGAAAGACAAAGGAAGCTTGCTTTTTACAATAAGGTAACTATAACCTTAAAAACAAAAAAAATTACAAGTCCCACTTAGTATCTGTCCTGTTTATATGGCTGTCACCCTTTATTTGGAATATGACTTTTGTTTAAAATTGTATACCCCTGTTTGATACAAGTCCAAGGAACTAGAACGGATTAAGGTACCACTGTATGTCTGTGATAGAATGAACTTCCGAACACAATTAAACAAGGACACAATATTGATATTTTTAAAGCAAAACTAAAAACTCACTTATTCGATCTATTTTAATAACATAGCCTGGTCTAGCGGTTAGCACACCGGACTGTCAACCAAAAACCAAAGGACAGGTCGCGGGTTCTATCCCTGCCACCGGCGGATCCCTGTCACCCTGGAGGAGTTTTGGGCCTGTAAACGTATTTGCGCCAGCAGGCAGCACTATGTTTACAGCAGCGCATAGAACTGTTCCCAACATGTTATATGCGCTATATAAGTCTCATATTTATTTATTTTTTTTTTTAAATGTCAAGCACATTCAAAGACTAATTGTAACGAATAGCGCTAGATAAATATGTGATTTGTATATCTCTCACCTTACTTGCCCTCTGTGCTTCCTCAACTTTGATGACCTCAGTGTTAGAAGTAAAGAAGGTTCATTGTGAACAGTGCACAACGGAACCAGCACAGCGGCACAAGTGTGACCAGGCCTCAAAGCATATTCCTTCGTTGTGCGAACTGGGTTTATGGATTGCATTACTTCTTGGGTTCCTCTTTTGTTCTCATCTGTTGGAATTTATCAAGAGGATAAAAATGTTGCTAGTTACTTGATTGACAACAATTGTGCTACATGGTGAATGGACAATATTTATGCTACATTTTTAAATGACTGATTTATAAATCATGCTACATTACCAGACAGTGAGTGTTAGCTAACTAACCTTATGTCCCAATGCAATGAATGAATTTAAAATATAAAAAACAGTGAATAAAAAAAAAAATTGTTTCTGTCAAAACAGGCCTATTCAACAACAGCAGAAGGCCAGAAGACCATCAGAAACTAGGTCATCCATTCTTAGACAAAAGAACAACAGCAATACTTTTCCACCCCTGCCTTAAAATAATGAAAGTACAGTAAAAAAAATTTATATAAATTTTTATTTTTCCTTGCCATTACTTACTAGTTACTAGTACTATTTATATCTAATACTAGACTATATACCCTTTATTTAAGTATTAAGCTTTATAACCATTGATTTTCTTTATAGTTAAATACAAATATTGCTATTTATTATAACTTTAACCTAATTACATTAATTAATAACAAACAATACTAGTTCTTTGCCTTCTAATCATAAATCAATACTTGCGCCCGCCCCCCTCTTGGGAGGTTGGCAGGTATGTATTCATCTTTTCATTTAGTCTGGAATTCATTAACTTATTCACTCACCCACTAATTTGTTCATATATTCACTCCCTTACTTCAGTCATTTATTTATATATTTATTAATCTGTACTTACATTTATTTATTCACCAAATCACTTATCCATTGATTCAATCATTCATTTATTACAAGGTTTGCTTACATCGCCCTATTTTCAACAGACTTAGATCCATCCAGGCACCCAACGTGGAGTAATTATCATTGTCTTAAACATAATTAGTTGAGCCGGGATTTCTAAATTATTGTTATTAAGTTCCTGACAACCACAGTACATTTTTTAATTCAAAGTATAGTCTTCAAATAGTAATATATCGGATAACTTAAGATATCTCCAAAAACAGGCACTGCAAACAAAAAGGTTTCTGCTATTGATTTTTATGCCTTTCTCATTATGATAAGAATCAATTCATCAAACCATTTGTGAAAATGTCGTCAACTTTTTCACCAGTTTATTGTTGACGTGTATGTCAAAACTGAAAGAGAATGTCTACTGTTATAATTAGATTAAATCAGAAAAAACTTAGGGTTTAAAACTATATTCACTTAAAAGATGCTGTTGCCAATGATGACACATTTGATGATATGGGGCAAATGGTTATACTGCCTGCTACATTCACTGGTAGCCCAAGACATATGCATGAATATGCTCAAGATGCTATGTCATATGTCCACGCACACGGATGTCCAGAGCTGTTTATAATCTTTACATGGACAGAAATAAAAAATTTACTTCTGGATGGTCAAGTGCCAAGTGATTGTCATGACATAACAGCCAGAGTTTTTAGGCAAAAGCTGATAAAACTAATGAATCTAATCACTAAGAATAATATTTATGGTGAGACAATTTGCTGGATGTACTCCATTGAATGACAAAAATTAAAAAGAGGCCTTCCACATAAGCACATTTTAGTTTGGCTATAAGACAAAATTCATCCATCCCAGGTTGACAAGATTATTTCTTTTTAAACCCTTTAATTAAATTTATTCATTTTATAAAAGTGTCTTTTGGTGTTTTTCTTCACTTTAAAAAAAAAAATTGTACTCAACCAACGAACCGATGATCGGCCGTTATGGCTGCTCCCGTGGTGTTATAAAATTGGCTGTTACCATAATTAAGTATTTGAAGACGAATCAAAATAATTCCGTTTGCTATGGGCAGAATTTTTTTTTCACTTTTATTTTCAATAGTACGGAAGTAAAACTAGTTCATTACTTTGTTGTTTTTGTTCCATTGTTTTTTTTTACGAACGTTTATATAATTGTCATGTGCTGGCCCATCAAAATCAAGGACAAATTTATTTGAACTTTTTCAAAATGAGGAAAGTGACATGGAAGATGACTTTATTAGCATTGTTCATGCTAGTAGTTCTGACTCTGATAATGCAGAATTGGATGCGAGTAGAGATGAGGACGAAGCTAGAAGAGGTTCAGTTGTGGTGACTGATAGATTTGTCTGGCAAAAAGTTGCTCCAGAATCAAATAGAATACAATTTGATCCTAATTTTATTGTCAGAAACCCACAAAGTGCACAGAATATAGTAGGAAGGTGCACAGAACCTATTCGTTTTTCACTGATAACATTATGAACACCAACAGTTCCTTTCAATGGAATCTAAAGTTTAATGGAAGCAAATTCATCCCAATAGCTGTTATTCTAAATGGCCAGAAAATGGAATTACATTAGAACATTACAAAAATTAGTTAGGGCGTCTTTTAGATATGGGGCTCATTGGCAAAACAAAAATTGTGACTACTGGACCACTAGGCTTCCATTGTTGACTCCATTTTTCAATTCAGTTATGAACTTTAATTTGTTTTCTTTGATTCATAGAACAATTTAGAAAATGAAAAGAAAAGAGGGGAAGAAAACTTTGATCCATGGAGTAAGGTGAGGCCGTTTCTGGACACAGTCAAAAATAGTTTCAAAAGGTATTATGTACCATCTAAAAATATATCAATTGATAAGTCAAAGATTGACATGAAAATTGTGTTGTTTATATTCAGTACATTCATGCCCAATAAGCGACATGCCAGATTTGGGATTAAAAAATGTCAATTATGCTACTCAAATGGCTATGTGGTGCACATTGAACTGTATGGGGGAAAAGTTTTTGATGTGCATCACAATGAAGGGCCTTGAAGCTGTTGGCGTGAGCTTGGGCCAGGCCTTGGGACTCCTGCTTGGGTCACCAGGGTCCTCGGCTCGTTTGAAATCAATAAGGGCTGCTGCTGGAAGGATGCAACTTGGGGCAAGTACCACCTTCCTGCCCCACCACAACATCGGCCAAAGGAGAGGGGGCAGAGATTGGCATGACTGGCCGGGGTGATGAGGCAGGTAGTATGTGTTAAGAGGTTTGCGACCTGGGCCTGACTCAATACAATAGTGCAGCTCTCAAGTGTATTGGTACAATAGTGTAGCTCTTGCAACTACTGCTTGTACTCGAACCTACTTTTCAGACAAACTTATTGGTTGGTATAAGACCATAAGACATTACAACCTCAGATCATGAATATCTTTCTTTGAACATCTGCAAAAACTTTGCAGAAATGAGACAACAATAGGTTTAGCTTCAAGGTACGTAACTATTATTTTCAATAAATGTTGTCCATGTATCAAATTTACCATTTCTGTTAAGAGAACTCCAATGACAAATACTAAAAAGTAATTTTTTGTTAAAAACTTTTGTCTGGAAATAAATGAGATGCTAACCAGATGTTTATTGACCAGTGGTGTAATCACAAGTAATAGTATTGAGCATTGTATGAATCTATTGTTTAAAGAGGATCCTGTAAAGAGAAGCAAAGATACTATTTGATATTGATAGAGCCTGACCAAACAAATCATTTATGGTGATGACAAGATAGTATTTTATTTATTCATAAGGCTTGAGATGAAGAAGCAGAATTATTTGATGAAGCACTTTATTAAAAGGAAGAAATTTGATGAGCAGTGGTAATAATATTGTCACGTGCAAAATCAGCTACTGACGTTAGATGATATTTTTAGTAATGTATTATTATATATATATATATATTCTTTTGATTCATATCCATCTTGGATCTCACAAGGTTGTATAAGAACTTGTATTGATGTTATTCAATTAGATTTGATGTTTATTTTACTCGTTTGCTATGAATCTTTGTGTATGAAATGATTTAGATAAACTGTACCTTAATATATAGGAAATCCACAATCCTGTTTGAAATTGAACACAATTTTATTCCAACAAGTTGAGATGATAAAATATAACAATACCACAGAATACATGTACCAGTATTATATAATGAAACTTAATCAGTTGAGATTCTTCTATAACGAACTAAGCCGTAATCCTATCTTTAAGAAAGTGGTCAAAAACAGTCCTCACACATTAGCGCCCAAACTAGAACTAAACTAACGGTATTCAACCCTCGTGCATATGACGTATTTTATTGCTATGACGTAGTGTCTAGACATATACATGTTTTATTCCTAACACGGAAACATTTCGGGTTTAAGATTATTTCATTTTAACTTTAGTTAATAATAACAGAACCAATCTAATTATGGAAATAAACTACTCGTAACAATATACTGACTGTTGAGTATGCTCACTGTGACAAATTCATTCATAATAAGGATAATTTGTATATTGCAAAAAATCCAACAATTATTTATGATTTGCAACTTTTCTCAAACTAGTGAATGATAGGTTTTATTCATTCATATCCACTAAGGATCATTATTGTGCAAGATAAAAACAGCAACACACTTTTCACAAATATTTTTTCACTTTTTTTTGGTGTGTTAATGAATAATTTACCTTAATCATTCACAGAATGGATATTTATTATATATTGCAAACTGAGCTAAATACATTTCTGCAACTTCTCTCTTATTATGAATGAAATATAGAATATTCATTCTAGGTCAGTCACATTCCAAAATGGATTAAAGACAAAAACTTTCTTTTAGACATCTATGCAGAGCAGAACCCTTCTTTTTTTCAAAAGACGGAAAATACAATTTAATAAAGGCAATAGAAATATAAGAGATGTGCTCCCTCCAACTCACGGTGCATAAGCCAAAAAAAAACAACTAAAAAAAGAGGCCTAGCCATACCAACCATAACTATCAACCAGGCCAGCTAAATAGCTAAGTATCTAAAGGTGTTTTCTTTACAGGAGCCAAATCAAAGGTTTGCTTATCATTACATTTGAGCAATCAAAATATAATAAACTTTTATTTGCTGTTAGAATAAGAATTAAAGTTGATAAACATGATAAAACTAAAGCTAAGACTAGTGTTGTTCACGAATTTTGTTTAGATATTCATTTTCTGAAAGAGATTTAAAATCATTTTTAAAGAAGTCTTTGAGTGGCCAGTACAAGCAATAATTTCACTCTTCACTTCCCGAGACAGCTAAGACTACACAATGTCAGTAAGTATATACATAATAGGTTTGCTTTGTGTGGCCAAAATTTAGCCATCTACTTAAAGAAAGAATCTGCATAAATCTAGCAGAAAGCTGCAACTTCAACATTGCAGAGCTATGAAGAAGTTAGCTGCAAGCTGAGAAAAAGAGCTCTTGCCAGAAAGTGAGGAAACGGCATCACTCTCACCAGCTGCACATCTCGTCAGTGAGGAGATTCAATGTAAGAATTCTCCCTAGAAAAGAAAAATTGCTTATTGCAACACTGAGCAAACCACCCAGGTGCAGTCTAAACTGACTAAATGTTTTGTTGATATGAATGTCTTTCAGCAATTATTCAATAATCTGCTTTGCCCTGAGTGCAACCATTCTACACTTCATCTTGCAGCAGATGACAAAAGGGTTGACACTATGTTTTACTATTTCATGCTCTGTATGTAGTTATAGTGCAAGTGTGATGTCATCAGATAAACTGGGCTCCTATGCCTATGATGTTGGCATGCTAAATGCTGGACTAGGCCACAATGGAGCTGAAAATTTTGCAGCATCATGGGCATCAAAAGCATTATCCAAACACTTTTAATGAACATGTTACTGACATTTATTCTTGAGCTAAGGACTTTAGTGTTTGTCAGCTGGACAACAAATCTGCTATTCAAGACGTTGTACAGGCAGTACAGAAGCCAAAATAAAAAATGTGCTTTTCAAGTCGTTGTACGGGCAGTACAGAAGCCAAAATCAGAAATGAGCTTTTCAAGTCGTTGTTCAGGCAGTACAGAAGCCAAAATCAGAAATCTGCTATTCAAGTCGTTGTACGGTGTGTGGAGAAGCCAAAACACAAATCTGCTTTTTTACGGCCAGTAGAGAAGCCGAAACCACACATCTGCTTTTTTTACGTCCAAAAGAGAATCCAAAACTACAAATCTGCTATTCAAGTCGTTGTACTAGCAGTACAGAAGCCAAAATCAGAAATGAGCTTTTCAAGTCGTTGTACGGGCAGTACAGAAGCCAAAATCAGAAATCTGTTATTCAAGTCGTTGTACGGTGTGTGGAGAAGCCAAAACCACAAATCTGCTTTTGTACGGCCTGTAGAGAAGACAAAACCAAAATCTGCTGTTTTACGGCCAAAAGAAAAGCCAAAACCACAAATCTGCTATTCAAGTCGTTGTACGGTTTGTGGAGAAACTAAAACCACAATTCTGCTGTTGTACGGCTAGTAGAGAATCCAAAACTACAAATCTGCAGTTTTACGTCCAGAAAAGGAGCCAAAACCAGAAATCTGCTTTTCAAGTCGTTGTATCGCCAGGACAGAAGCGCCAATACCACAAATCTGCTAGTCAACTCGTTGTACGGTTTATGAAGAAGCCAAAACCACAAATCTGCTTTTGTACGGCCAGTAGAGAAGCCGAAACCACACATCTGCTTTTTTACGGCCAAAAGAGAATCCAAAACTACAAATCTGCTATTCAAGTCGTTGTACGGGCAGTACAGAGCCAAAATCAGAAATGAGCTTTTCAAGTCGTTGTACGGGCAGTACAGAAGCCAAAATCAGAAATCTGCTATTCAAGTCGTTGTACGGTGTGTGGAGAAGCCAAAACACAAATCTGCTTTTTTACGGCCAGTAGAGAAGCCGAAACCACACATCTGCTTTTTTTACGTCCAAAAGAGAATCCAAAACTACAAATCTGCTATTCAAGTCGTTGTACTAGCAGTACAGAAGCCAAAATCAGAAATCTGCTTTTCAAGTCGTTGTACGGTGTGTGGAGAAGCCAAAACCACAAATCTGCTTTTGTAGGGCCTGTAGAGAAGACAAAACCAAAATATGCTATTCAAGTCGTTGTACAGCCAGAAAAAAAGCCAAAACCAGAAATCTGCTATTCAAGTCGTTGCATCGCCAGTACAGAAACGCAAATACCACAAATCTGCTAGTCAAGTCGTTGTACAGTTTGTAGAGAAGCCAAAACCACAAATCTGCTATTCAAATCGTTGTACGGCCAGAAAAAAAGCCAAAACCAGAAATCTGCTTTTCAATTCGTTGTATCGCCAGTACAGAAGCACCAATACCACAAATCTGCTAGTCAACTCGTTGTACGGTTTATAAAGAAGCCAAAACCACAAATCTGTCTTTGTACGGTCAGTAGAGAAGCCGAAACCACATATCTGCTTTTTTACGGCCAAAAGAGAATCCAAAACTAATAATCTGCTATTCAAGTCGTTGTACGGTTTGTGGAGAAGCCAAAATCACAAATCTGCAGTTTTACGTCCAAAAGAGAAGCCAAAGCCACAAATATGCTATTCAAATTGTTATACGGCCAGAAAAAAAGCTAAAACCAGAAATCTGCTTTTCAAGTCGTTGTATCGCCAGTACAGAAGCGCCAATACCACAAATCTGCTAGTCAACTCGTTGTACGGTTTATGAAGAAGCCAAAACCACAAATCTGTCTTTGTACGGTCAGTAGAGAAGCCGAAACCACAAATCTGCTTTTTTACGGCCAAAAGAGAATCCAAAACTACAAATCTGCTATTCAAGTACTAGCAGTACTGAAGCCAAAATCAGAAATGAGCTTTTCAAGTCGTTGTACGGGCAGTACAGAAGCCAAAACCACAAATCTGCTTTTGTAGGGCCTGTAGAGAAGACAAAACCAAAATCTGCTATTCAAGTCGTTGTACAGCCAGAAAAAAAGCCAAAACCAGAAATCTGCTTTTCAAGTCGTTGTATCGCCAGTACAGAAGCGCCAATACCACAAATCTGCTAGTCAACTCGTTGTACGGTTTATGAAGAAGCCAAAACCACAAATCTGTCTTTGTACGGCCAGTAGAGAAGCCGAAACCACAAATCTGCTTTTTTACGGCCAAAAGAGAATCCAAAACTACAAATCTGCTATTCAAGTACTAGCAGTACTGAAGCCAAAATCAGAAATGAGCTTTTCAAGTCGTTGTACGGGCAATACAGAAGCCAAAACCACAAATCTGCTTTTGTAGGGCCTGTAGAGAAGACAAAACCAAAATCTGCTATTCAAGTCGTTGTACAGCCAGAAAAAAAGCCAAAACCAGAAATCTGCTTTTCAAGTCGTTGTATCGCCAGTACAGAAGCGCCAATACCACAAATCTGCTAGTCAACTCGTTGTACGGTTTATGAAGAAGCCAAAACCACAAATCTGCTTTTGTACGGCCAGTAGAGAAGCCGAAACCACAAATCTGCTTTTTTACGGCCAAAAGAGAATCCAAAACTACAAATCTGCTATTCAAGTCGTTGTACGGGCAGTACTGAAGCCAAAATCAGAAATGAGCTTTTCAAGTCGTTGTACGGGCAGTACAGAAGCCAAAATCAGAAATCTGCTATTCAAGTCGTTGTACGGTGTGTGGAGAAGCCAAAACCACAAATCTGCTTTTGTAGGGCCTGTAGAGAAGACAAAACCAAAATCTGCTATTCAAGTCGTTGTACAGCCAGAAAAAAAGCCAAAACCAGAAATCTGCTATTCAAGTCGTTGCATCGCCAGTACAGAAGCGCAAATACCACAAATCTGCTAGTCAAGTCGTTGTACGGTTTGTAGAGAAGCCAAAACCACAAATCTGCAGTTTTACGGCCAAAAAGAGAAGCCAAAATCACAAATCTACTATTCAAGTCGTTGTACAGCCAAAAAAAAAAGCCAAAACCACAAATCTGCAGTTTTGCAGCCAAAAGTGAAGCCAAAACCACAAATCTGCTATTCAAGTCGTTGTACGGTGTGTGGAGAAGCCAAGTAAGTAAGTATTTTAGTGGTTGTACGGCCAGAAAAAAAGCCAAAACCAGAAATCTGCTTTTCAAGTCGTTGTATCGCCTGTACAGAAGCGCCAATACCACAAATATGCTAGTCAACTCGTTGTACGGTTTATGAAGAAGCCAAAACCACAAATCTGCTTTTGTACGGCCAGTAGAGAAGCCGAAACCACAAATCTGCTTTTTTACGGCCAAAAGAGAATCCAAAACTACAAATCTGCTATTCAAGTCGTTGTACGGGCAGTACAGAAGCCAAAATTAGAAATCTGCTATTCAAGTCGTTGTACGGTGTGTGGACAAGACAAAACCAAAATCTGCTGTTGTTCGGTTAAAAGAGAAGTCAAAACCACAAATCTGCTAGTCAAGTCGTTGTACATCCAGAAAAAAAAGCCAAAACCAGAAATCTGCTTTTCAAGTCGTTGAACGGCCAGTACAGTAGCGCCAATACCACAAATCTGCTAGTCAAGCCATTGTACGGTTTGTGGAGAAGCCAAAACCACAAATCTGCTGCTTTACGGCCAAAAGAGAAGCCAAAACCACAAATATGCTTTTCAAGTCGTTGTACAGCCAGGAAAAAAGCCAAAACCAGAAATCTGCTATTCAAGTCGTTGTACGGTTTGTGGAGAAACTAAAACCACAATTCTGCTGTTGTACGGCTAGTAGAAAATCCAAAACTACAAATCTGCAGTTTTACGGTTAAAAGAGTATCCAAAACTACAAATCTGCTATTCAAGTCGTTGTACGGGCAGTAGAGAAGCCAAAATAAGAAATCTGCTATTTAAGTCGTTGAACGGCCAGTACAGTAGCGCCAATACCACAAATCTGCTAGTCAAGCCGTTGTACGGTTTGTGGAGAAGCCAAAACCACAAATCTGCTTTTGTACGGCCACTATAGAAGCCAAAACCACAAATCTGCTGTTTTACGGCGAAAAGAGAAGCCAAAACCACAAATATGCTTTTTAAGTCGTTGTAAAGCCAGGAAAAAAGCCAAAACCAGAAATCTGCTATTCAAGTCGTTGTACGGTTTGTGGAGAAACTAAAACCACAATTCTGCTTTTGTACGGCTAGTAGAGAATCCAAAACTACAAATCTGCAGTTTTACGGCCAAAAGAGAAGCACAAAACCACAAATCTGCTATTCAAGTCGTTGTACGGCCAAAAGAGAATCCAAAACTTCAAATCTGCTATTCAAGTCGTTGTACGGGCAGTACAGAAGCCAAAATAAGAAATCTGCTATTCAAGTCGTTGTACGGTGCGTTAAGAAGCCAAAACCACAAATCTGCTTTTGTACGGCCTGTAGAGAAGACAAAACCAAAATCTGCTGTTTTACGGCCAAAAGAGAAGTCAAAACCAGAAATCTGCAATTCAAGTCGTTGTACGGTTTGTGGAGAAACTAAAACCATAATTCTGCTGTTGTACGGCTAGTAGAGATGCCAAAACTACAAATCTGCAGTTTTACGGCCAAAAGAGAAGCCAAAACGACAAATCTGCTATTAAAGTCGTTGTACGGTCGTTGTACGGGCAGTACAGAAGCCAAAATCAGAAATCTGCTATTCAAGTCGTTGTACGGTGTGTGGAGAAGCCAAAACCACAAATCTGCTTTTGTACGGCCACTATAGAAGCCAAAACCACAAATCTGCAATTTTACGGCCAAAAGAGAAGGCAAAACCACAAATATGCTTTTCAAGTCGTTGTACAGCCAGAAAAGAAGCCAAAACCAGAAATTTGCTTTTCAAGTCCTTGTATCGCCAGTACAGAAGCGCAAATACCACAAATCTGATAGTCAAGTCGTTGTACGGTTTGTAGAGAAGCCAAAACCACAAATCTGCAGTTTTACGGCCAAAAGAGAAGCAAAAATCACAAATCTACTATTCAAGTCGTTGTACAGCCAGAAAAAAAGCCAAAACCATAAATCTGCTATTCAAGTCGTTGTACAGCCAGAAAAAAAAGCCAAAACACAAATCTGCAGTTTTACAGCCAAAAGAGAAGCCAAAAACACAAATCTGCTATTCAAGTCGTTGTACGGTTTGTGGAGAAGCCAAAACCACAAATCTGCTTTTGTACGGCCTGTAGAGAAGACAAAACCAAAATCTGCTGTTTTACGGCCAAAAGAAAAGCCAAAACCACAAATCTGCTATTCAAGTCGTTGTACGGTTTGTGGAGAAACTAAAACCACAATTCTGCTGTTGTACGGCTAGTAGAGAATCCAAAACTACAAATCTGCAGTTTTACGCCCAGAAAAGGAGCCAAAACCAGATATCTGCTTTTCAAGTCGTTGTATCGCCAGTACAGAAGCGCCAATACCACAAATCTGCTAGTCAAATCGTTATTCGGTTTATGAAGAAGCCAAAACCACAAATCTGCTTTTGTACGGCAGTAGAGAAGCCGAAACCACAAATCTGCTTTTTTACGGCCAAAAGAGAATCCAAAACTACAAATCTGCTATTCAAGTCGTTGTACGGGCAGTACAGAAGCCAAAATAAGAAATGTGCTTTTCAAGTCGTTGTACGGGCAGTACAGAAGCCAAAATCAGAAATCTGCTTTTCAAGTCGTTGTACGGTGTGTGGAGAAGCCAAAACCACAAATCTGCTTTTGTACGGCCACTATAGAAGCCAAAACCACAAATCTGCAGTTTTAAGGCCAAAAGAGAAGGCAAAACCACAAATATGCTATTCAAGTTGTTGTACAGCCAGAAAAGAAGCCAAAACCAGAAATTTGCTTTTCAAGTCCTTGTATCGCCAGTACAGAAGCGCAAATACCACAAATCTGATAGTCAAGTCGTTGTACGGTTTGTAGAGAAGCCAAAACCACAAATCTGCAGTTTTACGGCCAAAAGAGAAGCAAAAATCACAAATCTACTATTCAAGTCGTTGTACAGCCAGAAAAAAAGCCAAAACCATAAATCTGCTATTCAAGTCGTTGTACAGCCAGAAAAAAAAGCCAAAACACAAATCTGCAGTTTTACAGCCAAAAGAGAAGCCAAAAACACAAATCTGCTATTCAAGTCGTTGTACGGTTTGTGGAGAAGCCAAAACCACAAATCTGCTTTTGTACGGCCTGTAGAGAAGACAAAACCAAAATCTGCTGTTTTACGGCCAAAAGAAAAGCCAAAACCACAAATCTGCTATTCAAGTCGTTGTACGGTTTGTGGAGAAACTAAAACCACATTTCTGCTGTTGTACGGCTAGTAGAGAATCCAAAACTACAAATCTGCAGTTTTACGTTCAGAAAAGGAGCCAAAACCAGAAATCTGCTTTTCAAGTCGTTGTATCGCCAGTACAGAAGCGTCAATACCACAAATCTGCTAGTCAACTCGTTGTACGGTTTATGAACAAGCCGAAACCACAAATCTGCTTTTTTACGGCCAAAAGAGAATCCAAAACTACAAATCTGCTATTCAAGTCGTTGTACGGGCAGTACAGAAGCCAAAATCAGAAATGAGCTTTTCAAGTCGTTGTACGGGCAGTACAGAAGCCAAAATCAGAAATCTGCTATTCAAGTCGTTGTACGGTGTGTGGAGAAGCCAAAACCACAAATCTGCTTTTTTTACGGCCAAAAAAGAATCCAAAACTACAAATCTGCTATTCAAGTCGTTGTACGGGCAGTACAGAAGCCAAAATAAGAAATGTGCTTTTCAAGTCGTTGTACGGGCAGTACAGAAGCCAAAATCAGAAATCTGCTATTCAAGTCGTTGTACGGTGTGTGGAGAAGCCAAAACCACAAATCTGCTTTTGTACGGCCACTATAGAAGCCAAAACCACAAATCTGCAGTTTTACGGCTAAAAGAGAAGCAAAAATCTCAAATCTACTATTCAAGTCGTTGTACAGCCAGAAAAAAGCCAAAACACAAATCTGCAGTTTTACAATCAAAAGAGAAGCCAAAACCACAAATATGCTTTTGTAGGGCCTGTAGAGAAGACAAAACCAAAATCTGCTATTCAAGTCGTTGTACAGCCAGAAAAAAAGCCAAAACCAGAAATCTGCTATTCAAGTCGTTGGATCGCCAGTACAGAAGCGCAAATACCACAAATCTGCTAGTCAAGTCGTTGTACGGTTTGTAGAGAAGCCCAAACCACAAATCTGCAGTTTTACGGCCAAAAAGAGAAGCCAAAATCACAAATCTACTATTCAAGTCGTTGTACAGCCAGAAAAAAAAGCCAAAACCACAAATCTGCAGTTTACAGCCAAAAGTGAAGCCAAAACCACAAATCTGCTATTCAAGTCGTTGTACGGTGTGTAGAGAAGCCAAGTAAGTAAGTATTCTAGTTGTTGTACGGCCAGAAAAAAAGCCAAAACCAGAAATCTGCTTTTCAAGTCGTTGTATCGCCAGGACAGAAGCGCAAATACCACAAATCTGCTAGTCAAGTCGTTGTACGGTTTGTGGAGAAGCCAAAATCACAAATCTGCTGTTTTACGTCCAAAAGAGAAGCCAAAACCACAAATCTGCTATTCAAATCGTTGTACGGCCAGAAAAAAAGCCAAAACCAGAAATCTGCTTTTCAAGTCGTTGTATTGCCAGTACAGAAGCACCAATACCACAAATCTGCTAGTCAACTCGTTGTACGGTTTACGAAGAAGCCAAAACCACAAATCTGCTATTCAAGTCGTTGTACGGGCAGTACAGAAGCCAAAATAAGAAATGTGCTTTTGAAGTCGTTGTACGGGCAGTACAGAAGCCAAAATCAGAAATGAGCTTTTCAAGTCGTTGTTCAGGTAGTATATAAGCCAAAAACAGAAATCTGATATTCAAGTCGTTGTGCGGTGTGTGGAGAAGCCAAAACAACAAATCTGCTTTTTTACGGTCAAAAAAGAATCTAAAACTACAAATCTGCTATTCAAGTCGTTGTACGGGCAGTACAGAAGCCAAAATAAGAAATGTGCTTTTCAAGTCGTTGTACGGCAGTACAGAAGCCAAAATTAGAAATCTGTTATTCAAGTCGTTGTACGGTGTGTGGAGAAGCCAAAACCACAAATCTGCTTTTGTACGGCCTGTAGAAAAGACAAAACCAAAATCTGCTGTTTTACGGCCAAAAGAAAAGCCAAAACCACAAATCTGCTATTCAAGTCGTTGTACGGTTTGTGGAGAAGCCAAAATCAGAAATGTGCTTTTCAAGTCGTTGTACGGGCAGTACAGAAGCCAAAATAAGAAATCTGCTATTCAAGTCGTTGAACGGCCAGTACAGTAGCGCCAATACCACAAATCTGCTAGTCAAGCCGTTGTACGGTTTGTGGAGAAGCCAAAACCACAAATCTGCTTTTGTACGGCCACTATAGAAGCCAAAACCACAAATCTGCTGTTTTACGGCGAAAAGAGAAGCCAAAACCACAAATATGCTTTTTAAGTCGTTGTAAAGCCAGGAAAAAAGCCAAAACCAGAAATCTGCTATTCAAGTCGTTGTACGGTTTGTGGAGAAACTAAAACCACAATTCTGCTTTTGTACGGCTAGTAGAGAATCCAAAACTACAAATCTGCAGTTTTACGGCCAAAAGAGAAGCACAAAACCACAAATCTGCTATTCAAGTCGTTGTACGGCCAAAAGAGAATCCAAAACTACAAATCTGCTATTCAAGTCGTTGTACGGGCAGTACAGAAGCCAAAATAAGAAATCTGCTATTCAAGTCGTTGTACGGTGCGTTAAGAAGCCAAAACCACAAATCTGCTTTTGTACGGCCTGTAGAGAAGACAAAACCAAAATCTGCTGTTTTACGGCCAAAAGAGAAGTCAAAACCAGAAATCTGCAATTCAAGTCGTTGTACGGTTTGTGGAGAAACTAAAACCATAATTCTGCTGTTGTACGGCAAGTAGAGATGCCAAAACTACAAATCTGCAGTTTTACGGCCAAAAGAGAAGCTAAAACGACAAATCTGCTTTTCAAGTCGTTGTACAGCCAGAAAAGAAGCCAAAACCAGAAATTTGCTTTTCAAGTCCTTGTATCGCCAGTACAGAAGCGCAAATACCACAAATCTGATAGTCAAGTCGTTGTACGGTTTGTAGAGAAGCCAAAACCACAAATCTGCAGTTTTACGGCCAAAAGAGAAGCAAAAATCACAAATCTACTATTCAAGTCGTTGTACAGCCAGAAAAAAAGCCAAAACCATAAATCTGCTATTCAAGTCGTTGTACAGCCAGAAAAAAAAGCCAAAACACAAATCTGCAGTTTTACAGCCAAAAGAGAAGCCAAAAACACAAATCTGCTATTCAAGTCGTTGTACGGTTTGTGGAGAAGCCAAAACCACAAATCTGCTTTCGTACGGCCTGTAGAGAAGACAAAACCAAAATCTGCTGTTTTACGGCCAAAAGAAAAGCCAAAACCACAAATCTGCTATTCAAGTCGTTGTACGGTTTGTGGAGAAACTAAAACCACAATTCTGCTGTTGTACGGCTAGTAGAGAATCCAAAACTACAAATCTGCAGTTTTACGCCCAGAAAAGGAGCCAAAACCAGATATCTGCTTTTCAAGTCGTTGTATCGCCAGTACAGAAGCGCCAATACCACAAATCTGCTAGTCAAATCGTTATTCGGTTTATGAAGAAGCCAAAACCACAAATCTGCTTTTGTACGGCAGTAGAGAAGCCGAAACCACAAATCTGCTTTTTTACGGCCAAAAGAGAATCCAAAACTACAAATCTGCTATTCAAGTCGTTGTACGGGCAGTACAGAAGCCAAAATAAGAAATGTGCTTTTCAAGTCGTTGTACGGGCAGTACAGAAGCCAAAATCAGAAATCTGCTTTTCAAGTCGTTGTACGGTGTGTGGAGAAGCCAAAACCACAAATCTGCTTTTGTACGGCCACTATAGAAGCCAAAACCACAAATCTGCAGTTTTAAGGCCAAAAGAGAAGGCAAAACCACAAATATGCTATTCAAGTTGTTGTACAGCCAGAAAAGAAGCCAAAACCAGAAATTTGCTTTTCAAGTCCTTGTATCGCCAGTACAGAAGCGCAAATACCACAAATCTGATAGTCAAGTCGTTGTACGGTTTGTAGAGAAGCCAAAACCACAAATCTGCAGTTTTACGGCCAAAAGAGAAGCAAAAATCACAAATCTACTATTCAAGTCGTTGTACAGCCAGAAAAAAAGCCAAAACCATAAATCTGCTATTCAAGTCGTTGTACAGCCAGAAAAAAAAGCCAAAACACAAATCTGCAGTTTTACAGCCAAAAGAGAAGCCAAAAACACAAATCTGCTATTCAAGTCGTTGTACGGTTTGTGGAGAAGCCAAAACCACAAATCTGCTTTTGTACGGCCTGTAGAGAAGACAAAACCAAAATCTGCTGTTTTACGGCCAAAAGAAAAGCCAAAACCACAAATCTGCTATTCAAGTCGTTGTACGGTTTGTGGAGAAACTAAAACCACAATTCTGCTGTTGTACGGCTAGTAGAGAATCCAAAACTACAAATCTGCAGTTTTACGTTCAGAAAAGGAGCCAAAACCAGAAATCTGCTTTTCAAGTCGTTGTATCGCCAGTACAGAAGCGTCAATACCACAAATCTGCTAGTCAACTCGTTGTACGGTTTATGAACAAGCCGAAACCACAAATCTGCTTTTTTACGGCCAAAAGAGAATCCAAAACTACAAATCTGCTATTCAAGTCGTTGTACGGGCAGTACAGAAGCCAAAATCAGAAATGAGCTTTTCAAGTCGTTGTACGGGCAGTACAGAAGCCAAAATCAGAAATCTGCTATTCAAGTCGTTGTACGGTGTGTGGAGAAGCCAAAACCACAAATCTGCTTTTTTTACGGCCAAAAAAGAATCCAAAACTACAAATCTGCTATTCAAGTCGTTGTACGGGCAGTACAGAAGCCAAAATAAGAAATGTGCTTTTCAAGTCGTTGTACGGGCAGTACAGAAGCCAAAATCAGAAATCTGCTATTCAAGTCGTTGTACGGTGTGTGGAGAAGCCAAAACCACAAATCTGCTTTTGTACGGCCACTATAGAAGCCAAAACCACAAATCTGCAGTTTTACGGCTAAAAGAGAAGCAAAAATCTCAAATCTACTATTCAAGTCGTTGTACAGCCAGAAAAAAGCCAAAACACAAATCTGCAGTTTTACAATCAAAAGAGAAGCCAAAACCACAAATATGCTTTTGTAGGGCCTGTAGAGAAGACAAAACCAAAATCTGCTATTCAAGTCGTTGTACAGCCAGAAAAAAAGCCAAAACCAGAAATCTGCTATTCAAGTCGTTGGATCGCCAGTACAGAAGCGCAAATACCACAAATCTGCTAGTCAAGTCGTTGTACGGTTTGTAGAGAAGCCAAAACCACAAATCTGCAGTTTTACGGCCAAAAAGAGAAGCCAAAATCACAAATCTACTATTCAAGTCGTTGTACAGCCAGAAAAAAAAGCCAAAACCACAAATCTGCAGTTTTACAGCCAAAAGTGAAGCCAAAACCACAAATCTGCTATTCAAGTCGTTGTACGGTGTGTAGAGAAGCCAAGTAAGTAAGTATTCTAGTTGTTGTACGGCCAGAAAAAAAGCCAAAACCAGAAATCTGCTTTTCAAGTCGTTGTATCGCCAGGACAGAAGCGCAAATACCACAAATCTGCTAGTCAAGTCGTTGTACGGTTTGTGGAGAAGCCAAAATCACAAATCTGCTGTTTTACGTCCAAAAGAGAAGCCAAAACCACAAATCTGCTATTCAAATCGTTGTACGGCCAGAAAAAAAGCCAAAACCAGAAATCTGCTTTTCAAGTCGTTGTATTGCCAGTACAGAAGCACCAATACCACAAATCTGCTGGTCAACTCGTTGTACGGTTTACGAAGAAGCCAAAACCACAAATCTGCTATTCAAGTCGTTGTACGGGCAGTACAGAAGCCAAAATAAGAAATGTGCTTTTGAAGTCGTTGTACGGGCAGTACAGAAGCCAAAATCAGAAATGAGCTTTTCAAGTCGTTGTTCAGGTAGTATATAAGCCAAAAACAGAAATCTGATATTCAAGTCGTTGTGCGGTGTGTGGAGAAGCCAAAACAACAAATCTGCTTTTTTACGGTCAAAAAAGAATCTAAAACTACAAATCTGCTATTCAAGTCGTTGTACGGGCAGTACAGAAGCCAAAATAAGAAATGTGCTTTTCAAGTCGTTGTACGGCAGTACAGAAGCCAAAATTAGAAATCTGTTATTCAAGTCGTTGTACGGTGTGTGGAGAAGCCAAAACCACAAATCTGCTTTTGTACGGCCTGTAGAAAAGACAAAACCAAAATCTGCTGTTTTACGGCCAAAAGAAAAGCCAAAACCACAAATCTGCTATTCAAGTCGTTGTACGGTTTGTGGAGAAGCCAAAATCAGAAATGTGCTTTTCAAGTCGTTGTACGGGCAGTACAGAAGCCAAAATAAGAAATCTGCTATTCAAGTCGTTGAACGGCCAGTACAGTAGCGCCAATACCACAAATCTGCTAGTCAAGCCGTTGTACGGTTTGTGGAGAAGCCAAAACCACAAATCTGCTTTTGTACGGCCACTATAGAAGCCAAAACCACAAATCTGCTGTTTTACGGCGAAAAGAGAAGCCAAAACCACAAATATGCTTTTTAAGTCGTTGTAAAGCCAGGAAAAAAGCCAAAACCAGAAATCTGCTATTCAAGTCGTTGTACGGTTTGTGGAGAAACTAAAACCACAATTCTGCTTTTGTACGGCTAGTAGAGAATCCAAAACTACAAATCTGCAGTTTTACGGCCAAAAGAGAAGCACAAAACCACAAATCTGCTATTCAAGTCGTTGTACGGCCAAAAGAGAATCCAAAACTACAAATCTGCTATTCAAGTCGTTGTACGGGCAGTACAGAAGCCAAAATAAGAAATCTGCTATTCAAGTCGTTGTACGGTGCGTTAAGAAGCCAAAACCACAAATCTGCTTTTGTACGGCCTGTAGAGAAGACAAAACCAAAATCTGCTGTTTTACGGCCAAAAGAGAAGTCAAAACCAGAAATCTGCAATTCAAGTCGTTGTACGGTTTGTGGAGAAACTAAAACCATAATTCTGCTGTTGTACGGCAAGTAGAGATGCCAAAACTACAAATCTGCAGTTTTACGGCCAAAAGAGAAGCTAAAACGACAAATCTGCTATTAAAGTCGTTGTACGGTCGTTGTACGGGCAGTACAGAAGCCAAAATCAGAAATCTGCTATTCAAGTCGTTGTACGGTGTGTGGAGAAGCCAAAACCACAAATCTGCTTTTGTACGGCCACTATAGAAGCCAAAACCACAAATCTGCAATTTTACGGCCAAAAGAGAAGGCAAAACCACAAATATGCTATTCAAGTCGTTGTACAGCCAGAAAAGAAGCCAAAACCAGAAATTTGCTTTTCAAGTCCTTGTATCGCCAGTACAGAAGCGCAAATACCACAAATTTGATAGTCAAGTCGTTGTACGGTTTGTAGAGAAGCCAAAACCACAAATCTGCAGTTTTACGGCCAAAAGAGAAGCAAAAATCACAAATCTACTATTCAAGTCGTTGTACAGCCAGAAAAAAAGCCAAAACCATAAATCTGCTATTCAAGTCGTTGTACAGCCAGAAAAAAAAGCCAAAACACAAATCTGCAGTTTTACAGCCAAAAGAGAAGCCAAAAACACAAATCTGCTATTCAAATCGTTGTACGGTTTGTGGAGAAGCCAAAACCACAAATCTGCTTTTGTACGGCCTGTAGAGAAGACAAAACCAAAATCTGCTGTTTTACGGCCAAAAGAAAAGCCAAAACCACAAATCTGCTATTCAAGTCGTTGTACAGCCAGAAAAAAAGCCAAAACCATAAATCTGCTATTCAAGTCGTTGTACAGCCAGAAAAAAAAGCCAAAACACAAATCTGCAGTTTTACAGCCAAAAGAGAAGCCAAAAACACAAATCTGCTATTCAAGTCGTTGTACGGTTTGTGGAGAAGCCAAAACCACAAATCTGCTTTTGTACGGCCTGTAGAGAAGACAAAACCAAAATCTGCTGTTTTACGGCCAAAAGAAAAGCCAAAACCACAAATCTGCTATTCAAGTCGTTGTACGGTTTGTGGAGAAACTAAAACCACAATTCTGGTGTTGTACGGCTAGTAGAGAATCCAAAACTACAAATCTGCAGTTTTACGTCCAGAAAAGGAGCCAAAACCAGAAATCTGCTTTTCAAGTCGTTGTATCGACAGTACAGAAGCGCCAATACCACAAATCTGCTAGTCAACTCGTTGTACGGTTTATGAAGAAGCCAAAACCACAAATCTGCTTTTTTACGGCCAAAAGAGAATCCAAAACTACAAATCTGCTATTCAAGTCGTTGTACGGGCAGTACAGAAGCCAAAATCAGAAATGAGCTTTTCAAGTCGTTGTACGGGCAGTACAGAAGCCAAAATCAGAAATCTGCTATTCAAGTCGTTGTACGGTGTGTGGAGAAGCCAAAACCACTAATCTGCTTTTTTTACGGCCAAAAAAGAATCCAAAACTACAAATCTGCTATTCAAGTCGTTGTGCGGGCAGTACAGAAGCCAAAATAAGAAATGTGCTTTTCAAGTCGTTGTACGGGCAGTACAGAAGCCAAAATCAGAAATCTGCTATTCAAGTCGTTGTACGGTGTGTGGAGAAGCCAAAACCACAAATCTGCTTTTGTACGGCCACTATAGAAGCCAAAACCACAAATCTGCAGTTTTACGGCTAAAAGAGAAGCAAAAATCTCAAATCTACTATTCAAGTCGTTGTACAGCCAGAAAAAAGCCAAAACACAAATCTGCAGTTTAACAATCAAAAGAGAAGCCAAAACCACAAATCTGCTATTCAAGTCGTTGTACGGTTTGTGGAGAAGCCAAAATCACAAATCTGCAGTTTTACGTCCAAAAGAGAAGCCAAAACCACAAATATGCTTTTGTAGGGCCTGTAGAGAAGACAAAACCAAAATCTGCTATTCAAGTCGTTGTACAGCCAGAAAAAAAGCCAAAACCAGAAATCTGCTATTCAAGTCGTTGGATCGCCAGTACAGAAGCGCAAATACCACAAATCTGCTAGTCAAGTCGTTGTACGGTTTGTAGAGAAGCCAAAACCACAAATCTGCAGTTTTACGGCCAAAAAGAGAAGCCAAAATCACAAATCTACTATTCAAGTCGTTGTACAGCCAGAAAAAAAAGCCAAAACCACAAATCTGCAGTTTTACAGCCAAAAGTGAAGCCACAACCACAAATCTGCTTTTCAAGTCGTTGAATGGCCAGTACAGTAGCGCCAATACCACAAATCTGCTAGTCAAGCCGTTGTACGGTTTGTGGAGAAGACAAAACCACAAATCAGCTGTTTTACGACCAAAAGAGAATCCAAAACCACAAATATGCTTTTCAAGTCGTTGTACAGCCAGGAAAAAAGCCAAAACCAGAAATCTGCTATTCAAGTCGTTGTACGGTTTGTGGAGAAACTAAAACCACAATTCTGCTGTTATACGGCTAGTAGAAAATCCAAAACTACAAATCTGCAGTTTTACGGTTAAAAGAGTATCCAAAACTACAAATCTGCTATTCAAGTCGTTGTACGGGCAGTACAGAAGCCAAAATCAGAAATGTGCTTTTCAAGTCGTTGTACGGGCAGTACAGAAGCCAAAATAAGAAATCTGCTATTCAAGTCGTTGAACGGCCAGTACAGTAGCGCCAATACCACAAATCTGCTAGTCAAGCCGTTGTACGGTTTGTGGAGAAGCCAAAACCACAAATCTGCTTTTGTACGGCCACTATAGAAGCCAAAACCACAAATCTGCTGTTTTACGGCGAAAAGAGAAGCCAAAACCACAAATATGCTTTTTAAGTCGTTGTAAAGCCAGGAAAAAAGCCAAAACCAGAAATCTGCTATTCAAGTCGTTGTACGGTTTGTGGAGAAACTAAAACCACAATTCTGCTTTTGTACGGCTAGTAGAGAATCCAAAACTACAAATCTGCAGTTTTACGGCCAAAAGAGAAGCACAAAACCACAAATCTGCTATTCAAGTCGTTGTACGGGCAGTACAGAAGCCAAAATAAGAAATCTGCTATTCAAGTCGTTGTACGTTGTGTTAAGAAGCCAAAACCACAAATCTGCTTTTGTACGGCCTGTAGAGAAGACAAAACCAAAATCTGCTGTTTTACGGCCAAAAGAGAAGTCAAAACCAGAAATCTGCAATTCAAGTCGTTGTACGGTTTGTGGAGAAACTAAAACCATAATTCTGCTGTTGTACGGCTAGTAGAGATGCCAAAACTAAAAATCTGCAGTTTTACGGCCAAAAGAGAAGCCAAAACGACAAAGCTGCTATTAAAGTCGTTGTACGGCCAGAAAAGGAGCCAAAACCAGAAATCTGCTTTTCAAGTCGTTATATCGCCAGTACAGAAGCGCCAATACCACAAATCTGCTAGTCAACTCGTTGTACGGTTTATGAAGAAGCCAAAATTACAAATCTGCTTTTGTACGGTTACCACAAATCTGCTATTCAGGTCGTTGAACGGGCAGTACAGAAGCCAAAATCAGAAATCTGATATTCCATTCGTTGTACGGTGTGTGGAGAAGCCAAAACCACAAATCTGCTTTTGTACGGCCTGTAGAGAAGACAAAACCAAAATCTGCTGTTTTACGGCCAAAAGAAAAGCCAAAACCACAAATCTGCTATTCAAGTCGTTGTACGGTTTGTGGAGAAACTAAAACCACAATTCTGCTGTTGTACGGCTAGTAGAGAATCCAAAACTACAAATCTGCAGTTTTACGCCCAGAAAAGGAGCCAAAACCAGATATCTGCTTTTCAAGTCGTTGTATCGCCAGTACAGAAGCGCCAATACCACAAAATCTGCTAATCAACTCGTTGTACGGTTTATGAAGAAGCCAAAACCACAAATCTGCTTTTGTACGGCAGTAGAGAAGCCGAAACCACAAATCTGCTTTTTTACGGCCAAAAGAGAATCCAAAACTACAAATCTGCTATTCAAGTCGTTGTACGGGCAGTACAGAAGCCAAAATAAGAAATGTGCTTTTCAAGTCGTTGTACGGGCAGTACAGAAGCCAAAATCAGAAATCTGCTTTTCAAGTCGTTGTACGGTGTGTGGAGAAGCCAAAACCACAAATCTGCTTTTGTACGGCCACTATAGAAGCCAAAACCACAAATCTGCAGTTTTAAGGCCAAAAGAGAAGGCAAAACCACAAATATGCTATTCAAGTTGTTGTACAGCCAGAAAAGAAGCCAAAACCAGAAATTTGCTTTTCAAGTCCTTGTATCGCCAGTACAGAAGCGCAAATACCACAAATCTGATAGTCAAGTCGTTGTACGGTTTGTAGAGAAGCCAAAACCACAAATTTGCAGTTTTACGGCCAAAAGAGAAGCAAAAATCACAAATCTACTATTCAAGTCGTTGTACAGCCAGAAAAAAAGCCAAAACCATAAATCTGCTATTCAAGTCGTTGTACAGCCAGAAAAAAAAGCCAAAACACAAATCTGCAGTTTTACAGCCAAAAGAGAAGCCAAAAACACAAATCTGCTATTCAAGTCGTTGTACGGTTTGTGGAGAAGCCAAAAACACAAATCTGCTTTTGTACGGCCTGTAGAGAAGACAAAACCAAAATCTGCTGTTTTACGGCCAAAAGAAAAGCCAAAACCACAAATCTGCTATTCAAGTCGTTGTACGGTTTGTGGAGAAACTAAAACCACAATTCTGGTGTTGTACGGCTAGTAGAGAATCCAAAACTACAAATCTGCAGTTTTACGTCCAGAAAAGGAGCCAAAACCAGAAATCTGCTTTTCAAGTCGTTGTATCGACAGTACAGAAGCACCAATACCACAAATCTGCTAGTCAACTCGTTGTACGGTTTATGAAGAAGCCAAAACCACAAATCTGCTTTTTTACGGCCAAAAGAGAATCCAAAACTACAAATCTGCTATTCAAGTCGTTGTACGGGCAGTACAGAAGCCAAAATCAGAAATGAGCTTTTCAAGTCGTTGTACGGGCAGTACAGAAGCCAAAATCAGAAATCTGCTATTCAAGTCGTTGTACGGTGTGTGGAGAAGCCAAAACCACAAATCTGCTTTTGTACGGCAAGTAGAGATGCCAAAACTACAAATCTGCAGTTTTACGGCCAAAAGAGAAGCCAAAACGACAAATCTGCTATTAAAGTCGTTGTACGGTCGTTGTACGGGCAGTACAGAAGCCAAAATCAGAAATCTGCTATTCAAGTCGTTGTACGGTGTGTGGAGAAGCCAAAACCACAAATCTGCTTTTGTACGGCCACTATAGAAGCCAAAACCACAAATCTGCAATTTTACGGCCAAAAGAGAAGGCAAAACCACAAATATGCTATTCAAGTCGTTGTACAGCCAGAAAAGAAGCCAAAACCAGAAATTTGCTTTTCAAGTCCTTGTATCGCCAGTACAGAAGCGCAAATACCACAAATCTGATAGTCAAGTCGTTGTACGGTTTGTAGAGAAGCCAAAACCACAAATTTGCAGTTTTACGGCCAAAAGAGAAGCCAAAAACACAAATCTGCTATTCAAGTCGTTGTACGGTTTGTGGAGAAGCCAAAACCACAAATCTGCTTTTGTACGGCCTGTAGAGAAGACAAAACCAAAATCTGCTGTTTTACGGCCAAAAGAAAAGCCAAAACCACAAATCTGCTATTCAAGTCGTTGTACGGTTTGTGGAGAAACTAAAACCACAATTCTGGTGTTGTACGGCTAGTAGAGAATCCAAAACTACAAATCTGCAGTTTTACGTCCAGAAAAGGAGCCAAAACCAGAAATCTGCTTTTCAAGTCGTTGTATCGACAGTACAGAAGCGCCAATACCACAAATCTGCTAGTCAACTCGTTGTACGGTTTATGAAGAAGCCAAAACCACAAATCTGCTTTTTTACGGCCAAAAGAGAATCCAAAACTACAAATCTGCTATTCAAGTCGTTGTACGGGCAGTACAGAAGCCAAAATCAGAAATGAGCTTTTCAAGTCGTTGTACGGGCAGTACAGAAGCCAAAATCAGAAATCTGCTATTCAAGTCGTTGTACGGTGTGTGGAGAAGCCAAAACCACTAATCTGCTTTTTTTACGGCCAAAAAAGAATCCAAAACTACAAATCTGCTATTCAAGTCGTTGTGCGGGCAGTACAGAAGCCAAAATAAGAAATGTGCTTTTCAAGTCGTTGTACGGGCAGTACAGAAGCCAAAATCAGAAATCTGCTATTCAAGTCGTTGTACGGTGTGTGGAGAAGCCAAAACCACAAATCTGCTTTTGTACGGCCTGTAGAGAAGACAAAACCAAAATCTGCTGTTTTACGGCCAAAAGAGAAGTCAAAACCAGAAATCTGCAATTCAAGTCGTTGTACGGTTTGTGGAGAAACTAAAACCATAATTCTGCTGTTGTACGGCTAGTAGAGATGTCAAAACTACAAATCTGCAGTTTTACGGCCAAAAGAGAAGCCAAAACGACAAATCTGCTATTAAAGTCGTTGTACGGCCAGAAAAGGAGCCAAAACCAGAAATCTGCTTTTCAAGTCGTTGTATCGCCAGTACAGAAGCGCCAATACCACAAATCTGCTAGTCAACTCGTTGTACGGTTTATGAAGAAGCCAAAATTACAAATCTGCTTTTGTACGGTTCCACAAATCTGCTATTCAGGTCGTTGAATGGGCAGTACAGAAGCCAAAATTAGAAATCTGATATTCAATTCGTTGTACGGTGTGTGGAGAAGCCAAAACCACAAATCTGCTTTTGTACGGCCTGTAGAGAAGACAAAACCAAAATCTGCTGTTTTACGGCCAAAAGAAAAGCCAAAACCATAAATCTGCTATTCAAGTCGTTGTACGGTTTGTGGAGAAACTAAAACCACAATTCTGCTGTTGTACGGCTAGTAGAGAATCCAAAACTACAAATCTGCAGTTTTACGTCCAGAAAAGGAGCCAAAACCAGAAATCTGCTTTTCAAGTCGTTGTATCGCTAGTACAGAAGCGCCAATACCACAAATCTGCTAGTCAACTCGTTGTACGGTTTATGAACAAGCCGAAACCACAAATCTGCTTTTTTACGGCCAAAAGAGAATCCAAAACTACAAATCTGCTATTCAAGTCGTTGTACGGGCAGTACAGAAGCCAAAATCAGAAATGAGCTTTTCAAGTCGTTGTACGGGCAGTACAGAAGCCAAAATCAGAAATCTGCTAGCCAGAAAAAAGCCAAAACACAAATCTGCAGTTTTACAATCAAAAGAGAAGCCAAAACCACAAATCTGCTATTCAAGTCGTTGTACGGTTTGTGGAGAAGCCAAAATCACAAATCTGTAGAGAAGACAGAACCAAAATCTACTATTCAAGACGTTGTACAGCCAGAAAAAAAGCCAAAACCAGAAATCTGCTTTTCAAGTCGTTGTATCGCCAGGACAGAAGCGCAAATACCACAAATCTGCTAGTCAAGTCGTTGTACGGTTTGTGGAGAAGCCAAAATCACAAATCTGCTGTTTTACATCCAAAAGAGAAGCCAAAACCACAAATCTGCTTTTTTACGGCCAAAAAAGAATCCAAAACTACAAATCTGCTATTCAAGTCGTTGTACTAGCAGTACAAAAGCCAAAATCGGAAATGAGCTTTTCAAGTCGTTGTACGGGCAGTACAGAAGCCAAAATCAGAAATCTGCTATTCAAGTCGTTTTACGGTGTGTGGAGAAGCCAAAACCACAAATCTGCTTTTGTAGGGCCTGTAGAGAAGACAAAACCAAAATCTACTATTCAAGTCGTTGTACAGCCAGAAAAAAAAGCCAAAACCACAAATCTGCAGTTTTACAGCCAAAAGTGAAGCCAAAACCACAAATCTGCTATTCAAGTCGTTTTACGTTGTATGGAGAAGCCAAGTAAGTAAGTATTCTAGTTGTTGTACGGCCAGAAAAAAAGCCAAAACCAGAAATCTGCTTTTCAAGTCGTTGTATCGCCAGGACAGAAGCGCAAATACCACAAATCTGCTAGTCAAGTCGTTGTACGGTTTGTGGAGAAGCCAAAATCACAAATCTGCTGTTTTACATCCAAAAGAGAAGCCAAAACCACAAATCTGCTTTTTTACGGCCAAAAAAGAATCCAAAACTACAAATCTGCTATTCAAGTCGTTGTACTAGCAGTACAAAAGCCAAAATCAGAAATGAGCTTTTCAAGTCGTTGTACGGGCAGTACAGAAGCCAAAATCAGAAATCTGCTATTCAAGTCGTTGTACGGTGTGTGGAGAAGCCAAAACCACAAATCTGCTTTTGTACGGCCTGTAGAGAAGACAAAACCAAAATCTGCTGTTTTACGGCCAAAAGAAAAGCCAAAACCACAAATCTGCTATACAAGTCGTTGTACGGTTTGTGGAGAAGCCAAAATCAGAAATGTGCTTTTCAAGTCGTTGTACGGGCAGTACAGAAGCCAAAATAAGAAATCTGCTATTTAAGTCGTTGAACGGCCAGTACAGTAGCGCCAATACCACAAATCTGCTAGTCAAGCCGTTGTACGGTTTGTGGAGAAGCCAAAACCACAAATATGCTTTTTAAGTCGTTGTAAAGCCAGGAAAAAAGCCAAAACCAGAAATCTGCTATTCAAGTCGTTGTACGGTTTGTGGAGAAACTAAAACCACAATTCTGCTGTTATACGGCTAGTAGAAAATCCAAAACTACAAATCTGCAGTTTTACGGTTAAAAGAGTATCCAAAACTACAAATCTGCTAATCAAGTCGTTGTACGGGCAGTACAGAAGCCAAAATCAGAAATGTGCTTTTCAAGTCGTTGTACGGGCAGTACAGAAGCCAAAATAAGAAATCTGCTATTCAAGTCGTTGAACGGCCAGTACAGTAGCGCCAATACCACAAATCTGCTAGTCAAGCCGTTGTACGGTTTGTGGAGAAGCCAAAACCACAAATCTGCTTTTGTACGGCCACTATAGAAGCCAAAACCACAAATCTGCTGTTTTACGGCGAAAAGAGAAGCCAAAACCACAAATATGCTTTTTAAGTCGTTGTAAAGCCAGGAAAAAAGCAAAAACCAGAAATCTGCTATTCAAGTCGTTGTACGGTTTGTGGAGAAACTAAAACCACAATTCTGCTTTTGTACGGCTAGTAGAGAATCCAAAACTACAAATCTGCAGTTTTACGGCCAAAAGAGAAGCACAAAACCACAAATCTGCTATTCAAGTCGTTGTACGGGCAGTACAGAAGCCAAAATAAGAAATCTGCTATTCAAGTCGTTGTACGTTGTGTTAAGAAGCCAAAACCACAAATCTGCTTTTGTACGGCCTGTAGAGAAGACAAAACCAAAATCTGCTGTTTTACGGCCAAAAGAGAAGTCAAAACCAGAAATCTGCAATTCAAGTCGTTGTACGGTTTGTGGAGAAACTAAAACCATAATTCTGCTGTTGTACGGCTAGTAGAGATGCCAAAACTAAAAATCTGCAGTTTTACGGCCAAAAGAGAAGCCAAAACGACAAAGCTGCTATTAAAGTCGTTGTACGGCCAGAAAAGGAGCCAAAACCAGAAATTTTCTTTTCAAGTCGTTATATCGCCAGTACAGAAGCGCCAATACCACAAATCTGCTAGTCAACTCGTTGTACGGTTTATGAAGAAGCCAAAATTACAAATCTGCTTTTGTACGGTTACCACAAATCTGCTATTCAGGTCGTTGAACGGGCAGTACAGAAGCCAAAATCAGAAATCTGATATTCCATTCGTTGTACGGTGTGTGGAAAAGCCAAAACCACAAATCTGCTTTTGTACGGCCTGTAGAGAAGACAAAACCAAAATCTGCTGTTTTACGGCCAAAAGAAAAGCCAAAACCACAAATCTGCTATTCAAGTCGTTGTACGGTTTGTGGAGAAACTAAAACCACAATTCTGCTGTTATACGGCTAGTAGAAAATCCAAAACTACAAATCTGCAGTTTTACGGTTAAAAGAGTATCCAAAACTACAAATCTGCTATTCAAGTCGTTGTACGGGCAGTACAGAAGCCAAAATCAGAAATGTGCTTTTCAAGTCGTTGTACGGGCAGTACAGAAGCCAAAATAAGAAATCTGCTATTCAAGTCGTTGAACGGCCAGTACAGTAGCGCCAATACCACAAATCTGCTAGTCAAGCCGTTGTACGGTTTGTGGAGAAGCCAAAACCACAAATCTGCTTTTGTACGGCCACTATAGAAGCCAAAACCACAAATCTGCTGTTTTACGGCGAAAAGAGAAGCCAAAACCACAAATATGCTTTTTTAAGTCGTTGTAAAGCCAGGAAAAAAGCCAAAACCAGAAATCTGCAATTCAAGTCGTTGTACGGTTTGTGGAGAAACTAAAACCACAATTCTGCTTTTGTACGGCTAGTAGAGAATCCAAAACTACAAATCTGCAGTTTTACGGCCAAAAGAGAAGCACAAAACCACAAATCTGCTATTCAAGTCGTTGTACGGGCAGTACAGAAGCCAAAATAAGAAATCTGCTATTCAAGTCGTTGTACGTTGTGTTAAGAAGCCAAAACCACAAATCTGCTTTTGTACGGCCTGTAGAGAAGACAAAACCAAAATCTGCTGTTTTACGGCCAAAAGAGAAGTCAAAACCAGAAATCTGCAATTCAAGTCGTTGTACGGTTTGTGGAGAAACTAAAACCATAATTCTGCTGTTGTACGGCTAGTAGAGATGCCAAAACTAAAAATCTGCAGTTTTACGGCCAAAAGAGAAGCCAAAACGACAAAGCTGCTATTAAAGTCGTTGTACGGCCAGAAAAGGAGCCAAAACCAGAAATCTGCTTTTCAAGTCGTTATATCGCCAGTACAGAAGCGCCAATACCACAAATCTGCTAGTCAACTCGTTGTACGGTTTATGAAGAAGCCAAAATTACAAATCTGCTTTTGTACGGTTACCACAAATCTGCTATTCAGGTCGTTGAACGGGCAGTACAGAAGCCAAAATCAGAAATCTGATATTCCATTCGTTGTACGGTGTGTGGAGAAGCCAAAACCACAAATCTGCTTTTGTACGGCCTGTAGAGAAGACAAAACCAAAATCTGCTGTTTTACGGCCAAAAGAAAAGCCAAAACCACAAATCTGCTATTCAAGTCGTTGTACGGTTTGTGGAGAAACTAAAACCACAATTCTGCTGTTGTACGGCTAGTAGAGAATCCAAAACTACAAATCTGCAGTTTTACGCCCAGAAAAGGAGCCAAAACCAGATAGTCGTTGTATCGCCAGTACAGAAGCGCCAATACCACAAATCTGCTAATCAACTCGTTGTACGGTTTATGAAGAAGCCAAAACCACAAATCTGCTTTTGTACGGCAGTAGAGAAGCCGAAACCACAAATCTGCTTTTTTACGGCCAAAAGAGAATCCAAAACTACAAATCTGCTATTCAAGTCGTTGTACGGGCAGTACAGAAGCCAAAATAAGAAATGTGCTTTTCAAGTCGTTGTACGGGCAGTACAGAAGCCAAAATCAGAAATCTGCTTTTCAAGTCGTTGTACGGTGTGTGGAGAAGCCAAAACCACAAATCTGCTTTTGTACGGCCACTATAGAAGCCAAAACCACAAATCTGCAGTTTTAAGGCCAAAAGAGAAGGCAAAACCACAAATATGCTATTCAAGTTGTTGTACAGCCAGAAAAGAAGCCAAAACCAGAAATTTGCTTTTCAAGTCCTTGTATCGCCAGTACAGAAGCGCAAATACCACAAATCTGATAGTCAAGTCGTTGTACGGTTTGTAGAGAAGCCAAAACCACAAATCTGCAGTTTTACGGCCAAAAGAGAAGCAAAAATCACAAATCTACTATTCAAGTCGTTGTACAGCCAGAAAAAAAGCCAAAACCATAAATCTGCTATTCAAGTCGTTGTACAGCCAGAAAAAAAAGCCAAAACACAAATCTGCAGTTTTACAGCCAAAAGAGAAGCCAAAAACACAAATCTGCTATTCAAGTCGTTGTACGGTTTGTGGAGAAGCCACAGTTTTACGTCCAAAAGAGAAGCCAAAACCACAAATATGCTTTTGTAGGGCCTGTAGAGAAGACAAAACCAAAATCTGCTATTCAAGTCGTTGTACAGCCAGAAAAAAAGCCAAAACCAGAAATCTGCTATTCAAGTCGTTGGATCGCCAGTACAGAAGCGCAAATACCACAAATCTGCTAGTCAAGTCGTTGTACGGTTTGTAGAGAAGCCAAAACCACAAATCTGCAGTTTTACGGCCAAAAAGAGAAGCCAAAATCACAAATCTACTATTCAAGTCGTTGTACAGCCAGAAAAAAAAGCCAAAACCACAAATCTGCAGTTTTACAGCCAAAAGTGAAGCCAAAACCACAAATCTGCTATTCAAGTCGTTGTACGGTGTGTAGAGAAGCCAAGTAAGTAAGTATTCTAGTTGTTGTACGGCCAGAAAAAAAGCCAAAACCAGAAATCTGCTTTTCAAGTCGTTGTATCGCCAGGACAGAAGCGCAAATACCACAAATCTGCTAGTCAAGTCGTTGTACGGTTTGTGGAGAAGCCAAAATCACAAATCTGCTGTTTTACGTCCAAAAGAGAAGCCAAAACCACAAATCTGCTATTCAAATCGTTGTACGGCCAGAAAAAAAGCCAAAACCAGAAATCTGCTTTTCAAGTCGTTGTATTGCCAGTACAGAAGCACCAATACCACAAATCTGCTAGTCAACTCGTTGTACGGTTTACGAAGAAGCCAAAACCACAAATCTGCTTTTGTACGGCCACTATAGAAGCCAAAACCACAAATCTGCTGTTTTACGGCGAAAAGAGAAGCCAAAACCACAAATATGCTTTTTAAGTCGTTGTAAAGCCAGGAAAAAAGCCAAAACCAGAAATCTGCTATTCAAGTCGTTGTACGGTTTGTGGAGAAACTAAAACCACAATTCTGCTTTTGTACGGCTAGTAGAGAATCCAAAACTACAAATCTGCAGTTTTACGGCCAAAAGAGAAGCACAAAACCACAAATCTGCTATTCAAGTCGTTGTACGGCCAAAAGAGAATCCGAAACTACAAATCTGCTATTCAAGTCGTTGTACGGGCAGTACAAAAGCCAAAATAAGAAATCTGCTATTCAAGTCGTTGTACGGTGCGTTAAGAAGCCAAAACCACAAATCTGCTTTTTACGGCCTGTAGAGAAGACAAAACCAAAATCTGCTGTTTTACGGCCAAAAGAGAAGTCAAAACCAGAAATCTGCAATTCAAGTCGTTGTACGGTTTGTGGAGAAACTAAAACCATAATTCTGCTGTTGTACGGCAAGTAGAGATGCCAAAACTACAAATCTGCAGTTTTACGGCCAAAAGAGAAGCCAAAACGACAAATCTGCTATTAAAGTCGTTGTACGGTCGTTGTACGGGCAGTACAGAAGCCAAAATCAGAAATCTGCTATTCAAGTCGTTGTACGGTGTGTGGAGAAGCCAAAACCACAAATCTGCTTTTGTACGGCCACTATAGAAGCCAAAACCACAAATCTGCAATTTTACGGCCAAAAGAGAAGGCAAAACCACAAATATGCTATTCAAGTCGTTGTACAGCCAGAAAAGAAGCCAAAACCAGAAATTTGCTTTTCAAGTCCTTGTATCGCCAGTACAGAAGCGCAAATACCACAAATCTGATAGTCAAGTCGTTGTACGGTTTGTAGAGAAGCCAAAACCACAAATTTGCAGTTTTACGGCCAAAAGAGAAGCAAAAATCACAAATCTACTATTCAAGTCGTTGTACAGCCAGAAAAAAAGCCAAAACCATAAATCTGCTATTCAAGTCGTTGTACAGCCAGAAAAAAAAGCCAAAACACAAATCTGCAGTTTTACAGCCAAAAGAGAAGCCAAAAACACAAATCTGCTATTCAAGTCGTTGTACGGTTTGTGGAGAAGCCAAAACCACAAATCTGCTTTTGTACGGCCACTATAGAAGCCAAAACCACAAATCTGCTGTTTTACGGCGAAAAGAGAAGCCAAAACCACAAATATGCTTTTTAAGTCGTTGTAAAGCCAGGAAAAAAGCAAAAACCAGAAATCTGCTATTCAAGTCGTTGTACGGTTTGTGGAGAAACTAAAACCACAATTCTGCTTTTGTACGGCTAGTAGAGAATCCAAAACTACAAATCTGCAGTTTTACGGCCAAAAGAGAAGCACAAAACCACAAATCTGCTATTCAAGTCGTTGTACGGGCAGTACAGAAGCCAAAATAAGAAATCTGCTATTCAAGTCGTTGTACGTTGTGTTAAGAAGCCAAAACCACAAATCTGCTTTTGTACGGCCTGTAGAGAAGACAAAACCAAAATCTGCTGTTTTACGGCCAAAAGAGAAGTCAAAACCAGAAATCTGCAATTCAAGTCGTTGTACGGTTTGTGGAGAAACTAAAACCATAATTCTGCTGTTGTACGGCTAGTAGAGATGCCAAAACTAAAAATCTGCAGTTTTACGGCCAAAAGAGAAGCCAAAACGACAAAGCTGCTATTAAAGTCGTTGTACGGCCAGAAAAGGAGCCAAAACCAGAAATTTTCTTTTCAAGTCGTTATATCGCCAGTACAGAAGCGCCAATACCACAAATCTGCTAGTCAACTCGTTGTACGGTTTATGAAGAAGCCAAAATTACAAATCTGCTTTTGTACGGTTACCACAAATCTGCTATTCAGGTCGTTGAACGGGCAGTACAGAAGCCAAAATCAGAAATCTAATATTCCATTCGTTGTACGGTGTGTGGAGAAGCCAAAACCACAAATCTGCTTTTGTACGGCCTGTAGAGAAGACAAAACCAAAATCTGCTGTTTTACGGCCAAAAGAAAAGCCAAAACCACAAATCTGCTATTCAAGTCGTTGTACGGTTTGTGGAGAAACTAAAACCACAATTCTGCTGTTATACGGCTAGTAGAAAATCCAAAACTACAAATCTGCAGTTTTACGGTTAAAAGAGTATCCAAAACTACAAATCTGCTATTCAAGTCGTTGTACGGGCAGTACAGAAGCCAAAATCAGAAATGTGCTTTTCAAGTCGTTGTACGGGCAGTACAGAAGCCAAAATAAGAAATCTGCTATTCAAGTCGTTGAACGGCCAGTACAGTAGCGCCAATACCACAAATCTGCTAGTCAAGCCGTTGTACGGTTTGTGGAGAAGCCAAAACCACAAATCTGCTTTTGTACGGCCACTATAGAAGCCAAAACCACAAATCTGCTGTTTTACGGCGAAGAGAGAAGCCAAAACCACAAATATGCTTTTTTAAGTCGTTGTAAAGCCAGGAAAAAAGCCAAAACCAGAAATCTGCTATTCAAGTCGTTGTACGGTTTGTGGAGAAACTAAAACCACAATTCTGCTTTTGTACGGCTAGTAGAGAATCCAAAACTACAAATCTGCAGTTTTACGGCCAAAAGAGAAGCACAAAACCACAAATCTGCTATTCAAGTCGTTGTACGGGCAGTACAGAAGCCAAAATAAGAAATCTGCTATTCAAGTCGTTGTACGTTGTGTTAAGAAGCCAAAACCACAAATCTGCTTTTGTACGGCCTGTAGAGAAGACAAAACCAAAATCTGCTGTTTTACGGCCAAAAGAGAAGTCAAAACCAGAAATCTGCAATTCAAGTCGTTGTACGGTTTGTGGAGAAACTAAAACCATAATTCTGCTGTTGTACGGCTAGTAGAGATGCCAAAACTAAAAATCTGCAGTTTTACGGCCAAAAGAGAAGCCAAAACGACAAAGCTGCTATTAAAGTCGTTGTACGGCCAGAAAAGGAGCCAAAACCAGAAATCTGCTTTTCAAGTCGTTATATCGCCAGTACAGAAGCGCCAATACCACAAATCTGCTAGTCAACTCGTTGTACGGTTTATGAAGAAGCCAAAATTACAAATCTGCTTTTGTACGGTTACCACAAATCTGCTATTCAGGTCGTTGAACGGGCAGTACAGAAGCCAAAATCAGAAATCTGATATTCCATTCGTTGTACGGTGTGTGGAGAAGCCAAAACCACAAATCTGCTTTTGTACGGCCTGTAGAGAAGACAAAACCAAAATCTGCTGTTTTACGGCCAAAAGAAAAGCCAAAACCACAAATCTGCTATTCAAGTCGTTGTACGGTTTGTGGAGAAACTAAAACCACAATTCTGCTGTTGTACGGCTAGTAGAGAATCCAAAACTACAAATCTGCAGTTTTACGCCCAGAAAAGGAGCCAAAACCAGATAGTCGTTGTATCGCCAGTACAGAAGCGCCAATACCACAAATCTGCTAATCAACTCGTTGTACGGTTTATGAAGAAGCCAAAACCACAAATCTGCTTTTGTACGGCAGTAGAGAAGCCGAAACCACAAATCTGCTTTTTTACGGCCAAAAGAGAATCCAAAACTACAAATCTGCTATTCAAGTCGTTGTACGGGCAGTACAGAAGCCAAAATAAGAAATGTGCTTTTCAAGTCGTTGTACGGGCAGTACAGAAGCCAAAATCAGAAATCTGCTATTCAAGTCGTTGTACGGTGTGTGGAGAAGCCAAAACCACAAATCTGCTTTTATACGGCCACTTTAGAAGCCAAAACCACAAATCTGCACTTTTACGGCCAAAAGAGAAGGCAAAACCACAAATATGCTATTCAAGTCGTTGTACAGCCAGAAAAGAAGCCAAAACCAGAAATTTGCTTTTCAAGTCCTTGTATCGCCAGTACAGAAGCGCAAATACCAGAAATCTGATAGTTGTACGGTTTGTGGAGAAACTAAAACCACAATTCTGCTGTTGTACGGCTAGTAGAGAATCCAAAACTACAAATCTGCAGTTTTACGCCCAGAAAAGGACCAAAACCAGATATCTGCTTTTCAAGTCGTTGTATCGCCAGTACAGAAGCGCCAATACCACAAATCTGCTAGTCAACTCGTTGTACAGTTTATGAAGAAGCCAAAACCACAAATCTGCTTTTGTACGGCCAGTAGAGAAGCCGAAACCACAAATCTGCTTTTTTACGGCCAAAAGAGAATCCAAAACTACAAATCTGCTATTCAAGTCGTTGTACGGGCAGTACAGAAGCCAAAATAAAAAATGTGCTTTTCAAGTCGTTGTACGGTGTGTGGAGAAGCCAAAACCACAAATCTGCTTTTGTACGGCCACTATAGAAGCCAAACCCACAAATCTGCAGTTTTACGGCCAAAAGAGAAGGCAAAACCACAAATCTGATAGTCAAGTCGTTGTACGGTTTGTAGAGAAGAAAAAACCACAAATCTGCAGTTTTACGGCCAAAAGAGAAGCAAAAATCACAAATCTACTATTCAAGTCGTTGTACAGCCAGAAAAAAGCCAAAACCATAAATCTGCTATTCAAGTCGTTGTACAGCCAGAAAAAAAAGCCAAAACACAAATCTGCAGTTTTACAGCCAAAAGAGAAGCCAAAACCACAAATCTGCTATTCAAGTCGTTGTACGGTTTGTGGAGAAACTAAAACCACAAATCTGCTGTTGTACGGCTAGTAGAGAATCCAAAACTACAAATCTGCAGTTTTACGTCCAGAAAAGGAGCCAAAACCAGAAATCTGCTTTTCAAGTCGTTGTATCGCTAGTACAGAAGCGCCAATACCACAAATCTGCTAGTCAACTCGTTTTACGGTTTATGAACAAGCCGAAACCTTAAATCTGCTTTTTTACGGCTAAAAGAGAATCCAAAACTACAAATCTGCTATTCAAGTCGTTGTACGGGCAGTACAGAAGCCAAAATCAGAAATGAGCTTTTCAAGTCGTTGTACGGGCAGTACAGAAGCCAAAATCAGAAATCTGCTATTCAAGTCGTTGTACGGTGTGTGGAGAAGCCAAAACCACAAATCTGCTTTTTTTACGGCCAAAAAAGAATCCAAAACTACAAATCTGCTATTCAAGTCGTTGTACGGGCAGTACAGAAGCCAAAATAAGAAATGTGCTTTTCAAGTCGTTGTACGGGCAGTACAGAAGCCAAAATCAGAAATCTGCTATTCAAGTCGTTGTACGGTGTGTGGAGAAGCCAAAACCACAAATCTGCTTTTGTACGGCCACAATAGAAGCCAAAACCACAAATCTGCAGTTTTACGTCTAAAAGAGAAGCAAAAATCTCAAATCTACTATTCAAGTCGTTGTACAGCCAGAAAAAAGCCAAAACACAAATCTGCAGTTTTACAATCAAAAGAGAAGCCAAAACCACAAATCTGCTATTCAAGTCGTTGTACGGTTTGTGGAGAAGCCAAAATCACAAATCTGTAGAGAAGACAAAACCAAAATCTACTATTCAAGTCGTTGTACAGCCAGAAAAAAAAGCCAAAACCACAAATCTGCAGTTTTAAAGCCAAAAGTGAAGCCAAAACCACAAATCTGCTATTCAAGTCAATGTACGGTGTGTTGAGAAGCCAAGTAAGTAAGTATTCTAGTTGTTGTACGGCCAGAAAAAAAGCCAAAACCAGAAATCTGCTTTTCAAGTCGTTGTATCGCCAGGACAGAAGCGCAAATACAACAAATCTGCTAGTCAAGCCGTTGTACGGTTTGTGGAGAAGCCAAAACCACAAATCTGCTTTTGTACGGCCACTATAGAAGCCAAAACCACAAATCTGCTGTTTTACGGCGAAAAGAGAAGCCAAAACCACAAATATGCTTTTTTAAGTCGTTGTAAAGCCAGGAAAAAAGCCAAAACCAGAAATCTGCTATTCAAGTCGTTGTACGGTTTGTGGAGAAACTAAAACCACAATTCTGCTTTTGTACGGCTAGTAGAGAATCCAAAACTACAAATCTGCAGTTTTACGGCCAAAAGAGAAGCACAAAACCACAAATCTGCTATTCAAGTCGTTGTACGGGCAGTACAGAAGCCAAAATAAGAAATCTGCTATTCAAGTCGTTGTACGTTGTGTTAAGAAGCCAAAACCACAAATCTGCTTTTGTACGGCCTGTAGAGAAGACAAAACCAAAATCTGCTGTTTTACGGCCAAAAGAGAAGTCAAAACCAGAAATCTGCAATTCAAGTCGTTGTACGGTTTGTGGAGAAACTAAAACCATAATTCTGCTGTTGTACGGCTAGTAGAGATGCCAAAACTAAAAATCTGCAGTTTTACGGCCAAAAGAGAAGCCAAAACGACAAAGCTGCTATTAAAGTCGTTGTACGGCCAGAAAAGGAGCCAAAACCAGAAATCTGCTTTTCAAGTCGTTATATCGCCAGTACAGAAGCGCCAATACCACAAATCTGCTAGTCAACTCGTTGTACGGTTTATGAAGAAGCCAAAATTACAAATCTGCTTTTGTACGTTTACCACAAATCTGCTATTCAGGTCGTTGAACGGGCAGTACAGAAGCCAAAATCAGAAATCTGATATTCCATTCGTTGTACGGTGTGTGGAGAAGCCAAAACCACAAATCTGCTTTTGTACGGCCTGTAGAGAAGACAAAACCAAAATCTGCTGTTTTACGGCCAAAAGAAAAGCCAAAACCACAAATCTGCTATTCAAGTCGTTGTACGGTTTGTGGAGAAACTAAAACCACAATTCTGCTGTTGTACGGCTAGTAGAGAATCCAAAACTACAAATCTGCAGTTTTACGCCCAGAAAAGGAGCCAAAACCAGATAGTCGTTGTATCGCCAGTACAGAAGCGCCAATACCACAAATCTGCTAATCAACTCGTTGTACGGTTTATGAAGAAGCCAAAACCACAAATCTGCTTTTGTACGGCAGTAGAGAAGCCGAAACCACAAATCTGCTTTTTTACGGCCAAAAGAGAATCCAAAACTACAAATCTGCTATTCAAGTCGTTGTACGGGCAGTACAGAAGCCAAAATAAGAAATGTGCTTTTCAAGTCGTTGTACGGGCAGTACAGAAGCCAAAATCAGAAATCTGCTATTCAAGTCGTTGTACGGTGTGTGGAGAAGCCAAAACCACAAATCTGCTTTTATACGGCCACTTTAGAAGCCAAAACCACAAATCTGCACTTTTACGGCCAAAAGAGAAGGCAAAACCACAAATATGCTATTCAAGTCGTTGTACAGCCAGAAAAGAAGCCAAAACCAGAAATTTGCTTTTCAAGTCCTTGTATCGCCAGTACAGAAGCGCAAATACCAGAAATCTGATAGTTGTACGGTTTGTGGAGAAACTAAAACCACAATTCTGCTGTTGTACGGCTAGTAGAGAATCCAAAACTACAAATCTGCAGTTTTACGCCCAGAAAAGGACCAAAACCAGATATCTGCTTTTCAAGTCGTTGTATCGCCAGTACAGAAGCGCCAATACCACAAATCTGCTAGTCAACTCGTTGTACAGTTTATGAAGAAGCCAAAACCACAAATCTGCTTTTGTACGGCCAGTAGAGAAGCCGAAACCACAAATCTGCTTTTTTACGGCCAAAAGAGAATCCAAAACTACAAATCTGCTATTCAAGTCGTTGTACGGGCAGTACAGAAGCCAAAATAAAAAATGTGCTTTTCAAGTCGTTGTACGGTGTGTGGAGAAGCCAAAACCACAAATCTGCTTTTGTACGGCCACTATAGAAGCCAAACCCACAAATCTGCAGTTTTACGGCCAAAAGAGAAGGCAAAACCACAAATCTGATAGTCAAGTCGTTGTACGGTTTGTAGAGAAGAAAAAACCACAAATCTGCAGTTTTACGGCCAAAAGAGAAGCAAAAATCACAAATCTACTATTCAAGTCGTTGTACAGCCAGAAAAAAGCCAAAACCATAAATCTGCTATTCAAGTCGTTGTACAGCCAGAAAAAAAAGCCAAAACACAAATCTGCAGTTTTACAGCCAAAAGAGAAGCCAAAACCACAAATCTGCTATTCAAGTCGTTGTACGGTTTGTGGAGAAACTAAAACCACAAATCTGCTGTTGTACGGCTAGTAGAGAATCCAAAACTACAAATCTGCAGTTTTACGTCCAGAAAAGGAGCCAAAACCAGAAATCTGCTTTTCAAGTCGTTGTATCGCTAGTACAGAAGCGCCAATACCACAAATCTGCTAGTCAACTCGTTTTACGGTTTATGAACAAGCCGAAACCTTAAATCTGCTTTTTTACGGCTAAAAGAGAATCCAAAACTACAAATCTGCTATTCAAGTCGTTGTACGGGCAGTACAGAAGCCAAAATCAGAAATGAGCTTTTCAAGTCGTTGTACGGGCAGTACAGAAGCCAAAATCAGAAATCTGCTATTCAAGTCGTTGTACGGTGTGTGGAGAAGCCAAAACCACAAATCTGCTTTTTTTACGGCCAAAAAAGAATCCAAAACTACAAATCTGCTATTCAAGTCGTTGTACGGGCAGTACAGAAGCCAAAATAAGAAATGTGCTTTTCAAGTCGTTGTACGGGCAGTACAGAAGCCAAAATCAGAAATCTGCTATTCAAGTCGTTGTACGGTGTGTGGAGAAGCCAAAACCACAAATCTGCTTTTGTACGGCCACAATAGAAGCCAAAACCACAAATCTGCAGTTTTACGTCTAAAAGAGAAGCAAAAATCTCAAATCTACTATTCAAGTCGTTGTACAGCCAGAAAAAAGCCAAAACACAAATCTGCAGTTTTACAATCAAAAGAGAAGCCAAAACCACAAATCTGCTATTCAAGTCGTTGTACGGTTTGTGGAGAAGCCAAAATCACAAATCTGTAGAGAAGACAAAACCAAAATCTACTATTCAAGTCGTTGTACAGCCAGAAAAAAAAGCCAAAACCACAAATCTGCAGTTTTAAAGCCAAAAGTGAAGCCAAAACCACAAATCTGCTATTCAAGTCAATGTACGGTGTGTTGAGAAGCCAAGTAAGTAAGTATTCTAGTTGTTGTACGGCCAGAAAAAAAGCCAAAACCAGAAATCTGCTTTTCAAGTCGTTGTATCGCCAGGACAGAAGCGCAAATACAACAAATCTGCTAGTCAAGCCGTTGTACGGTTTGTGGAGAAGCCAAAACCACAAATCTGCTTTTGTACGGCCACTATAGAAGCCAAAACCACAAATCTGCTGTTTTACGGCGAAAAGAGAAGCCAAAACCACAAATATGCTTTTTAAGTCGTTGTAAAGCCAGGAAAAAAACCAAAACCAGAAATCTGCTATTCAAGTCGTTGTACGGTTTGTGGAGAAACTAAAACCACAATTCTGCTTTTGTACGGCTAGTAGAGAACCCAAAACTACAAATCTGCAGTTTAACGGCCAAAAGAGAAGCACAAAACCACAAATCTGCTATTCAAGTCGTTGTACGGCCAAAAGAGAATCCAAAACTACAAATCTGCTATTCAAGTCGTTGTACGGGCAGTACAGAAGCCAAAATAAGAAATCTGCTATTCAAGTCGTTGTACGGTGCGTTTAGAAGCCAAAACAACAAATCTGCTTTTGTACGGCCTGTAGAGAAGACAAAACCAAAATCTGCTGTTTTACGGCCAAAAGAGAAGTCAAAACCAGAAATCTGCAATTCTAGTCGTTGTACGGTTTGTGGAGAAACTAAAACCATAATTCTGCTGTTGTACGGCTAGTAGAGATGCCAAAACTACAAATCTGCAGTTTTACGGCCAAAAGAGAAGCCAAAACGACAAATCTGCTATTAAAGTCGTTGTACGGGCAGTACAGAAGCCAAAATCAGAAATCTGCTATTCAAGTCGTTGTACGGTGTGTGGAGAAGCCAAAACCACAAATCTGCTTTTGTACGGCCACTATAGAAGCCAAAACCACAAATCTGCAATTTTACGGCCAAAAGAGAAGGCAAAACCACAAATATGCTATTCAAGTCGTTGTACAGCCAGAAAAGAAGCCAAAACCAGAAATTTGCTTTTCAAGTCCTTGTATCGCCAGTACAGAAGCGCAAATACCACAAATCTGATAGTCAAGTCGTTGTACGGTTTGTAGAGAAGCCAAAACCACAAATCTGCAGTTTTACGGCCAAAAAAAAATCAAAAATCACAAATCTACTATTCAAGTCGTTGTACAGCCAGAAAAAAAGCCAAAACCATAAATCTGCTATTCAAGTCGTTGTACAGCCAGAAAAAAAAGCCAAAACCACAAATCTGCAGTTTTACAGCCAAAAGTGAAGCCAAAACCACAAATCTGCTATTCAAGTCGTTGTACGGTGTGTAGAGAAGCCAAGTAAGTAAGTATTCTAGTTGTTGTACGGCCAGAAAAAAGCCAAAACCAGAAATCTGCTTTTCAAGTCGTTGTATCGCCAGGACAGAAGCGCAAATACCACAAATCTGCTAGTCAAGTCGTTGTACGGTTTGTGGAGAAGCCAAAATCACAAATCTGCTGTTTTACGTCCAAAAGAGAAGCCAAAACCACAAATCTGCTATTCAAATCGTTGTACGGCCAGAAAAAAAGCCAAAACCAGAAATCTGCTTTTCAAGTCGTTGTATTGCCAGTACAGAAGCACCAATACCACAAATCTGCTAGTCAACTCGTTGTACGGTTTACGAAGAAGCCAAAACCACAAATCTGCTTTTGTACGGCCACTATAGAAGCCAAAACCACAAATCTGCTGTTTTACGGCGAAAAGAGAAGCCAAAACCACAAATATGCTTTTTAAGTCGTTGTAAAGCCAGGAAAAAAGCCAAAACCAGAAATCTGCTATTCAAGTCGTTGTACGGTTTGTGGAGAAACTAAAACCACAATTCTGCTTTTGTACGGCTAGTAGAGAATCCAAAACTACAAATCTGCAGTTTTACGGCCAAAAGAGAAGCACAAAACCACAAATCTGCTATTCAAGTCGTTGTACGGCCAAAAGAGAATCCGAAACTACAAATCTGCTATTCAAGTCGTTGTACGGGCAGTACAGAAGCCAAAATAAGAAATCTGCTATTCAAGTCGTTGTACGGTGCGTTAAGAAGCCAAAACAACAAATCTGCTTTTGTACGGCCTGTAGAGAAGACAAAACCAAAATCTGCTGTTTTACGGCCAAAAGAGAAGTCAAAACCAGAAATCTGCAATTCTAGTCGTTGTACGGTTTGTGGAGAAACTAAAACCATAATTCTGCTGTTGTACGGCTAGTAGAGATGCCAAAACTACAAATCTGCAGTTTTACGGCCAAAAGAGAAGCCAAAACGACAAATCTGCTATTAAAGTCGTTGTACGGTGTGTGGAGAAGCCAAAACCACAAATCTGCTTTTGTACGGCCACTATAGAAGCCAAAACCACAAATCTGCAATTTTACGGCCAAAAGAGAAGGCAAAACCACAAATATGCTATTCAAGTCGTTGTACAGCCAGAAAAGAAGCCAAAACCAGAAATTTGCTTTTCAAGTCCTTGTATCGCCAGTACAGAAGCGCAAATACCACAAATCTGATAGTCAAGTCGTTGTACGGTTTGTAGAGAAGCCAAAACCACAAATCTGCAGTTTTACGGCCAAAAAAAAATCAAAAATCACAAATCTACTATTCAAGTCGTTGTACAGCCAGAAAAAAAGCCAAAACCATAAATCTGCTATTCAAGTCGTTGTACAGCCAGAAAAAAAAGCCAAAACACAAATCTGCAGTTTTACAGCCAAAAGAGAAGCCAAAAACACAAATCTGCTATTCAAGTCGTTGTACGGTTTGTGGAGAAGCCAAAACCACAAATCTGCTTTTGTACGGCCTGTAGAGAAGACAAAACCAAAATCTGCTGTTTTACGGCCAAAAGAAAAGCCAAAACCACAAATCTGCTATTCAAGTCGTTGTACGGTTTGTGGAGAAACTAAAACCACAATTCTGGTGTTGTACGGCTAGTAGAGAATCCAAAACTACAAATCTGCAGTTTTACGTCCAGAAAAGGAGCCAAAACCAGAAATCTGCTTTTCAAGTCGTTGTATCGCCAGTACAGAAGCGCCAATACCACAAATCTGCTAGTCAACTCGTTGTACGGTTTATGAAGAAGCCAAAACCACAAATCTGCTTTTGTACGGCCAGTAGAGAAGCCGAAACCACAAATCTGCTTTTTTACGGCCAAAAGAGAATCCAAAACTACAAATCTGCTATTCAAGTCGTTGTACGGGCAGTACAGAAGCTAAAATCAGAAATGAGCTTTTCAAGTCGTTGTACGGGCAGTACAGAAGCCAAAATCAGAAATCTGCTATTCAAGTCGTTGTACGGTGTGTGGAGAAGCCAAAACCACTAATCTGCTTTTTTTACGGCCAAAAAAGAATCCAAAACTACAAATCTGCTATTCAAGTCGTTGTGCGGGCAGTACAGAAGCCAAAATAAGAAATGTGCTTTTCAAGTCGTTGTACGGGCAGTACAGAAGCCAAAATCAGAAATCTGCTATTCAAGTCGTTGTACGGTGTGTGGAGAAGGCAAAACCACAAATCTGCTTTTGTACGGCCACTATAGAAGCCAAAACCACAAATCTGCAGTTTTACGGCTAAAAGAGAAGCAAAAATCTCAAATCTACTATTCAAGTCGTTGTACAGCCAGAAAAAAGCCAAAACACAAATCTGCAGTTTAACAATCAAAAGAGAAGCCAAAACCACAAATCTGCTATTCAAGTCGTTGTACGGTTTGTGGAGAAGCCAAAATCACAAATCTGCAGTTTTACGTCCAAAAGAGAAGCCAAAACCACAAATATGCTTTTGTAGGGCCTGTAGAGAAGACAAAACCAAAATCTGCTATTCAAGTCGTTGTACAGCCAGAAAAAAAGCAAAAACCAGAAATCTGCTATTCAAGTCGTTGGATCGCCAGTACAGAAGCGCAAATACCACAAATCTGCTAGTCAAGTCGTTGTACGGTTTGTAGAGAAGCCAAAACCACAAATCTGCAGTTTTACGGCCAAAAAGAGAAGCCAAAATCACAAATCTACTATTCAAGTCGTTGTACAGCCAGAAAAAAAAGCCAAAACCACAAATCTGCAGTTTTACAGCCAAAAGTGAAGCCAAAACCACAAATCTGCTTTTCAAGTCGTTGAATGGCCAGTACAGTAGCGCCAATACCACAAATCTGCTAGTCAAGCCGTTGTACGGTTTGTGGAGAAGACAAAACCACAAATCTGCTGTTTTACGACCAAAAGAGAAGCCAAAACCACAAATATGCTTTTCAAGTCGTTGTACAGCCAGGAAAAAAGCCAAAACCAGAAATCTGCTATTCAAGTCGTTGTACGGTTTGTGGAGAAACTAAAACCACAATTCTGCTGTTATACGGCTAGTAGAAAATCCAAAACTACAAATCTGCAGTTTTACGGTTAAAAGAGTATCCAAAACTACAAATCTGCTATTCAAGTCGTTGTACGGGCAGTACAGAAGCCAAAATCAGAAATGTGCTTTTCAAGTCGTTGTACGGGCAGTACAGAAGCCAAAATAAGAAATCTGCTACTCAAGTCGTTGAACGGCCAGTACAGTAGCGCCAATATCACAAATCTGCTAGTCAAGCCGTTGTACGGTTTGTGGAGAAGCCAAAACCACAAATCTGCTTTTGTACGGCCACTATAGAAGCCAAAACCACAAATCTGCTGTTTTACGGCGAAAAGAGAATCTAAAACCACAAATATGCTTTTTAAGTCGTTGTAAAGCCAGGAAAAAAGCCAAAACCAGAAATCTGCTATTCAAGTCGTTGTACGGTTTGTGGAGAAACTAAAACCACAATTCTGCTTTTGTACGGCTAGTAGAGAATCCAAAACTACAAATCTGCAGTTTTACGGCCAAAAGAGAAGCACAAAACCACAAATCTGCTATTCAAGTCGTTGTACGGCCAAAAGAGAATCCAAAACTACAAATCTGCTATTCAAGTCGTTGTACGGGCAGTACAGAAGCCAAAATAAGAAATCTGCTATTCAAGTCGTTGTACGTTGTGTTAAGAAGCCAAAACCACAAATCTGCTTTTGTACGGCCTGTAGAGAAGACAAAACCAAAATCTGCTGTTTTACGGCCAAAAGAGAAGTCAAAACCAGAAATCTGCAATTCAAGTCGTTGTACGGTTTGTGGAGAAACTAAAACCATAATTCTGCTGTTGTACGGCTAGTAGAGATGTCAAAACTACAAATCTTCAGTTTTACGGCCAAAAGAGAAGCCAAAACGACAAATCTGCTATTAAAGTCGTTGTACGGCCAGAAAAGGAGCCAAAACCAGAAATCTGCTTTTCAAGTCGTTGTATCGCCAGTACAGAAGCGCCAATACCACAAATCTGCTAGTCAACTCGTTGTACGGTTTATGAAGAAGCCAAAATTACAAATCTGCTTTTGTACGGTTACCACAAATCTGCTATTCAGGTCGTTGAACGGGCAGTACAGAAGCCAAAATCAGAAATCTGATATTCAATTCGTTGTACGGTGTGTGGAGAAGCCAAAACCACAAATCTGCTTTTGTACGGCCTGTAGAGAAGACAAAACCAAAATCTGCTGTTTTACGGCCAAAAGAAAAGCCAAAACCACAAATCTGCTATTCAAGTCGTTGTACGGTTTGTGGAGAAACTAAAACCACAATTCTGCTGTTGTACGGCTAGTAGAGAATTCAAAACTACAAATCTGCAGTTTTACGCCCAGAAAAGGAGCCAAAACCAGATATCTGCTTTTCAAGTCGTTGTATCGCCAGTACAGAAGCGCCAATACCACAAATCTGCTAGTCAACTCGTTGTACAGTTTATGAAGAAGCCAAAACCACAAATCTGCTTTTGTACGGCCAGTAGAGAAGCCGAAACCACAAATCTGCTTTTTTACGGCCAAAAGAGAATCCAAAACTACAAATCTGCTATTCAAGTCGTTGTACGGGCAGTACAGAAGCCAAAATAAGAAATGTGCTTTTCAAGTCGTTGTACGGGCAGTACAGAAGCCAAAATCAAAAATCTGCTATTCAAGTCGTTGTACGGTGTGTGGAGAAGCCAAAACCACAAATCTGCTTTTGTACGGCCACTATAGAAGCCAAAACCACAAATCTGCACTTTTACGGCCAAAAGAGAAGGCAAAACCACAAATATGCTATTCAAGTCGTTGTACAGCCAGAAAAGAAGCCAAAACCAGAAATTTGCTTTTCAAGTCCTTGTATCGCCAGTACAGAAGCGCAAATACCAGAAATCTGATAGTCAAGTCGTTGTACGGTTTGTGGAGAAACTAAAACCACAATTCTGCTGTTGTACGGCTAGTAGAGAATCCAAAACTACAAATCTGCAGTTTTACGCCCAGAAAAGGACCAAAACCAGATATCTGCTTTTCAAGTCGTTGTATCGCCAGTACAGAAGCGCCAATACCACAAATCTGCTAGTCAACTCGTTGTACAGTTTATGAAGAAGCCAAAACCACAAATCTGCTTTTGTACGGCCAGTAGACAAGCCGAAACCACAAATCTGCTTTTTTACGGCCAAAAGAGAATCCAAAACTACAAATCTGCTATTCAAGTCGTTGTACGGGCAGTACAGAAGCCAAAATAAAAAATGTGCTTTTCAAGTCGTTGTACGGTGTGTGGAGAAGCCAAAACCACAAATCTGCTTTTGTACGGCCACTATAGAAGCCAAACCCACAAATCTGCAGTTTTACGGCCAAAAGAGAAGGCAAAACCACAAATCTGATAGTCAAGTCGTTGTACGGTTTGTAGAGAAGCCAAAACCACAAATCTGCAGTTTTACGGCCAAAAGAGAAGCAAAAATCACAAATCTACTATTCAAGTCGTTGTACAGCCAGAAAAAAAGCCAAAACCATAAATCTGCTATTTAAGTCGTTGTACAGCCAGAAAAAAAAGCCAAAACACAAATCTGCAGTTTTACAGCCAAAAGAGAAGCCAAAAACACAAATCTGCTATTCAAGTCGTTGTACGGTTTGTGGAGAAGCCCAAACCACAAATCTGCTTTTGTACGGCCTGTAGAGAAGACAAAACCAAAATCTGCTGTTTTACGGCCAAAAGAAAAGCCAAAACCACAAATCTGCTATTCAAGTCGTTGTACGGTTTGTGGAGAAACTAAAACCACAATTCTGCTGTTGTACGGCTAGTAGAGAATCCAAAACTACAAATCTGCAGTTTTACGTCCAGAAAAGGAGCCAAAACCAGAAATCTGCTTTCCAAGTCGTTGTATCGCTAGTACAGAAGCGCCAATACCACAAATCTGCTAGTCAACTCGTTGTACGGTTTATGAACAAGCCGAAACCTTAAATCTGCTTTTTTACGGCTAAAAGAGAATCCAAAACTACAAATCTACTATTCAAGTCGTTGTACGGGCAGTACAGAAGCCAAAATCAGAAATGAGCTTTTCAAGTCGTTGTACGGGCAGTACAGAAGCCAAAATCAGAAATCTGCTATTCAAGTCGTTGTACGGTTTGTGGAAAAACTAAAACCACAATTCTGCTTTTGTACGGCTAGTAGAGAATCCAAAACTACAAATCTGCAGTTTTACGGCCAAAAGAGAAGCACAAAACCACAAATCTGCTATTCAAGTCGTTGTACGGCCAAAAGAGAATCCAAAACTACAAATCTGCTATTCAAGTCGTTGTACGGGCAGTACAGAAGCCAAAATAAGAAATCTGCTATTCAAGTCGTTGTACGTTGTGTTAAGAAGCCAAAACCACAAATCTGCTTTTGTACGGCCTGTAGAGAAGACAAAACCAAAATCTGCTGTTTTACGGCCAAAAGAGAAGTCAAAACCAGAAATCTGCAATTCAAGTCGTTGTACGGTTTGTGGAGAAACTAAAACCATAATTCTGCTGTTGTACGGCTAGTAGAGATGTCAAAACTACAAATCTGCAGTTTTACGGCCAAAAGAGAAGCCAAAACGACAAATCTGCTATTAAAGTCGTTGTACGGCCAGAAAAGGAGCCAAAACCAGAAATCTGCTTTTCAAGTCGTTGTATCGCCAGTACAGAAGCGCCAATACCACAAATCTGCTAGTCAACTCGTTGTACGGTTTATGAAGAAGCCAAAATTACAAATCTGCTTTTGTACGGTTACCACAAATCTGCTATTCAGGTCGTTGAACGGGCAGTACAGAAGCCAAAATCAGAAATCTGATATTCAATTCGTTGTACGGTGTGTGGAGAAGCCAAAACCACAAATCTGCTTTTGTACGGCCAAAAGAAAAGCCAAAACCACAAATCTGCTATTCAAGTCGTTGTACGGTTTGTGGAGAAACTAAAACCACAATTCTGCTGTTGTACGGCTAGTAGAGAATTCAAAACTACAAATCTGCAGTTTTACGCCCAGAAAAGGAGCCAAAACCAGATATCTGCTTTTCAAGTCGTTGTATCGCCAGTACAGAAGCGCCAATACCACAAATCTGCTAGTCAACTCGTTGTACAGTTTATGAAGAAGCCAAAACCACAAATCTGCTTTTGTACGGCCAGTAGAGAAGCCGAAACCACAAATCTGCTTTTTTACGGCCAAAAGAGAATCCAAAACTACAAATCTGCTATTCAAGTCGTTGTACGGGCAGTACAGAAGCCAAAATAAAAAATGTGCTTTTCAAGTCGTTGTACGGTGTGTGGAGAAGCCAAAACCACAAATCTGCTTTTGTACGGCCACTATAGAAGCCAAACCCACAAATCTGCAGTTTTACGGCCAAAAGAGAAGGCAAAACCACAAATCTGATAGTCAAGTCGTTGTACGGTTTGTAGAGAAGCCGAAACCACAAATCTGCAGTTTTACGGCCAAAAGAGAAGCAAAAATCACAAATCTACTATTCAAGTCGTTGTACAGCCAGAAAAAAAGCCAAAACCATAAATCTGCTATTCAAGTCGTTGTACAGCCAGAAAAAAAAGCCAAAACACAAATCTGCAGTTTTACAGCCAAAAGAGAAGCCAAAAACACAAATCTGCTATTCAAGTCGTTGTACGGTTTGTGGAGAAGCCCAAACCACAAATCTGCTTTTGTACGGCCTGTAGAGAAGACAAAACCAAAATCTGCTGTTTTACGGCCAAAAGAAAAGCCAAAACCACAAATCTGCTATTCAAGTCGTTGTACGGTTTGTGGAGAAACTAAAACCACAATTCTGCTGTTGTACGGCTAGTAGAGAATCCAAAACTACAAATCTGCAGTTTTACGTCCAGAAAAGGAGCCAAAACCAGAAATCTGCTTTTCAAGTCGTTGTATCGCTAGTACAGAAGCGCCAATACCACAAATCTGCTAGTCAACTCGTTGTACGGTTTATGAACAAGCCGAAACCTTAAATCTGCTTTTTTACGGCTAAAAGAGAATCCAAAACTACAAATCTGCTATTCAAGTCGTTGTACGGGCAGTACAGAAGCCAAAATCAGAAATGAGCTTTTCAAGTCGTTGTACGGGCAGTACAGAAGCCAAAATCAGAAATCTGCTATTCAAGTCGTTGTACGGTGTGTGGAGAAGCCAAAACCACAAATCTGCTTTTTTTACGGCCAAAAAAGAATCCAAAACTACAAATCTGCTATTCAAGTCGTTGTACGGGCAGTACAGAAGCCAAAATAAGAAATGTGCTTTTCAAGTCGTTGTACGGGCAGTACAGAAGCCAAAATCAGAAATCTGCTATTCAAGTCGTTGTACGGTGTGTGGAGAAGCCAAAACCACAAATCTGCTTTTGTACGGCCATAATAGAAGCCAAAACCACAAATCTGCAGTTTTACGTCTAAAAGAGAAGCAAAAATCTCAAATCTACTATTCAAGTCGTTGTACAGCCAGAAAAAAGCCAAAACACAAATCTGCAGTTTTACAATCAAAAGAGAAGCCAAAACCACAAATCTGCTATTCAAGTCGTTGTACGGTTTGTGGAGAAGCCAAAATCACAAATCTGTAGAGAAGACAAAACCAAAATCTACTATTCAAGTCGTTGTACAGCCAGAAAAAAAAGCCAAAACCACAAATCTGCAGTTTTAAAGCCAAAAGTGAAGCCAAAACCACAAATCTGCTATTCAAGTCGTTGTACGGTGTGTGGAGAAGCCAAGTAAGTAAGTATTCTAGTTGTTGTACGGCCAGAAAAAAAGCCAAAACCAGAAATCTGCTTTTCAAGTCGTTGTATCGCCAGGACAGAAGCGCAAATACCACAAATCTGCTAGTCAAGTCGTTGTACGGTTTGTGGAGAAGCCAAAATCACAAATCTGCTGTTTTACATCCAAAAGAGAAGCCAAAACCACAAATCTGCTTTTTTACGGCCAAAAAAGAATCCAAAACTACAAATCTGCTATTCAAGTCGTTGTACTAGCAGTACAAAAGCCAAAATCAGAAATGAGCTTTTCAAGTCGTTGTACGGGCAGTACAGAAGCCAAAATCAGAAATCTGCTAATCAAGTCGTTGTACGGTGTGTGGAGAAGCCAAAACCACAAATCTGCTTTTGTACGGCCTGTAGAGAAGACAAAACCAAAATCTGCTGTTTTACGGCCAAAAGAAAAGCCAAAACCACAAATCTGCTATACAAGTCGTTGTACGGTTTGTGGAGAAGCCAAAATCAGAAATGTGCTTTTCAAGTCGTTGTACGGGCAGTACAGAAGCCAAAATAAGAAATCTGCTATTCAAGTCGTTGTACGGTGTGTGGAGAAGCCAAAACCACAAATCTGCTTTTGTACGGCCTGTAGAGAAGACAAAACCAAAATCTGCTGTTTTACGGCCAAAAGAAAAGCCAAAACCACAAATCTGCTATACAAGTCGTTGTACGGTTTGTGGAGAAGCCAAAATCAGAAATGTGCTTTTCAAGTCGTTGAACGGCCAGTACAGTAGCGCCAATACCACAAATCTGCTATTCAAGCCGTTGTACGGTTTGTGGAGAAGCCAAAACCACAAATCTGCTTTTGTACGGCCACTATAGAAGCCAAATCCACAAATCTGCTGTTTTACGGCGAAAAGAGAAGCCAAAACCACAAATATGCTTTTTAAGTCGTTGTAAAGCCAGGAAAAAAGCCAAAACCAGAAATCTGCTATTCAAGTCGTTGTACGGTTTGTGGAGAAACTAAAACCACAATTCTGCTTTTGTACGGCTAGTAGAGAATCCAAAACTACAAATCTGCAGTTTTACGGCCAAAAGAGAAGCACAAAACCACAAATCTGCTATTCAAGTCGTTGTACGGCCAAAAGAGAATCCAAAACTACAAATCTGCTATTCAAGTCGTTGTACGGGCAGTACAGAAGCCAAAATAAGAAATCTGCTATTCAAGTCGTTGTACGATGCGTTAAGAAGCCAAAACCACAAATCTGCTTTTGTACGGCCTGTAAAGAAGACAAAACCAAAATCTGCTGTTTTACGGCCAAAAGAGAAGTCAAAACCAGAAATCTGCAATTCAAGTCGTTGTACGGTTTGTGGAGAAACTAAAACCATAATTCTGCTGTTGTACGGCTAGTAGAGATGCCAAAACTACAAATCTGCAGTTTTACGGCCAAAAGAGAAGCCAAAACGACAAATCTGCTATTAAAGTCGTTGTACGGTCGTTGTACGGGCAGTACAGAAGCCAAAATCAGAAATCTGCTATTCAAGTCGTTGTACGGTGTGTGGAGAAGCCAAAACCACAAATCTGCTTTTGTACGGCCACTATAGAAGCCAAAACCACAAATCTGCAATTTTACGGCCAAAAGAGAAGGCAAAACCACAAATATGCTATTCAAGTCGTTGTACAGCCAGAAAAGAAGCCAAAACCAGAAATTTGCTTTTCAAGTCCTTGTATCGCCAGTACAGAAGCGCAAATACCACAAATCTGATAGTCAAGTCGTTGTACGGTTTGTAGAGAAGCCAAAACCACAAATCTGCAGTTTTACGGCCAAAAGAAAATAAAAAATCACAAATCTACTATTCAAGTCGTTGTACAGCCAGAAAAAAAGCCAAAACCATAAATCTGCTATTTAAGTCGTTGTACAGCCAGAAAAAAAAGCCAAAACACAAATCTGCAGTTTTACAGCCAAAAGAGAAGCCAAAAACACAAATCTGCTATTCAAGTCGTTGTACGGTTTGTGGAGAAGCCAAAACCACAAATCTGCTTTTGTACGTCCTGTAGAGAAGACAAAACTAAAATCTGCTGTTTTACGGCCAAAAGAAAAGCCAAAACCACAAATCTGCTATTCAAGTCGTTGTACGGTTTGTGGAGAAACTAAAACCACAATTCTGGTGTTGTACGGCTAGTAGAGAATCCAAAACTACAAATCTGCAGTTTTACGTCCAGAAAAGGAGCCAAAACCAGAAATCTGCTTTTCAAGTCGTTGTATCGCCAGTACAGAAGCGCCAATACCACAAATCTGCTAGTCAACTCGTTGTACGGTTTATGAAGAAGCCAAAACCACAAATCTGCTTTTGTACGGCCAGTAGAGAAGCCGAAACCACAAATCTGCTTTTTTACGGCCAAAAGAGAATCCAAAACTACAAATCTGCTATTCAAGTCGTTGTACGGGCAGTACAGAAGCCAAAATCAGAAATGAGCTTTTCAAGTCGTTGTACGGGCAGTACAGAAGCCAAAATCAGAAATCTGCTATTCAAGTCGTTGTACGGTGTGTGGAGAAGCCAAAACCACAAATCTGCTTTTGTACGGCCACTATAGAAGCCAAAACCACAAATCTGCAGCTTTACGTCTAAAAGAGAAGCAAAAATCTCAAATCTACTATTCAAGTCGTTGTACAGCCAGAAAAAAGCCAAAACACAAATCTGCAGTTTTACAATCAAAAGAGAAGCCAAAACCACAAATCTGCTATTCAAGTCGTTGTACGGTTTGTGGAGAAGCCAAAATCACAAATCTGTAGAGAAGACAAAACCAAAATCTACTATTCAAGTCGTTGTACAGCCAGAAAAAAAAGCCAAAATCACAAATCTGCAGTTTTAAAGCCAAAAGTGAAGCCAAAACCACAAATCTGCTATTCAAGTCGTTGTACGGTGTGTGGAGAAGCCAAGTAAGTAAGTATTCTAGTTGTTGTACGGCCAGAAAAAAAACCAAAACCAGAAATCTGCTTTTCAAGTCGTTGTATCGCCAGGACAGAAGCGCAAATACCACAAATCTGCTAGTCAAGTCGTTGTACGGTTTGTGGAGAAGCCAAAATCACAAATCTGCTGTTTTACATCCAAAAGAGAAGCCAAAACCACAAATCTGCTTTTTTACGGCCAAAAAAGAATCCAAAACTACAAATCTGCTATTCAAGTCGTTGTACTAGCAGTACAAAAGCCAAAATCAGAAATGAGCTTTTCAAGTCGTTGTACGGGCAGTACAGAAGCCAAAATCAGAAATGTGCTTTTCAAGTCGTTGTACGGTGTGTGGAGAAGCCAAAACCACAAATATGCTTTTGTAGGGCCTGTAGAGAAGACAAAACCAAAATCTGCTATTCAAGTCGTTGTACAGCCAGAAAAAAAGCCAAAACCAGAAATCTGTTATTCAAGTCGTTGCATCGCCAGTACAGAAGCGCAAATACCACAAATCTGCTTTTGTACGGCCACTATAGGAGCCAAAACCACAAATCTGCAGTTTTACGGCTAAAAGAGAAGCAAAAATCTCAAATCTACTATTCAAGTCGTTGTACAGCAAGAAAAAAGCCAAAACACAAATCTGCAGTTTAACAATCAAAAGAGAAGCCAAAACCACAAATCTGCTATTCAAGTCGTTGTACGGTTTGTGGAGAAGCCAAAATCACAAATCTGCAGTTTTACGTCCAAAAGAGAAGCCAAAACCACAAATATGCTTTTGTAGGGCCTGTAGAGAAGACAAAACCAAAATCTGCTATTCAAGTCGTTGTACAGCCAGAAAAAAAGCCAAAACCAGAAATCTGCTATTCAAGTCGTTGGATCGCCAGTACAGAAGCGCAAATACCACAAATCTGCTAGTCAAGTCGTTGTACGGTTTGTAGAGAAGCCAAAACCACAAATCTGCAGTTTTACGGCCAAAAAGAGAAGCCAAAATCACAAATCTACTATTCAAGTCGTTGTACAGCCAGAAAAAAAAGCCAAAACCACAAATCTGCAGTTTTACAGCCAAAAGTGAAGCCAAAACCACAAATCTGCTTTTCAAGTCGTTGAATGGCCAGTACAGTAGCGCCAATACCACAAATCTGCTAGTCAAGCCGTTGTACGGTTTGTGGAGAAGACAAAACCACAAATCTGCTGTTTTACGACCAAAAGAGAAGCCAAAACCACAAATATGCTTTTCAAGTCGTTGTACAGCCAGGAAAAAAGCCAAAACCAGAAATCTGCTATTCAAGTCGTTGTACGGTTTGTGGAGAAACTAAAACCACAATTCTGCTGTTATACGGCTAGTAGAAAATCCAAAACTACAAATCTGCAGTTTTACGGTTAAAAGAGTATCCAAAACTACAAATCTGCTATTCAAGTCGTTGTACGGGCAGTACAGAAGCCAAAATCAGAAATGTGCTTTTCAAGTCGTTGTACGGGCAGTACAGAAGCCAAAATAAGAAATCTGCTATTCAAGTCGTTGAACGGCCAGTACAGTAGCGCCAATACCACAAATCTGCTAGTCAAGCCGTTGTACGGTTTGTAAAGAAGCCAAAACCACAAATCTGCTTTTGTACGGCCACTATAGAAGCCAAAACCACAAATCTGCTGTTTAACGACGAAAAGAGAAGCCAAAACCACAAATATGCTTTTTAAGTCGTTGTAAAGCCAGGAAAAAAGCCAAAACCAGAAATCTGCTATTCAAGTCGTTGTACGGTTTGTGGAGAAACTAAAACCACAATTCTGCTTTTGTACGGCTAGTAGAGAATCCAAAACTACAAATCTGCAGTTTTACGGCCAAAAGAGAAGCACAAAAAACCACAAATCTGCTATTCAAGTCGTTGTACGGCCAAAAGAGAATCCAAAACTACAAATCTGCTATTCAAGTCGTTGTACGGGCAGTACAGAAGCCAAAATAAGAAATCTGCTATTCAAGTCGTTGTACGTTGTGTTAAGAAGCCAAAACCACAAATCTGCTTTTGTACGGCCCGTAGAGAAGACAAAACCAAAATCTGCTGTTTTACGGCCAAAAGAGAAGTCAAAACCAGAAATCTGCAATTCAAGTCGTTGTACGGTTTGTGGAGAAACTAAAACCATAATTCTGCTGTTGTACGGCTAGTAGAGATGTCAAAACTACAAATCTGCAGTTTTACGGCCAAAAGAGAAGCCAAAACGACAAATCTGCTATTAAAGTCGTTGTACGGCCAGAAAAGGAGCCAAAACCAGAAATCTGCTTTTTAAGTCGTTGTATCGCCAGTACAGAAGCGCCAATACCACAAATCTGCTAGTCAACTCGTTGTACAGTTTATGAAGAAGCCAAAACCACAAATCTGCTTTTTTACGGCCAAAAGAGAATCCAAAACTACAAATCTGCTATTCAAGTCGTTGTACGGGCAGTACAGAAGCCAAAATAAGAAATGTGCTTTTCAAGTCGTTGTACGGGCAGTACAGAAGCCAAAATCAGAAATCTGCTATTCAAGTCGTTGTACGGTGTGTGGAGAAGCCAAAACCACAAATCTGCTTTTGTACGGCCACTATAGAAGCCAAAACCACAAATCTGCAATTTTACGGCCAAAAGAGAAGGCAAAACCACAAATATGCTATTCAAGTCGTTGTACAGCCAGAAAAGAAGCCAAAACCAGAAATTTGCTTTTCAAGTCCTTGTATCGCCAGTACAGAAGCGCAAATACCACAAATCTGATAGTCAAGTCGTTGTACGGTTTGTAGAGAAGCCAAAACCACAAATCTGCAGTTTTACGGCCAAAAGAAAATAAAAAATCACAAATCTACTATTCAAGTCGTTGTACAGCCAGAAAAAAAGCCAAAACCATAAATCTGCTATTCAAGTCGTTGTACAGCCAGAAAAAAAAGCCAAAACACAAATCTGCAGTTTTACAGCCAAAAGAGAAGCCAAAAACACAAATCTGCTATTCAAGTCGTTGTACGGTTTGTGGAGAAGCCAAAACCACAAATCTGCTTTTGTACGTCCTGTAGAGAAGACAAAACTAAAATCTGCTGTTTTACGGCCAAAAGAAAAGCCAAAACCACAAATCTGCTATTCAAGTCGTTGTACGGTTTGTGGAGAAACTAAAACCACAATTCTGGTGTTGTACGGCTAGTAGAGAATCCAAAACTACAAATCTGCAGTTTTACGTCCAGAAAAGGAGCCAAAACCAGAAATCTGCTTTTCAAGTCGTTGTATCGCCAGTACAGAAGCGCCAATACCACAAATCTGCTAGTCAACTCGTTGTACGGTTTATGAAGAAGCCAAAACCACAAATCTGCTTTTGTACGGCCAGTAGAGAAGCCGAAACCACAAATCTGCTTTTTTACGGCCAAAAGAGAATCCAAAACTACAAATCTGCTATTCAAGTCGTTGTACGGGCAGTACAGAAGCCAAAATCAGAAATGAGCTTTTCAAGTCGTTGTACGGGCAGTACAGAAGCCAAAATCAGAAATCTGCTATTCAAGTCGTTGTACGGTGTGTGGAGAAGCCAAAACCACTAATCTGCTTTTTTTACGGCCAAAAAAGAATCCAAAACTACAAATCTGCTATTCAAGTCGTTGTACGGGCAGTACAGAAGCCAAAATAAGAAATGTGCTTTTCAAGTCGTTGTACGGGCAGAACAGAAGCAAAAATCAGAAATCTGCTATTCAAGTCGTTGTACGGTGTGTGGAGAAGCCAAAACCACAAATCTGCTTTTGTACGGCCACTATAGAAGCCAAAACCACAAATCTGCAGCTTTACGTCTAAAAGAGAAGCAAAAATCTCAAATCTACTATTCAAGTCGTTGTACAGCCAGAAAAAAGCCAAAACACAAATCTGCAGTTTTACAATCAAAAGAGAAGCCAAAACCACAAATCTGCTATTCAAGTCGTTGTACGGTTTGTGGAGAAGCCAAAATCACAAATCTGTAGAGAAGACAAAACCAAAATCTACTATTCAAGTCGTTGTACAGCCAGAAAAAAAAGCCAAAATCACAAATCTGCAGTTTTAAAGCCAAAAGTGAAGCCAAAACCACAAATCTGCTATTCAAGTCGTTGTACGGTGTGTGGAGAAGCCAAGTAAGTAAGTATTCTAGTTGTTGTACGGCCAGAAAAAAAACCAAAACCAGAAATCTGCTTTTCAAGTCGTTGTATCGCCAGGACAGAAGCGCAAATACCACAAATCTGCTAGTCAAGTCGTTGTACGGTTTGTGGAGAAGCCAAAATCACAAATCTGCTGTTTTACATCCAAAAGAGAAGCCAAAACCACAAATCTGCTTTTTTACGGCCAAAAAAGAATCCAAAACTACAAATCTGCTATTCAAGTCGTTGTACTAGCAGTACAAAAGCCAAAATCAGAAATGAGCTTTTCAAGTCGTTGTACGGGCAGTACAGAAGCCAAAATCAGAAATGTGCTTTTCAAGTCGTTGTACGGTGTGTGGAGAAGCAAAAACCACAAATATGCTTTTGTAGGGCCTGTAGAGAAGACAAAACCAAAATCTGCTATTCAAGTCGTTGTACAGCCAGAAAAAAAGCCAAAACCAGAAATCTGTTATTCAAGTCGTTGCATCGCCAGTACAGAAGCGCAAATACCACAAATCTGCTTTTGTACGGCCACTATAGGAGCCAAAACCACAAATCTGCAGTTTTACGGCTAAAAGAGAAGCAAAAATCTCAAATCTACTATTCAAGTCGTTGTACAGCAAGAAAAAAGCCAAAACACAAATCTGCAGTTTAACAATCAAAAGAGAAGCCAAAACCACAAATCTGCTATTCAAGTCGTTGTACGGTTTGTGGAGAAGCCAAAATCACAAATCTGCAGTTTTACGTCCAAAAGAGAAGCCAAAACCACAAATATGCTTTTGTAGGGCCTGTAGAGAAGACAAAACCAAAATCTGCTATTCAAGTCGTTGTACAGCCAGAAAAAAAGCCAAAACCAGAAATCTGCTATTCAAGTCGTTGGATCGCCAGTACAGAAGCGCAAATACCACAAATCTGCTAGTCAAGTCGTTGTACGGTTTGTAGAGAAGCCAAAACCACAAATCTGCAGTTTTACGGCCAAAAAGAGAAGCCAAAATCACAAATCTACTATTCAAGTCGTTGTACAGCCAGAAAAAAAAGCCAAAACCACAAATCTGCAGTTTTACAGCCAAAAGTGAAGCCAAAACCACAAATCTGCTTTTCAAGTCGTTGAATGGCCAGTACAGTAGCGCCAATACCACAAATCTGCTAGTCAAGCCGTTGTACGGTTTGTGGAGAAGACAAAACCACAAATCTGCTGTTTTACGACCAAAAGAGAAGCCAAAACCACAAATATGCTTTTCAAGTCGTTGTACAGCCAGGAAAAAAGCCAAAACCAGAAATCTGCTATTCAAGTCGTTGTACGGTTTGTGGAGAAACTAAAACCACAATTCTGCTGTTATACGGCTAGTAGAAAATCCAAAACTACAAATCTGCAGTTTTACGGTTAAAAGAGTATCCAAAACTACAAATCTGCTATTCAAGTCGTTGTACGGGCAGTACAGAAGCCAAAATCAGAAATGTGCTTTTCAAGTCGTTGTACGGGCAGTACAGAAGCCAAAATAAGAAATCTGCTATTCAAGTCGTTGAACGGCCAGTACAGTAGCGCCAATACCACAAATCTGCTAGTCAAGCCGTTGTACGGTTTGTAAAGAAGCCAAAACCACAAATCTGCTTTTGTACGGCCACTATAGAAGCCAAAACCACAAATCTGCTGTTTAACGACGAAAAGAGAAGCCAAAACCACAAATATGCTTTTTAAGTCGTTGTAAAGCCAGGAAAAAAGCCAAAACCAGAAATCTGCTATTCAAGTCGTTGTACGGTTTGTGGAGAAACTAAAACCACAATTCTGCTTTTGTACGGCTAGTAGAGAATCCAAAACTACAAATCTGCAGTTTTACGGCCAAAAGAGAAGCACAAAAAACCACAAATCTGCTATTCAAGTCGTTGTACGGCCAAAAGAGAATCCAAAACTACAAATCTGCTATTCAAGTCGTTGTACGGGCAGTACAGAAGCCAAAATAAGAAATCTGCTATTCAAGTCGTTGTACGTTGTGTTAAGAAGCCAAAACCACAAATCTGCTTTTGTACGGCCCGTAGAGAAGACAAAACCAAAATCTGCTGTTTTACGGCCAAAAGAGAAGTCAAAACCAGAAATCTGCAATTCAAGTCGTTGTACGGTTTGTGGAGAAACTAAAACCATAATTCTGCTGTTGTACGGCTAGTAGAGATGTCAAAACTACAAATCTGCAGTTTTACGGCCAAAAGAGAAGCCAAAACGACAAATCTGCTATTAAAGTCGTTGTACGGCCAGAAAAGGAGCCAAAACCAGAAATCTGCTTTTTAAGTCGTTGTATCGCCAGTACAGAAGCGCCAATACCACAAATCTGCTAGTCAACTCGTTGTACAGTTTATGAAGAAGCCAAAACCACAAATCTGCTTTTGTACGGCCAGTAGAGAAGCCGAAACCACAAATCTGCTTTTTTACGGCCAAAAGAGAATCCAAAACTACAAATCTGCTATTCAAGTCGTTGTACGGGCAGTACAGAAGCCAAAATAAGAAATGTGCTTTTCAAGTCGTTGTACGGGCAGTACAGAAGCCAAAATCAGAAATCTGCTATTCAAGTCGTTGTACGGTGTGTGGAGAAGCCAAAACCACAAATCTGCTTTTGTACGGCCTGTAGAGAAGACAAAACCAAAATCTGCTGTTTTACGGCCAAAAGAAAAGCCAAAACCACAAATCTGCTATTCAAGTCGTTGTACGGTTTGTGGAGAAACTAAAACCACAATTCTGCTGTTGTACGGCTAGTAGAGAATCCAAAACTACAAATCTGCAGTTTTACGTCCAGAAAAGGAGCCAAAACCAGAAATCTGCTTTTTAAGTCGTTGTATCGCCAGTACAGAAGCGCCAATACCACAAATCTACTAGTCAACTCGTTGTACGGTTTATGAAGAAGCCAAAACCACAAATCTGCTTTTGTACGGCCAGTAGAGAAGCCGAAACCACACATCTGCTTTTTTACGGCCAAAAGAGAATCCAAAACTACAAATCTGCTATTCAAGTCGTTGTACGGGCAGTACAGAGCCAAAATCAGAAATGAGCTTTTCAAGTCGTTGTACGGGCAGTACAGAAGCCAAAATCAGAAATCTGCTTTTTTACGGCCAAAAAAGAATCCAAAACTACAAATCTGCTATTCAAGTCGTTGTACTAGCAGTACAAAAGCCAAAATCAGAAATGAGCTTTTCAAGTCATTGTACGGGCAGTACAGAAGCCAAAATCAGAAATCTGCTATTCAAGTCGTTGTACGGTGTGTGGAGAAGCCAAAACAACAAATCTGCTTTTGTAGGGCCTGTAGAGAAGACAAAACCAAAATCTGCTATTCAAGTCGTTGTACAGCAAGAAAAAAAGCCAAACCAGAAATCTGCTATTCAAGTCGTTGCATCGCCAGTACAGAAGCGCAAATACCACAAATCTGCTAGTCAAGTCGTTGTACGGTTTGTAGAGAAGCCAAAACCACAAATCTGCAGATTTACGGCCAAAAAGAGAAGCCAAAATTACAAATCTACTATTCAAGTCGTTGTACAGCCAGAAAAAAAAGCCAAAACCACAAATCTGCAGTTTTACAGCCAAAAGTGAAGCCAAAACCACAAATCTGCTATTCAAGTCGTTGTACGGTGTGTGGAGAAGCCAAAACCACAAATCTGCTTTTTTACGGCCAAAAAAGAATCCAAAACTACAAATCTGCTATTCAAGTCGTTGTACTAGCAGTACAAAAGCCAAAATCAGAAATGAGCTTTTCAAGTCGTTGTACGGGCAGTACAGAAGCCAAAATCAGAAATGTGCTTTTCAAGTCGTTGTACGGTGTGTGGAGAAGCCAAAACCACAAATATGCTTTTGTAGGGCCTGTAGAGAAGACAAAACCAAAATCTGCTATTCAAGTCGTTGTACAGCCAGAAAAAAAGCCAAAACCAGAAATCTGTTATTCAAGTCGTTGTACGGGCAGTACAGAAGCCAAAATAAGAAATCTGCTATTCAAGTCGTTGTACGTTGTGTTAAGAAGCCAAAACCACAAATCTGCTTTTGTACGGCCTGTAGAGAAGACAAAACCAAAATCTGCTGTTTTACGGCCAAAAGAGAAGTCAAAACCAGAAATCTGCAATTCAAGTCGTTGTACGGTTTGTGGAGAAACTAAAACCATAATTCTGCTGTTGTACGGCTAGTAGAGATGTCAAAACTACAAATCTGCAGTTTTACGGCCAAAAGAGAAGCCAAAACGACAAATCTGCTATTAAAGTCGTTGTACGGCCAGAAAAGGAGCCAAAACCAGAAATCTGCTTTTCAAGTCGTTGTATCGCCAGTACAGAAGCGCCAATACCACAAATCTGCTAGTCAACTCGTTGTACGGTTTATGAAGAAGCCAAAATTACAAATCTGCTTTTGTACGGTTACCACAAATCTGCTATTCAGGTCGTTGAATGGGCAGTACAGAAGCCAAAATTAGAAATCTGATATTCAATTCGTTGTACGGTGTGTGGAGAAGCCAAAACCACAAATCTGCTTTTGTACGGCCTGTAGAGAAGACAAAACCAAAATCTGCTGTTTTACGGCCAAAAGAAAAGCCAAAACCACAAATCTGCTATTCAAGTCGTTGTACGGTTTGTGGAGAAACTAAAACCACAATTCTGCTGTTGTACGGCTAGTAGAGAATCCAAAACTACAAATCTGCAGTTTTACGTCCAGAAAAGGAGCCAAAACCAGAAATCTGCTTTTCAAGTCGTTGTATCGCTAGTACAGAAGCGCCAATACCACAAATCTGCTAGTCAACTCGTTGTACGGTTTATGAACAAGCCGAAACCACAAATCTGCTTTTTTACGGCCAAAAGAGAATCCAAAACTACAAATCTGCTATTCAAGTCGTTGTACGGGCAGTACAGAAGCCAAAATCAGAAATGAGCTTTTCAAGTCGTTGTACGGGCAGTACAGAAGCCAAAATCAGAAATCTGCTATTCAAGTCGTTGTACGGTGTGTGGAGAAGCCAAAACCACAAATCTGCTTTTTTTACGGCCAAAAAAGAATCCAAAACTACAAATCTGCTATTCAAGTCGTTGTACGGGCAGTACAGAAGCCAAAATAAGAAATGTGCTTTTCAAGTCGTTGTACGGGCAGAACAGAAGCAAAAATCAGAAATCTGCTATTCAAGTCGTTGTACGGTGTGTGGAGAAGCCAAAACCACAAATCTGCTTTTGTACGGCCACTATAGAAGCCAAAACCACAAATCTGCAGCTTTACGTCTAAAAGAGAAGCAAAAATCTCAAATCTACTATTCAAGTCGTTGTACAGCCAGAAAAAAGCCAAAACACAAATCTGCAGTTTTACAATCAAAAGAGAAGCCAAAACCACAAATCTGCTATTCAAGTCGTTGTACGGTTTGTGGAGAAGCCAAAATCACAAATCTGTAGAGAAGACAAAACCAAAATCTACTATTCAAGTCGTTGTACAGCCAGAAAAAAAAGCCAAAATCACAAATCTGCAGTTTTAAAGCCAAAAGTGAAGCCAAAACCACAAATCTGCTATTCAAGTCGTTGTACGGTGTGTGGAGAAGCCAAGTAAGTAAGTATTCTAGTTGTTGTACGGCCAGAAAAAAAACTAAAACCAGAAATCTGCTTTTCAAGTCGTTGTATCGCCAGGACAGAAGCGCAAATACCACAAATCTGCTAGTCAAGTCGTTGTACGGTTTGTGGAGAAGCCAAAATCACAAATCTGCTGTTTTACATCCAAAAGAGAAGCCAAAACCACAAATCTGCTTTTTTACGGCCAAAAAAGAATCCAAAACTACAAATCTGCTATTCAAGTCGTTGTACTAGCAGTACAAAAGCCAAAATCAGAAATGAGCTTTTCAAGTCGTTGTACGGGCAGTACAGAAGCCAAAATCAGAAATCTGCTATTCAAGTCGTTTTACGGTGTGTGGAGAAGCCAAAACCACAAATCTGCTTTTGTAGGGCCTGTAGAGAAGACAAAACCAAAATCTACTATTCAAGTCGTTGTACAGCCAGAAAAAAAAGCCAAAACCACAAATCTGCAGTTTTACAGCCAAAAGTGAAGCCAAAACCACAAATCTGCTATTCAAGTCGTTTTACGGTGTGTGGAGAAGCCAAGTAAGTAAGTATTCTAGTTGTTGTACGGCCAGAAAAAAAGCCAAAACCAGAAATCTGCTTTTCAAGTCGTTGTATCGCCAGGACAGAAGCGCAAATACCACAAATCTGCTAGTCAAGTCGTTGTACGGTTTGTGGATAAGTCAAAATCACAAATCTGCTGTTTTACGTCCAAAAGAGAAGCCAAAACCACAAATCTGCTATTCAAATCGTTGTACGGCCAGAAAAAAAGCCAAAACCAGAAATCTGCTTTTCAAGTCGTTGTATCGCCAGTACAGAAGCACCAATACCACAAATCTGCTAGTCAACTCGTTGTACGGTTTATGAAGAAGCTAAAACCACAAATCTGCTTTTGTACGGTCAGTAGAGAAGCCGAAACCACATATCTGCTTTTTTACGGCCAAAAGAGAATCCAAAACTACAAATCTGCTATTCAAGTCGTTGTACGGGCAGAACAGAAGCCAAAATAAGAAATGTGCTTTTCAAGTCGTTTTACGGGCAGTACAGAAGCCAAAATCAGAAATGAGCTTTTCAAGTCGTTGTTCAGGCAGTACAGAAGCCAAAATCAGAAATCTGCTATTCAAGTCGTTGTGCGGTGTGTGGAGAAGCCAAAACCACTAATCTGCTTTTTTTACGGCCAAAAAAGAATCCAAAACTACAAATCTGCTATTCAAGTCGTTGTACGGGCAGTACAGAAGCCAAAATAAGAAATATGCTTTTCAAGTCGTTGTACGGTGTGTGGAGAAGCCAAAACCACAAATCTGCTTTTGTACGGCCTGTAGAGAAGACAAAACCAAAATCTGCTGTTTTACGGCCAAAAGAAAAGCCAAAACCACAAATCTGCTATTCAAGTCGTTGTACGGTTTGTGGAGAAACTAAAACCACAATTCTGCTGTTGTACGGCTAGTAGAGAATCCAAAACTACAAATCTGCAGTTTTACGTCCAGAAAAGGAGCCAAAACCAGAAATCTGCTTTTTAAGTCGTTGTATCGCCAGTACAGAAGCGCCAATACCACAAATCTACTAGTCAACTCGTTGTACGGTTTATGAAGAAGCCAAAACCACAAATCTGCTTTTGTACGGCCAGTAGAGAAGCCGAAACCACACATCTGCTTTTTTACGGCCAAAAGAGAATCCAAAACTACAAATCTGCTATTCAAGTCGTTGTACGGGCAGTACAGAGCCAAAATCAGAAATGAGCTTTTCAAGTCGTTGTACGGGCAGTACAGAAGCCAAAATCAGAAATCTGCTTTTTTTACGGCCAAAAAAGAATCCAAAACTACAAATCTGCTATTCAAGTCGTTGTACTAGCAGTACAAAAGCCAAAATCAGAAATGAGCTTTTCAAGTCATTGTACGGGCAGTACAGAAGCCAAAATCAGAAATCTGCTATTCAAGTCGTTGTACGGTGTGTGGAGAAGCCAAAACCACAAATCTGCTTTTGTAGGGCCTGTAGAGAAGACAAAACCAAAATCTGCTATTCAAGTCGTTGTACAGCCAGAAAAAAAGCCAAACCAGAAATCTGCTATTCAAGTCGTTGCATCGCCAGTACAGAAGCGCAAATACCACAAATCTGCTAGTCAAGTCGTTGTACGGTTTGTAGAGAAGCCAAAACCACAAATCTGCAGTTTTACGGCCAAAAAGAGAAGCCAAAATCACAAATCTACTATTCAAGTCGTTGTACAGCCAGAAAAAAAAGCCAAAACCACAAATCTGCAGTTTTACAGCCAAAAGTGAAGCCAAAACCACAAATCTGCGATTCAAGTCGTTGTACGGTGTGTGGAGAAGCCAAGTAAGTAAGTATTCTAGTTGTTGTACGGCCAGAAAAAAAGCCAAAACCAGAAATCTGCTTTTCAAGTCGTTGTATCGCCAGGACAGAAGCGCAAATACCACAAATCTGCTAGTCAAGTCGTTGTACGGTTTGTGGAGAAGCCAAAATCACAAATCTGCTGTTTTACATCCAAAAGAGAAGCCAAAACCACAAATCTGCTATTCAAATCGTTGTGCGGCCAGAAAAAAAGCCAAAACCAGAAATCTGCTTTTCAAGTCGTTGTATCGCCAGTACAGAAGCACCAATACCACAAATCTGCTAGTCAACTCGTTGTACGGTTTATGAAGAAGCCAAAATCACAAATCTGCTTTTGTACGGTCAGTAGAGAAGCCGAAACCACATATCTGCTTTTTTATGGCCAAAAGAGAATCCAAAACTACAAATCTGCTATTCAAGTCGTTGTACGGGCAGTACAGAAGCCAAAATAAGAAATGTGCTTTTCAAGTCGTTGTACGGGCAGTACAGAAGCCAAAATACGAAATGAGCTTTTCAAGTCGTTGTACGGGCAGTACAGAAGCCAAAATCAGAAATGTGCTTTTCAAGTCGTTGTACGGGCAGTACAGAAGCCAAAATAAGAAATATGCTTTTCAAGTCGTTGTACGGGCAGTACAGAAGCCAAAATCAGAAATCTGCTATTCAAGTCGTTGTACGGTGTGTGGAGAAGCCAAAACCACAAATCTGCTTTTGTAGGGCCTGTAGAGAAGACAAAATCAAAATCTGCTATTCAAGTGGTTGTACAGCCAGAAAAAAAGCCAAACCAGAAATCTGCTATTCAAGTCGTTGCATCGCCAGTACAGAAGCGCAAATACCACAAATCTGCTAGTCAAGTCGTTGTACGGTTTGTAGAGAAGCCAAAACCACAAATCTGCAGTTTTACGGCCAAAAAGAGAAGCCAAAATTACAAATCTACTATTCAAGTCGTTGTACAGCCAGAAAAAAAAGCCAAAACCACAAATCTGCAGTTTTACAGCCAAAAGTGAAGCCAAAACCACAAATCTGCTATTCAAGTCGTTGTACGGTGTGTGGAGAAGCCAAAACCACAAATCTGCTTTTTTACGGCCAAAAAAGAATCCAAAACTAAAAATCTGCTATTCAAGTCGTTGTACAGCCAGAAAAAAAGCCAAACCAGAAATCTGCTATTCAAGTCGTTGCATCGCCAGTAGAGAAGCGCAAATACCACAAATCTGCTAGTCAAGTCGTTGTACGGTTTGTAGAGAAGCCAAAACCACAAATCTGCAGTTTTACGGCCAAAAAGAGAAGCCAAAATTACAAATCTACTATTCAAGTCGTTGTACAGCCAGAAAAAAAAGCCAAAACCACAAATCTGCAGTTTTACAGCCAAAAGTGAAGCCAAAACCACAAATCTGCTATTCAAGTCGTTGTACGGTGTGTGGAGAAGCCAAAACCACAAATCTGCTTTTTTACGGCCAAAAAAGAATCCAAAACTACAAATCTGCTATTCAAGTCGTTGTACTAGCAGTACAAAAGCCAAAATCAGAAATGAGCTTTTCAAGTCGTTGTACGGGCAGTACAGAAGCCAAAATCAGAAATGTGCTTTTCAAGTCGTTGTACGGTGTGTGGAGAAGCCAAAACCACAAATATGCTTTTGTACGGCCACTATAGAAGCCAAAACCACAAATCTGCACTTTTACGGCCAAAAGAGAAGGCAAAACCACAAATATGCTATTCAAGTCGTTGTACAGCCAGAAAAGAAGCCAAAACCAGAAATTTGCTTTTCAAGTCCTTGTATCGCCAGTACAGAAGCGCAAATACCAGAAATCTGATAGTCAAGTCGTTGTACGGTTTGTGGAGAAACTAAAACCACAAATCTGCTTTTGTACGGCCACTATAGAAGCCAAAACCACAAATCTGCACTTTTACGGCCAAAAGAGAAGGCAAAACCACAAATAAATATGCTATTCAAGTCGTTGTACAGCCAGAAAAGAAGCCAAAACCAGAAATTTGCTTTTCAAGTCCTTGTATCGCCAGTACAGAAGCGCAAATACCAGAAATCTGATAGTCAAGTCGTTGTACGGTTTGTGGAGAAACTAAAACCACATTTCTGCTGTTGTACGGCTAGTAGAGAATCCAAAACTACAAATCTGCAGTTTTACGCCCAGAAAAGGACCAAAACCAGATATCTGCTTTTCAAGTCGTTGTATCGCCAGTACAGAAGCGCCAATACCACAAATCTGCTAGTCAACTCGTTGTACAGTTTATGAAGAAGCCAAAACCACAAATCTGCTTTTGTACGGCCAGTAGAGAAGCCGAAACCACAAATCTGCTTTTTTACGGCCAAAAGAGAATCCAAAACTACAAATCTGCTATTCAAGTCGTTGTACGGGCAGTACAGAAGCCAAAATAAGAAATGTGCTTTTCAAGTCGTTGTACGGGCAGTACAGAAGCCAAAATCAGAAATCTGCTATTCAAGTCGTTGTACGGTGTGTGGAGAAGCCAAAACCACAAATCTGCTTTTGTACGGCCACTATAGAAGCCAAAACCACAAATCTGCACTTTTACGGCCAAAAGAGAAGGCAAAACCACAAATATGCTATTCAAGTCGTTGTACAGCCAGAAAAGAAGCCAAAACCAGAAATTTGCTTTTCAAGTCCTTGTATCGCCAGTACAGAAGCGCAAATACCAGAAATCTGATAGTCAAGTCGTTGTACGGTTTGTGGAGAAACTAAAACCACATTTCTGCTGTTGTACGGCTAGTAGAGAATCCAAAACTACAAATCTGCAGTTTTACGCCCAGAAAAGGACCAAAACCAGATATCTGCTTTTCAAGTCGTTGTATCGCTAGTACAGAAGCGCCAATACCACAAATCTGCTAGTCAACTCGTTGTACAGTTTATGAAGAAGCCAAAACCACAAATCTGCTTTTGTACGGCCAGTAGAGATACCGAAACTACAAATCTGCTTTTTTACGGCCAAAAGAGAATCCAAAACTACAAATCTGCTATTCAAGTCGTTGTACGGGCAGTACAGAAGCCAAAATAAAAAATGTGCTTTTCAAGTCGTTGTACGGTGTGTGGAGAAGCCAAAACCACAATTCTGCTTTTGTACGGCCACTATAGAAGCCAAACCCACAAATCTGCAAATTTACGGCCAAAAGAGAAGGCAAAACCACAAATCTGATAGTCAAGTCGTTGTACGGTTTGTAGAGAAGCCCAAACCACAAATCTGCTTTTGTACGGCCTGTAGAGAAGACAAAACCAAAATCTGCTGTTTTACGGCCAAAAGAAAAGCCAAAACCACAAATCTGCTATTCAAGTCGTTGTACGGTTTGTGGAGAAACTAAAACCACAATTCTGCTGTTGTACGGCTAGTAGAGAATCCAAAACTACAAATCTGCAGTTTTACGTCCAGAAAAGGAGCCAAAACCAGAAATCTGCTTTTCAAGTCGTTGTATCGCTAGTACAGAAGCGCCAATACCACAAATCTGCTAGTCAACTCGTTGTACGGTTTATGAACAAGCCGAAACCACAAATCTGCTTTTTTACGGCCAAAAGAGAATCCAAAACTACAAATCTGCTATTCAAGTCGTTGTACGGGCAGTACAGAAGCCAAAATCAGAAATGAGCTTTTCAAGTCGTTGTACGGGCAGTACAGAAGCCAAAATCAGAAATCTGCTATTCAAGTCGTTGTACGGTGTGTGGAGAAGCCAAAACCACAAATCTGCTTTTTTTACGGCCAAAAAAGAATCCAAAACTACAAATCTGCTATTCAAGTCGTTGTACGGGCAGTACAGAAGCCAAAATAAGAAATGTGCTTTTCAAGTCGTTGTACGGGCAGTACAGAAGCCAAAATCAGAAATCTGCTATTCAAGTCGTTGTACGGTGTGTGGAGAAGCCAAAACCACAAATCTGCTTTTGTACGGCCACTATAGAAGCCAAAACCACAAATCTGCAGTTTTACGTCTAAAAGAGAAGCAAAAATCTCAAATCTACTATTCAAGTCGTTGTACAGCCAGAAAAAAGCCAAAACACAAATCTGCAGTTTTACAATCAAAAGAGAAGCCAAAACCACAAATCTGCTATTCAAGTCGTTGTACGGTTTGTGGAGAAGCCAAAATCACAAATCTGTAGAGAAGACAAAACCAAAATCTACTATTCAAGTCGTTGTACAGCCAGAAAAAAAAGCCAAAACCACAAATCTGCAGTTTTAAAGCCAAAAGTGAAGCCAAAACCACAAATCTGCTATTCAAGTCGTTGTACGGTGTGTGGAGAAGCCAAGTAAGTAAGTATTCTAGTTGTTGTACGGCCAGAAAAAAAGCCAAAACCAGAAATCTGCTTTTCAAGTCGTTGTATCGCCAGGACAGAAGCGCAAATACCACAAATCTGCTAGTCAAGTCGTTGTACGGTTTGTGGAGAAGCCAAAATCACAAATCTGCTGTTTTACATCCAAAAGAGAAGCCAAAACCACAAATCTGCTTTTTTACGGCCAAAAAAGAATCCAAAACTACAAATCTGCTATTCAAGTCGTTGTACTAGCAGTACAAAAGCCAAAATCAGAAATGAGCTTTTCAAGTCGTTGTACGGGCAGTACAGAAGCCAAAATCAGAAATCTGCTATTCAAGTCGTTTTACGGTGTGTGGAGAAGCCAAAACCACAAATCTGCTTTTGTAGGGCCTGTAGAGAAGACAAAACCAAAATCTACTATTCAAGTCGTTGTACAGCCAGAAAAAAAAGCCAAAACCACAAATCTGCAGTTTTACAGCCAAAAGTGAAGCCAAAACCACAAATCTGCTATTCAAGTCGTTTTACGGTGTGTGGAGAAGCCAAGTAAGTAAGTATTCTAGTTGTTGTACGGCCAGAAAAAAAGCCAAAACCAGAAATCTGCTTTTCAAGTCGTTGTATCGCCAGGACAGAAGCGCAAATACCACAAATCTGCTAGTCAAGTCGTTGTACGGTTTGTGGAGAAGCCAAATTCACAAATCTGCTGTTTTACATCCAAAAGAGAAGCCAAAACCACAAATCTGCTTTTTTACGGCCAAAAAAGAATCCAAAACTACAAATCTGCTATTCAAGTCGTTGTACTAGCAGTACAAAAGCCAAAATCAGAAATGAGCTTTTCAAGTCGTTGTACGGGCAGTACAGAAGCCAAAATCAGAAATCTGCTATTCAAGTCGTTTTACGGTGTGTGGAGAAGCCAAAACCACAAATCTGCTTTTGTAGGGCCTGTAGAGAAGACAAAACCAAAATCTACTATTCAAGTCGTTGTACAGCCAGAAAAAAAAGCCAAAACCACAAATCTGCAGTTTTACAGCCAAAAGTGAAGCCAAAACCACAAATCTGCTATTCAAGTCGTTTTACGGTGTGTGGAGAAGCCAAGTAAGTAAGTATTCTAGTTGTTGTACGGCCAGAAAAAAAGCCAAAACCAGAAATCTGCTTTTCAAGTCGTTGTATCGCCAGGACAGAAGCGCAAATACCACAAATCTGCTAGTCAAGTCGTTGTACGGTTTGTGGAGAAGCCAAAATCACAAATCTGCTGTTTTACGTCCAAAAGAGAATCCAAAACCACAAATCTGCTATTCAAATCGTTGTACGGCCAGAAAAAAAGCCAAAACCAGAAATCTGCTTTTCAAGTCGTTGTATCGCCAGTACAGAAGCACCAATACCACAAATCTGCTAGTCAACTCGTTGTACGGTTTATGAAGAAGCCAAAACCACAAATCTGCTTTTGTACGGTCAGTAGAGAAGCCGAAACCACATATCTGCTTTTTTACGGCCAAAAGAGAATCCAAAACTACAAATCTGCTATTCAAGTCGTCGTACGGGCAGAACAGAAGCCAAAATAAGAAATGTGCTTTTCAAGTCGTTTTACGGGCAGTACAGAAGCCAAAATCAGAAATGAGCTTTTCAAGTCGTTGTTCAGGCAGTACAGAAGCCAAAATCAGAAATCTGCTATTCAAGTCGTTGTGCGGTGTGTGGAGAAGCCAAAACCACAAATCTGCTTTTTTTACGGCCAAAAAAGAATCCAAAACTACAAATCTGCTATTCAAGTCGTTGTACGGGCAGTAAAGAAGCCAAAATAAGAAATATGCTTTTCAAGTCGTTGTACGGGCAGTACAGAAGCCAAAATCAGAAATCTGCTATTCAAGTCGTTGTACGGTGTGTGGAGAAGCCAAAACCACAAATCTGCTTTTGTACGGCCTGTAGAGAAGACAAAACCAAAATCTGCTGTTTTACGGCCAAAAGAAAAGCCAAAACCACAAATCTGCTATTCAAGTCGTTGTACGGTTTGTGGAGAAACTAAAACCACAATTCTGCTGTTGTACGGCTAGTAGAGAATCCAAAACTACAAATCTGCAGTTTTACGTCCAGAAAAGGAGCCAAAACCAGAAATCTGCTTTTTAAGTCGTTGTATCGCCAGTACAGAAGCGCCAATACCACAAATCTACTAGTCAACTCGTTGTACGGTTTATGAAGAAGCCAAAACCACAAATCTGCTTTTGTACGGCCAGTAGAGAAGCCGAAACCACACATCTGCTTTTTTACGGCCAAAAGAGAATCCAAAACTACAAATCTGCTATTCAAGTCGTTGTACGGGCAGTACAGAGCCAAAATCAGAAATGAGCTTTTCAAGTCGTTGTACGGGCAGTACAGAAGCCAAAATCAGAAATCTGCTTTTTTACGGCCAAAAAAGAATCCAAAACTACAAATCTGCTATTCAAGTCGTTGTACTAGCAGTACAAAAGCCAAAATCAGAAATGAGCTTTTCAAGTCATTGTACGGGCAGTACAGAAGCCAAAATCAGAAATCTGCTATTCAAGTCGTTGTACGGTGTGTGGAGAAGCCAAAACCACAAATCTGCTTTTGTAGGGCCTGTAGAGAAGACAAAACCAAAATCTGCTATTCAAGTCGTTGTACAGCCAGAAAAAAAGCCAAACCAGAAATCTGCTATTCAAGTCGTTGCATCGCCAGTACAGAAGCGCAAATACCACAAATCTGCTAGTCAAGTCGTTGTACGGTTTGTAGAGAAGCCAAAACCACAAATCTGCAGTTTTACGGCCAAAAAGAGAAGCCAAAATCACAAATCTACTATTCAAGTCGTTGTACAGCCAGAAAAAAAAGCCAAAACCACAAATCTGCAGTTTTACAGCCAAAAGTGAAGCCAAAACCACAAATCTGCGATTCAAGTCGTTGTACGGTGTGTGGAGAAGCCAAGTAAGTAAATATTCTAGTTGTTGTACGGCCAGAAAAAAAGCCAAAACCAGAAATCTGCTTTTCAAGTCGTTGTATCGCCAGGACAGAAGCGCAAATACCACAAATCTGCTAGTCAAGTCGTTGTACGGTTTGTGGAGAAGCCAAAATCACAAATCTGCTGTTTTACATCCAAAAGAGAAGCCAAAACCACAAATCTGCTATTCAAATCGTTGTGCGGCCAGAAAAAAAGCCAAAACCAGAAATCTGCTTTTCAAGTCGTTGTATCGCCAGTACAGAAGCACCAATACCACAAATCTGCTAGTCAACTCGTTGTACGGTTTATGAAGAAGCCAAAATCACAAATCTGCTTTTGTACGGTCAGTAGAGAAGCCGAAACCACATATCTGCTTTTTTATGGCCAAAAGAGAATCCAAAACTACAAATCTGCTATTCAAGTCGTTGTACGGGCAGTACAGAAGCCAAAATAAGAAATGTGCTTTTCAAGTCGTTGTACGGGCAGTACAGAAGCCAAAATCAGAAATGAGCTTTTCAAGTCGTTGTACGGGCAGTACAGAAGCCAAAATCAGAAATGTGCTTTTCAAGTCGTTGTACGGGCAGTACAGAAGCCAAAATAAGAAATATGCTTTTCAAGTCGTTGTACGGGCAGTACAGAAGCCAAAATCAGAAATCTGCTATTCATGTCGTTGTACGGTGTGTGGAGAAGCCAAAACCACAAATCTGCTTTTGTAGGGCCTGTAGAGAAGACAAAATCAAAATCTGCTATTCAAGTCGTTGTACAGCCAGAAAAAAAGCCAAACCAGAAATCTGCTATTCAAGTCGTTGCATCGCCAGTACAGAAGCGCAAATACCACAAATCTGCTAGTCAAGTCGTTGTACGGTTTGTAGAGAAGCCAAAACCACAAATCTGCAGTTTTACGGCCAAAAAGAGAAGCCAAAATTACAAATCTACTATTCAAGTCGTTGTACAGCCAGAAAAAAAAGCCAAAACCACAAATCTGCAGTTTTACAGCCAAAAGTGAAGCCAAAACCACAAATCTGCTATTCAAGTCGTTGTACGGTGTGTGGAGAAGCCAAGTAAGTAAGTATTCTAGTTGTTGTACGGCCAGAAAAAAAGCCAAAACCAGAAATCTGCTTTTCAAGTCGTTGTATCGCCAGGACAGAAGCGCAAATACCACAAATCTGCTAGTCAAGTCGTTGTACGGTTTGTGGAGAAGCCAAAATCACAAATCTGCTGTTTTACATCCAAAAGAGAAGCCAAAACCACAAATCTGCTATTCAAATCGTTGTACGGCCAGAAAAAAAGCCAAAACCAGAAATCTGCTTTTCAAGTCGTTGTATCGCCAGTACAGAAGCACCAATACCACAAATCTGCTAGTCAACTCGTTGTACGGTTTATGAAGAAGCCAAAACCACAAATCTGCTTTTGTACGGTCAGTAGAGAAGCCGAAACCACATATCTGCTTTTTTACGGCCAAAAGAGAATCCAAAACTACAAATCTGCTATTCAAGTCGTCGTACGGGCAGAACAGAAGCCAAAATAAGAAATGTGCTTTTCAAGTCGTTTTACGGGCAGTACAGAAGCCAAAATCAGAAATGAGCTTTTCAAGTCGTTGTTCAGGCAGTACAGAAGCCAAAATCAGAAATCTGCTATTCAAGTCGTTGTGCGGTGTGTGGAGAAGCCAAAACCACAAATCTGCTTTTTTTACGGCCAAAAAAGAATCCAAAACTACAAATCTGCTATTCAAGTCGTTGTACGGGCAGTAAAGAAGCCAAAATAAGAAATATGCTTTTCAAGTCGTTGTACGGGCAGTACAGAAGCCAAAATCAGAAATCTGCTATTCAAGTCGTTGTACGGTGTGTGGAGAAGCCAAAACCACAAATCTGCTTTTGTACGGCCTGTAGAGAAGACAAAACCAAAATCTGCTGTTTTACGGCCAAAAGAAAAGCCAAAACCACAAATCTGCTATTCAAGTCGTTGTACGGTTTGTGGAGAAACTAAAACCACAATTCTGCTGTTGTACGGCTAGTAGAGAATCCAAAACTACAAATCTGCAGTTTTACGTCCAGAAAAGGAGCCAAAACCAGAAATCTGCTTTTTAAGTCGTTGTATCGCCAGTACAGAAGCGCCAATACCACAAATCTACTAGTCAACTCGTTGTACGGTTTATGAAGAAGCCAAAACCACAAATCTGCTTTTGTACGGCCAGTAGAGAAGCCGAAACCACACATCTGCTTTTTTACGGCCAAAAGAGAATCCAAAACTACAAATCTGCTATTCAAGTCGTTGTACGGGCAGTACAGAGCCAAAATCAGAAATGAGCTTTTCAAGTCGTTGTACGGGCAGTACAGAAGCCAAAATCAGAAATCTGCTTTTTTACGGCCAAAAAAGAATCCAAAACTACAAATCTGCTATTCAAGTCGTTGTACTAGCAGTACAAAAGCCAAAATCAGAAATGAGCTTTTCAAGTCATTGTACGGGCAGTACAGAAGCCAAAATCAGAAATCTGCTATTCAAGTCGTTGTACGGTGTGTGGAGAAGCCAAAACCACAAATCTGCTTTTGTAGGGCCTGTAGAGAAGACAAAACCAAAATCTGCTATTCAAGTCGTTGTACAGCCAGAAAAAAAGCCAAACCAGAAATCTGCTATTCAAGTCGTTGCATCGCCAGTACAGAAGCGCAAATACCACAAATCTGCTAGTCAAGTCGTTGTACGGTTTGTAGAGAAGCCAAAACCACAAATCTGCAGTTTTACGGCCAAAAAGAGAAGCCAAAATCACAAATCTACTATTCAAGTCGTTGTACAGCCAGAAAAAAAAGCCAAAACCACAAATCTGCAGTTTTACAGCCAAAAGTGAAGCCAAAACCACAAATCTGCGATTCAAGTCGTTGTACGGTGTGTGGAGAAGCCAAGTAAGTAAATATTCTAGTTGTTGTACGGCCAGAAAAAAAGCCAAAACCAGAAATCTGCTTTTCAAGTCGTTGTATCGCCAGGACAGAAGCGCAAATACCACAAATCTGCTAGTCAACTCGTTGTACGGTTTATGAAGAAGCCAAAACCACAAATCTGCTTTTGTACGGTCAGTAGAGAAGCCGAAACCACATATCTGCTTTTTTACGGCCAAAAGAGAATCCAAAACTACAAATCTGCTATTCAAGTCGTCGTACGGGCAGAACAGAAGCCAAAATAAGAAATGTGCTTTTCAAGTCGTTTTACGGGCAGTACAGAAGCCAAAATCAGAAATGAGCTTTTCAAGTCGTTGTTCAGGCAGTACAGAAGCCAAAATCAGAAATCTGCTATTCAAGTCGTTGTGCGGTGTGTGGAGAAGCCAAAACCACAAATCTGCTTTTTTTACGGCCAAAAAAGAATCCAAAACTACAAATCTGCTATTCAAGTCGTTGTACGGGCAGTAAAGAAGCCAAAATAAGAAATATGCTTTTCAAGTCGTTGTACGGGCAGTACAGAAGCCAAAATCAGAAATCTGCTATTCAAGTCGTTGTACGGTGTGTGGAGAAGCCAAAACCACAAATCTGCTTTTGTACGGCCTGTAGAGAAGACAAAACCAAAATCTGCTGTTTTACGGCCAAAAGAAAAGCCAAAACCACAAATCTGCTATTCAAGTCGTTGTACGGTTTGTGGAGAAACTAAAACCACAATTCTGCTGTTGTACGGCTAGTAGAGAATCCAAAACTACAAATCTGCAGTTTTACGTCCAGAAAAGGAGCCAAAACCAGAAATCTGCTTTTTAAGTCGTTGTATCGCCAGTACAGAAGCGCCAATACCACAAATCTACTAGTCAACTCGTTGTACGGTTTATGAAGAAGCCAAAACCACAAATCTGCTTTTGTACGGCCAGTAGAGAAGCCGAAACCACACATCTGCTTTTTTACGGCCAAAAGAGAATCCAAAACTACAAATCTGCTATTCAAGTCGTTGTACGGGCAGTACAGAGCCAAAATCAGAAATGAGCTTTTCAAGTCGTTGTACGGGCAGTACAGAAGCCAAAATCAGAAATCTGCTTTTTTACGGCCAAAAAAGAATCCAAAACTACAAATCTGCTATTCAAGTCGTTGTACTAGCAGTACAAAAGCCAAAATCAGAAATGAGCTTTTCAAGTCATTGTACGGGCAGTACAGAAGCCAAAATCAGAAATCTGCTATTCAAGTCGTTGTACGGTGTGTGGAGAAGCCAAAACCACAAATCTGCTTTTGTAGGGCCTGTAGAGAAGACAAAACCAAAATCTGCTATTCAAGTCGTTGTACAGCCAGAAAAAAAGCCAAACCAGAAATCTGCTATTCAAGTCGTTGCATCGCCAGTACAGAAGCGCAAATACCACAAATCTGCTAGTCAAGTCGTTGTACGGTTTGTAGAGAAGCCAAAACCACAAATCTGCAGTTTTACGGCCAAAAAGAGAAGCCAAAATCACAAATCTACTATTCAAGTCGTTGTACAGCCAGAAAAAAAAGCCAAAACCACAAATCTGCAGTTTTACAGCCAAAAGTGAAGCCAAAACCACAAATCTGCGATTCAAGTCGTTGTACGGTGTGTGGAGAAGCCAAGTAAGTAAATATTCTAGTTGTTGTACGGCCAGAAAAAAAGCCAAAACCAGAAATCTGCTTTTCAAGTCGTTGTATCGCCAGGACAGAAGCGCAAATACCACAAATCTGCTAGTCAAGTCGTTGTACGGTTTGTGGAGAAGCCAAAATCACAAATCTGCTGTTTTACATCCAAAAGAGAAGCCAAAACCACAAATCTGCTATTCAAATCGTTGTGCGGCCAGAAAAAAAGCCAAAACCAGAAATCTGCTTTTCAAGTCGTTGTATCGCCAGTACAGAAGCACCAATACCACAAATCTGCTAGTCAACTCGTTGTACGGTTTATGAAGAAGCCAAAATCACAAATCTGCTTTTGTACGGTCAGTAGAGAAGCCGAAACCACATATCTGCTTTTTTATGGCCAAAAGAGAATCCAAAACTACAAATCTGCTATTCAAGTCGTTGTACGGGCAGTACAGAAGCCAAAATAAGAAATGTGCTTTTCAAGTCGTTGTACGGGCAGTACAGAAGCCAAAATCAGAAATGAGCTTTTCAAGTCGTTGTACGGGCAGTACAGAAGCCAAAATCAGAAATGTGCTTTTCAAGTCGTTGTACGGGCAGTACAGAAGCCAAAATAAGAAATATGCTTTTCAAGTCGTTGTACGGGCAGTACAGAAGCCAAAATCAGAAATCTGCTATTCATGTCGTTGTACGGTGTGTGGAGAAGCCAAAACCACAAATCTGCTTTTGTAGGGCCTGTAGAGAAGACAAAATCAAAATCTGCTATTCAAGTCGTTGTACAGCCAGAAAAAAAGCCAAACCAGAAATCTGCTATTCAAGTCGTTGCATCGCCAGTACAGAAGCGCAAATACCACAAATCTGCTAGTCAAGTCGTTGTACGGTTTGTAGAGAAGCCAAAACCACAAATCTGCAGTTTTACGGCCAAAAAGAGAAGCCAAAATTACAAATCTACTATTCAAGTCGTTGTACAGCCAGAAAAAAAAGCCAAAACCACAAATCTGCAGTTTTACAGCCAAAAGTGAAGCCAAAACCACAAATCTGCTATTCAAGTCGTTGTACGGTGTGTGGAGAAGCCAAGTAAGTAAGTATTCTAGTTGTTGTACGGCCAGAAAAAAAGCCAAAACCAGAAATCTGCTTTTCAAGTCGTTGTATCGCCAGGACAGAAGCGCAAATACCACAAATCTGCTAGTCAAGTCGTTGTACGGTTTGTGGAGAAGCCAAAATCACAAATCTGCTGTTTTACATCCAAAAGAGAAGCCAAAACCACAAATCTGCTATTCAAATCGTTGTACGGCCAGAAAAAAAGCCAAAACCAGAAATCTGCTTTTCAAGTCGTTGTATCGCCAGTACAGAAGCACCAATACCACAAATCTGCTAGTCAACTCGTTGTACGGTTTATGAAGAAGCCAAAACCACAAATCTGCTTTTGTACGGTCAGTAGAGAAGCCGAAACCACATATCTGCTTTTTTACGGCCAAAAGAGAATCCAAAACTACAAATCTGCTATTCAAGTCGTCGTACGGGCAGAACAGAAGCCAAAATAAGAAATGTGCTTTTCAAGTCGTTTTACGGGCAGTACAGAAGCCAAAATCAGAAATGAGCTTTTCAAGTCGTTGTTCAGGCAGTACAGAAGCCAAAATCAGAAATCTGCTATTCAAGTCGTTGTGCGGTGTGTGGAGAAGCCAAAACCACAAATCTGCTTTTTTTACGGCCAAAAAAGAATCCAAAACTACAAATCTGCTATTCAAGTCGTTGTACGGGCAGTAAAGAAGCCAAAATAAGAAATATGCTTTTCAAGTCGTTGTACGGGCAGTACAGAAGCCAAAATCAGAAATCTGCTATTCAAGTCGTTGTACGGTGTGTGGAGAAGCCAAAACCACAAATCTGCTTTTGTACGGCCTGTAGAGAAGACAAAACCAAAATCTGCTGTTTTACGGCCAAAAGAAAAGCCAAAACCACAAATCTGCTATTCAAGTCGTTGTACGGTTTGTGGAGAAACTAAAACCACAATTCTGCTGTTGTACGGCTAGTAGAGAATCCAAAACTACAAATCTGCAGTTTTACGTCCAGAAAAGGAGCCAAAACCAGAAATCTGCTTTTTAAGTCGTTGTATCGCCAGTACAGAAGCGCCAATACCACAAATCTACTAGTCAACTCGTTGTACGGTTTATGAAGAAGCCAAAACCACAAATCTGCTTTTGTACGGCCAGTAGAGAAGCCGAAACCACACATCTGCTTTTTTACGGCCAAAAGAGAATCCAAAACTACAAATCTGCTATTCAAGTCGATGTACGGGCAGTACAGAGCCAAAATCAGAAATGAGCTTTTCAAGTCGTTGTACGGGCAGTACAGAAGCCAAAATCAGAAATCTGCTTTTTTACGGCCAAAAAAGAATCCAAAACTACAAATCTGCTATTCAAGTCGTTGTACTAGCAGTACAAAAGCCAAAATCAGAAATGAGCTTTTCAAGTCATTGTACGGGCAGTACAGAAGCCAAAATCAGAAATCTGCTATTCAAGTCGTTGTACGGTGTGTGGAGAAGCCAAAACCACAAATCTGCTTTTGTAGGGCCTGTAGAGAAGACAAAACCAAAATCTGCTATTCAAGTCGTTGTACAGCCAGAAAAAAAGCCAAACCAGAAATCTGCTATTCAAGTCGTTGCATCGCCAGTACAGAAGCGCAAATACCACAAATCTGCTAGTCAAGTCGTTGTACGGTTTGTAGAGAAGCCAAAACCACAAATCTGCAGTTTTACGGCCAAAAAGAGAAGCCAAAATCACAAATCTACTATTCAAGTCGTTGTACAGCCAGAAAAAAAAGCCAAAACCACAAATCTGCAGTTTTACAGCCAAAAGTGAAGCCAAAACCACAAATCTGCGATTCAAGTCGTTGTACGGTGTGTGGAGAAGCCAAGTAAGTAAATATTCTTGTTGTTGTACGGCCAGAAAAAAAGCCAAAACCAGAAATCTGCTTTTCAAGTCGTTGTATCGCCAGGACAGAAGCGCAAATACCACAAATCTGCTAGTCAAGTCGTTGTACGGTTTGTGGAGAAGCCAAAATCACAAATCTGCTGTTTTACATCCAAAAGAGAAGCCAAAACCACAAATCTGCTATTGAAATCGTTGTGCGGCCAGAAAAAAAGCCAAAACCAGAAATCTGCTTTTCAAGTCGTTGTATCGCCAGTACAGAAGCACCAATACCACAAATCTGCTAGTCAACTCGTTGTACGGTTTATGAAGAAGCCAAAATCACAAATCTGCTTTTGTACGGTCAGTAGAGAAGCCGAAACCACATATCTGCTTTTTTATGGCCAAAAGAGAATCCAAAACTACAAATCTGCTATTCAAGTCGTTGTACGGGCAGTACAGAAGCCAAAATAAGAAATGTGCTTTTCAAGTCGTTGTACGGGCAGTACAGAAGCCAAAATCAGAAATGAGCTTTTCAAGTCGTTGTACGGGCAGTACAGAAGCCAAAATCAGAAATGTGCTTTTCAAGTCGTTGTACGGGCAGTACACAAGCCAAAATAAGAAATATGCTTTTCAAGTCGTTGTACGGGCAGTACAGAAGCCAAAATCAGAAATCTGCTATTCAAGTCGTTGTACGGTGTGTGGAGAAGCCAAAACCACAAATCTGCTTTTGTAGGGCCTGTAGAGAAGACAAAATCAAAATCTGCTATTCAAGTCGTTGTACAGCCAGAAAAAAAGCCAAACCAGAAATCTGCTATTCAAGTCGTTGCATCGCCAGTACAGAAGCGCAAATACCACAAATCTGCTAGTCAAGTCGTTGTACGGTTTGTAGAGAAGCCAAAACCACAAATCTGCAGTTTTACGGCCAAAAAGAGAAGCCAAAATCACAAATCTACTATTCAAGTCGTTGTACAGCCAGAAAAAAAAGCCAAAACCACAAATCTGCAGTTTTACAGCCAAAAGTGAAGCCAAAACCACAAATCTGCGATTCAAGTCGTTGTACGGTGTGTGGAGAAGCCAAGTAAGTAAATATTCTAGTTGTTGTACGGCCAGAAAAAAAAGCCAAAACCAGAAATCTGCTTTTCAAGTCGTTGTATCGCCAGGACAGAAGCGCAAATACCACAAATCTGCTAGTCAAGTCGTTGTACGGTTTGTGGAGAAGCCAAAATCACAAATCTGCTGTTTTACATCCAAAAGAGAAGCCAAAACCACAAATCTGCTATTGAAATCGTTGTGCGGCCAGAAAAAAAGCCAAAACCAGAAATCTGCTTTTCAAGTCGTTGTATCGCCAGTACAGAAGCACCAATACCACAAATCTGCTAGTCAACTCGTTGTACGGTTTATGAAGAAGCCAAAATCACAAATCTGCTTTTGTACGGTCAGTAGAGAAGCCGAAACCACATATCTGCTTTTTTATGGCCAAAAGAGAATCCAAAACTACAAATCTGCTATTCAAGTCGTTGTACGGGCAGTACAGAAGCCAAAATAAGAAATGTGCTTTTCAAGTCGTTGTACGGGCAGTACAGAAGCCAAAATCAGAAATGAGCTTTTCAAGTCGTTGTACGGGCAGTACAGAAGCCAAAATCAGAAATGTGCTTTTCAAGTCGTTGTACGGGCAGTACAGAAGCCAAAATAAGAAATATGCTTTTCAAGTCGTTGTACGGGCAGTACAGAAGCCAAAATCAGAAATCTGCTATTCAAGTCGTTGTACGGTGTGTGGAGAAGCCAAAACCACAAATCTGCTTTTGTAGGGCCTGTAGAGAAGACAAAATCAAAATCTGCTATTCAAGTCGTTGTACAGCCAGAAAAAAAGCCAAACCAGAAATCTGCTATTCAAGTCGTTGCATCGCCAGTACAGAAGCGCAAATACCACAAATCTGCTAGTCAAGTCGTTGTACGGTTTGTAAAGAAGCCAAAACCACAAATCTGCAGTTTTACGGCCAAAAAGAGAAGCCAAAATTACAAATCTACTATTCAAGTCGTTGTACAGCCAGAAAAAAAAGCCAAAACCACAAATCTGCAGTTTTACAGCCAAAAGTGAAGCCAAAACCACAAATCTGCTATTCAAGTCGTTGTACGGTGTGTGGAGAAGCCAAGTAAGTAAGTATTCTAGTTGTTGTACGGCCAGAAAAAAAGCCAAAACAAGAAATCTGCTTTTCAAGTCGTTGTATCGCCAGGACAGAAGCGCAAATACCACAAATCTGCTAGTCAAGTCGTTGTACGGTTTGTGGAGAAGCCAAAATCACAAATCTGCTGTTTTACATCCAAAAGAGAAGCCAAAACCACAAATCTGCTATTCAAATCGTTGTGCGGCCAGAAAAAAAGCCAAAACCAGAAATCTGCTTTTCAAGTCGTTGTATCGCCAGTACAGAAGCACCAATACCACAAATCTGCTAGTCAACTCGTTGTACGGTTTATGAAGAAGCCAAAATCACAAATCTGCTTTTGTACGGTCAGTAGAGAAGCCGAAACCACATATCTGCTTTTTTATGGCCAAAAGAGAATCCAAAACTACAAATCTGCTATTCAAGTCGTTGTACGGGCAGTACAGAAGCCAAAATAAGAAATGTGCTTTTCAAGTCGTTGTACAGGCAGTACAGAAGCCAAAATCAGAAATGAGCTTTTCAAGTCGTTGTACGGGCAGTACAGAAGCCAAAATCAGAAATGTGCTTTTCAAGTCGTTGTACGGGCAGTACAGAAGCCAAAATAAGAAATATGCTTTTCAAGTCGTTGTACGGGCAGTACAGAAGCCAAAATCAGAAATCTGCTATTCAAGTCGTTGTACGGTGTGTGGAGAAGCCAAAACCACAAATCTGCTTTTGTAGGGCCTGTAGAGAAGACAAAATCAAAATCTGCTATTCAAGTCGTTGTACAGCCAGAAAAAAAGCCAAACCAGAAATCTGCTATTCAAGTCGTTGCATCGCCAGTACAGAAGCGCAAATACCACAAATCTGCTAGTCAAGTCGTTGTACGGTTTGTAGAGAAGCCAAAACCACAAATCTGCAGTTTTACGGCCAAAAAGAGAAGCCAAAATTACAAATCTACTATTCAAGTCGTTGTACAGCCAGAAAAAAAAGCCAAAACCACAAATCTGCAGTTTTACAGCCAAAAGTGAAGCCAAAACCACAAATCTGCTATTCAAGTCGTTGTACGGTGTGTGGAGAAGCCAAGTAAGTAAGTAGTCTAGTTGTTGTACGGCCAGAAAAAAAGCCAAAACCAGAAATCTGCTTTTCAAGTCGTTGTATCGCCAGGACAGAAGCGCAAATACCACAAATCTGCTAGTCAAGTCGTTGTACGGTTTGTGGAGAAGCCAAAATCACAAATCTGCTGTTTTACATCCAAAAGAGAAGCCAAAACCACAAATCTGCTTTTCAAATCGTTGTGCGGCCAGAAAAAAAGCCAAAACCAGAAATCTGCTTTTCAAGTCCTTGTATCGCCAGTACAGAAGCACCAATACCACAAATCTGCTAGTCAACTCGTTGTACGGTTTATGAAGAAGCCAAAATCACAAATCTGCTTTTGTACGGTCAGTAGAGAAGCCGAAACCACATATCTGCTTTTTTACGGCCAAAAGAGAATCCAAATCTACAAATCTGCTATTCAAGTCGTTGTACGGGCAGTACAGAAGCCAAAATAAGAAATGTGCTTTTCAAGTCGTTGTACGGGCAGTACAGAAGCCAAAATCAGAAATGAGCTTTTCAAGTCGTTGTACGGGCAGTACAGAAGCCAAAATCAGAAATCTGCTATTCAAGTCGTTGTACGGTGTGTGGAGAAGCCAAAACCACAAATCTGCTTTTTTACGGCCAAAAAAGAATCCAAAACTACAAATCTGCTATTCAAGTCGTTGTACTAGCAGTACAAAAACCAAAATCAGAAATGAGCTTTTCAAGTCGTTGTACGGGCAGTACAGAAGCCAAAATCAGAAATGTGCTTTTCAAGTCGTTGTACGGTGTGTGGAGAAGCCAAAACCACAAATATGCTTTTGTAGGGCCTGTAGAGAAGACAAAACCAAAATCTGCTATTCAAGTCGTTGTACAGCCAGAAAAAAAGCCAAAACCAGAAATCTGTTATTCAAGTCGTTGCATCGCCAGTACAGAAGCGCAAATACCACAAATCTGCTAGTCAAGTCGTTGTACGGTTTGTAGAGAAGCCAAAACCACAAATCTGCAGTTTTACGGCCAAAAAGATAAGCCAAAATCACAAATCTATTATTCAAGTCGTTGTACAGCCAGAAAAAAAAGCCAAAACCACAAATCTGCAGTTTTACAGCCAAAAGTGAAGCCAAAACCACAAATCTGCTATTCAAGTCGTTGTACGGTGTGTGGAGAAGCCAAGTAAGTAAGTATTCTAGTTGTTGTACGGCCAGAAAAAAAGCCAAAACCAGAAATCTGCTTTTCAAGTCGTTGTATCGCCAGGACAGAAGCGCAAATACCACAAATCTGCTAGTCAAGTCGTTGTACGGTTTGTGGAGAAGCCAAAATCACAAATCTGCTGTTTTACATCCAAAAGAGAATCCAAAACCACAAATCTGCTATTCAAATCGTTGTACGGCCAGAAAAAAAGCCAAAACCAGATATCTGCTTTTCAAGTCGTTGTATCGCCAGTACAGAAGCACCAATACCACAAATCTGCTAGTCAACTCGTTGTACGTTTTATGAAGAAGCCAAAATCACAAATCTGTTTTGGTACGGTCAGTAGAGAAGCCGAAACCACATATCTGCTTTTTTACGGCCAAAAGAGAATCCAAAACTAAAAATCTGCTATTCAAGTCGTTGTACGGGCAGTACAGAAGCCAAAATAAGAAATGTGCTTTTCAAGTCGTTGTACGGGCAGTACAGAAGCCAAAATAAGAAATGTGCTTTTCAAGTCGTTGTACGGGCAGTACAGAAGCCAAAATCAGAAATCTGCTATTCAAGTCGTTGTACGGTGTGTGGAGAAGCCAAAACCACAAATCTGCTTTTGTACGGCCACTATAGAAGCCAAAACCACAAATCTGCAGTTTTACGGCCAAAAGACAAGGCAAAACCACAAATATGCTATTCAAGTCGTTGTACAGCCAGAAAAGAAGCCAAAACCAGAAATTTGCTTTTCAAGTCCTTGTATCGCCAGTACAGAAGCGCAAATACCACAAATCTGCTAGTCAAGTCGTTGTACGGTTTGTAGAGAAGCCAAAACCACAAATCTGCAGTTTTACGGCCAAAAAGAGAAGCCAAAATTACAAATCTACTATTCAAGTCGTTGTACAGCCAGAAAAAAAAGCCAAAACCACAAATCTGCAGTTTTACAGCCAAAAGTGAAGCCAAAACCACAAATCTGCTATTCAAGTCGTTGTACGGTGTGTGGAGAAGCCAAGTAAGTAAGTATTCTAGTTGTTGTACGGCCAGAAAAAAAGCCAAAACCAGAAATCTGCTTTTCAAGTCGTTGTATCGCCAGGACAGAAGCGCAAATACCACAAATCTGCTAGTCAAGTCGTTGTACGGTTTGTGGAGAAGCCAAAATCACAAATCTGCTGTTTTACATCCAAAAGAGAAGCAAAAATCACAAATCTACTATTCAAGTCGTTGTACAGCCAGAAAAAAAAAGCCAAAACACAAATCTGCAGTTTTACAGCCAAAAGAGAAGCCAAAAACACAAATCTGCTATTCAAGTCGTTGTACGGTTTGTGGAGAAGCCAAAACCACAAATCTGCTGTTGTACGGCTAGTAGAGAATCCAAAACTACAAATCTGCAGTTTTACGTCCAGAAAAGGAGCCAAAACCAGAAATCTGCTTTTCAAGTCGTTGTATCGCCAGTACAGAAGCGCCAATACCACAAATCTGCTAGTCAACTCGTTGTATGGTTTATGAAGAAGCAAAAACCACAAATCTGCTTTTGTACGGCCAAAAGAGAATCCAAAACTACAAATCTGCTATTCAAGTCGTTGTACGGGCAGTACAGAAGCCAAAATCAGAAATGAGCTTTTCAAGTCGTTGTACGGGCAGTACAGAAGCCAAAATCAGAAATCTGCTATTCAAGTCGTTGTACGGTGTGTGGAGAAGCCAAAACCACAAATCTGCTTTTTTTACGGCCAAAAAAGAATCCAAAACTACAAATCTGCTATTCAAGTCGTTGTACGGGCAGTACAGAAGCCAAAATAAGAAATGTGCTTTTCAAGTCGTTGTACGGGCAGTACAGAAGCCAAAATCAAAAATCTGCTATTCAAGTCGTTGTACGGTGTGTGGAGAAGCCAAAACCACAAATCTGCTTTTTTTACGGCCAAAAAAGAATCCAAAACTACAAATCTGCTATTCAAGTCGTTGTACGGGCAGTACAGAAGCCAAAATAAGAAATGTGCTTTTCAAGTCGTTGTACGGGCAGTACAAAAGCCAAAATCAGAAATCTGCTATTCTAGTCGTTGTACGGTGTGTGGAGAAGCCAAAACCACAAATCTGCTTTTGTACGGCCACTATAGAAGCCAAAACTAAAAATCTGCAGTTTTACGGCTAAAAGAGAAGCAAAAATCTCAAATCTGCTATTCAAGTCGTTGTACGGGCAGTACAGAAGCCAAAATAAGAAATGTGCTTTTCAAGTCGTTGTACGGGCAGTACAGAAGCCAAAATAAGAAATGTGCTTTTCAAGTCGTTGTACGGGCAGTACAGAAGCCAAAATCAGAAATCTGCTATTCAAGTCGTTGTACGGTGTGTGGAGAAGCCAAAACCACAAATCTGCAGTTTTACGGCCAAAAGACAAGGCAAAACCACAAATATGCTATTCAAGTCGTTGTACAGCCAGAAAAAAAGCCAAAATCACAAATCTGCTTTTTTACGGCCAAAAAAGAATCCAAAACTACAAATCTGCTATTCAAGTCTTTGTACTAGCAGTACAAAAGCCAAAATCAGAAATGAGCTTTTCAAGTCGTTGTACGGGCAGTACAGAAGCCAAAATCAGAAATGTGCTTTTCAAGTCGTTGTACGGTGTGTGGAGAAGCCAAAACCACAAATATGCTTTTGTAGGGCCTGTAGAGAAGACAAAACCAAAATCTGCTATTCAAGTCGTTGTACAGCCAGAAAAAAAGCCAAAACCAGAAATCTGTTATTCAAGTCGTTGCATCGCCAGTACAGAAGCGCAAATACCACAAATCTGCTAGTCAAGTCGTTGTACGGTTTGTAGAGAAGCCAAAACCACAAATCTGCAGTTTTACGGCCAAAAAGATAAGCAAAAATCACAAATCTATTATTCAAGTCGTTGTACAGCCAGAAAAAAAAGCCAAAACCACAAATCTGCAGTTTTACAGCCAAAAGTGAAGCCAAAACCACAAATCTGCTATTCAAGTCGTTGTACGGTGTGTGGAGAAGCCCAGTAAGTAAGTATTCTAGTTGTTGTACGGCCAGAAAAAAAGCCAAAACCAGAAATCTGCTTTTCAAGTCGTTGTATCGCCAGGACAGAAGCGCAAATACCACAAATCTGCTAGTCAAGTCGTTGTACGGTTTGTGGAGAAGCCAAAATCACAAATCTGCTGTTTTACATCCAAAAGAGAAGCAAAAATCACAAATCTACTATTCAAGTCGTTGTACAGCCAGAAAAAAAAAGCCAAAACACAAATCTGCAGTTTTACAGCCAAAAGAGAAGCCAAAAACACAAATCTGCTATTCAAGTCGTTGTACGGTTTGTGGAGAAGCCAAAACCACAAATCTGCTGTTGTACGGCTAGTAGAGAATCCAAAACTACAAATCTGCAGTTTTACGTCCAGAAAAGGAGCCAAAACCAGAAATCTGCTTTTCAAGTCGTTGTATCGCCAGTACAGAAGCGCCAATACCACAAATCTGCTAGTAAACTCGTTGTATGGTTTATGAAGAAGCAAAAACCACAAATCTGCTTTTGTACGGCCAAAAGAGAATCCAAAACTACAAATCTGCTATTCAAGTCGTTGTACGGGCAGTACAGAAGCCAAAATCAGAAATGAGCTTTTCAAGTCGTTGTACGGGCAGTACAGAAGCCAAAATCAGAAATCTGCTATTCAAGTCGTTGTACGGTGTGTGGAGAAGCCAAAACCACAAATCTGCTTTTTTTACGGCCAAAAAAGAATCCAAAACTACAAATCTGCTATTCAAGTCGTTGTACGGGCAGTACAGAAGCCAAAATAAGAAATGTGCTTTTCAAGTCGTTGTACGGGCAGTACAGAAGCCAAAATCAAAAATCTGCTATTCAAGTCGTTGTACGGTGTGTGGAGAAGCCAAAACCACAAATCTGCTTTTTTTAAGGCCAAAAAAGAATCCAAAACTACAAATCTGCTATTCAAGTCGTTGTACGGGCAGTACAGAAGCCAAAATAAGAAATGTGCTTTTCAAGTCGTTGTACGGGCAGTACAAAAGCCAAAATCAGAAATCTGCTATTCTAGTCGTTGTACGGTGTGTGGAGAAGCCAAAACCACAAATCTGCTTTTGTACGGCCACTATAGAAGCCAAAACTAAAAATCTGCAGTTTTTCGGCTAAAAGAGAAGCAAAAATCTCAAATCTGCTATTCAAGTCGTTGTACGGGCAGTACAGAAGCCAAAATAAGAAATGTGCTTTTCAAGTCGTTGTACGGGCAGTACAGAAGCCAAAATAAGAAATGTGCTTTTCAAGTCGTTGTACGGGCAGTACAGAAGCCAAAATCAGAAATCTGCTATTCAAGTCGTTGTACGGTGTGTGGAGAAGCCAAAACCACAAATCTGCTTTTGTACGGCCACTATAGAAGCCAAAACCACAAATCTGCAGTTTTACGGCCAAAAGACAAGGCAAAACCACAAATATGCTATTCAAGTCGTTGTACAGCCAGGACAGAAGCGCAAATACCACAAATCTGCTAGTCAAGTCGTTGTACGGTTTGTGGAGAAGCCAAAATCACAAATCTGCTGTTTTACATCCAAAAGAGAAGCCAAAACCACAAATCTGCTATTCAAATCGTTGTGCGGCCAGAAAAAAAGCCAAAACCAGAAATCTGCTTTTCAAGTCGTTGTATCGCCAGTACAGAAGCACCAATACCACAAATCTGCTAGTCAACTTGTTGTACGGTTTATGAAGAAGCCAAAATCACAAATCTGCTTTTGTACGGTCAGTAGAGAAGCCGAAACCACATATCTGCTTTTTTACGGCCAAAAGAGAATCCAAAACTACAAATCTGCTATTCAAGTCGTTGTACGGGCAGTACAGAAGCCAAAATAAGAAATGTGCTTTTCAAGTCGTTGTACGGGCAGTACAGAAGCCAAAATCAGAAATGAGCTTTTCAAGTCGTTGTACGGGCAGTACAGAAGCCAAAATCAGAAATCTGCTATTCAAGTCGTTGTACGGTGTGTGGAGAAGCCAAAACCACAAATCTGCTTTTTTACGGCCAAAAAAGAATCCAAAACTACAAATCTGCTATTCAAGTCGTTGTACTAGCAGTACAAAAACCAAAATCAGAAATGAGCTTTTCAAGTCGTTGTACGGGCAGTACAGAAGCCAAAATCAGAAATGTGCTTTTCAAGTCGTTGTACGGTGTGTGGAGAAGCCAAAACCACAAATATGCTTTTGTAGGGCCTGTAGAGAAGACAAAACCAAAATCTGCTATTCAAGTCGTTGTACAGCCAGAAAAAAAGCCAAAACCAGAAATCTGTTATTCAAGTCGTTGCATCGCCAGTACAGAAGCGCAAATACCACAAATCTGCTAGTCAAGTCGTTGTACGGTTTGTAGAGAAGCCAAAACCACAAATCTGCAGTTTTACGGCCAAAAAGATAAGCCAAAATCACAAATCTATTATTCAAGTCGTTGTACAGCCAGAAAAAAAAGCCAAAACCACAAATCTGCAGTTTTACAGCCAAAAGTGAAGCCAAAACCACAAATCTGCTATTCAAGTCGTTGTACGGTGTGTGGAGAAGCCAAGTAAGTAAGTATTCTAGTTGTTGTACGGCCAGAAAAAAAGCCAAAACCAGAAATCTGCTTTTCAAGTCGTTGTATCGCCAGGACAGAAGCGCAAATACCACAAATCTGCTAGTCAAGTCGTTGTACGGTTTGTGGAGAAGCCAAAATCACAAATCTGCTGTTTTACATCCAAAAGAGAATCCAAAACCACAAATCTGCTATTCAAATCGTTGTACGGCCAGAAAAAAAGCCAAAACCAGATATCTGCTTTTCAAGTCGTTGTATCGCCAGTACAGAAGCACCAATACCACAAATCTGCTAGTCAACTCGTTGTACGGTTTATGAAGAAGCCAAAATCACAAATCTGCTTTTGTACGGTCAGTAGAGAAGCCAAAACCACATATCTGCTTTTTTACGGCCAAAAGAGAATCCAAAGCTAAAAATCTGCTATTCAAGTCGTTGTACGGGCAGTACAGAAGCCAAAATAAGAAATGTGCTTTTCAAGTCGTTGTACGGGCAGTACAGAAGCCAAAATAAGAAATGTGCTTTTCAAGTCGTTGTACGGGCAGTACAGAAGCCAAAATCAGAAATCTGCTATTCAAGTCGTTGTACGGTGTGTGGAGAAGCCAAAACCACAAATCTGCTTTTGTACGGCCACTATAGAAGCCAAAACCACAAATCTGCAGTTTTACGGCCAAAAGACAAGGCAAAACCACAAATATGCTATTCAAGTCGTTGTACAGCCAGAAAAGAAGCCAAAACCAGAAATTTGCTTTTCAAGTCCTTGTATCGCCAGTACAGAAGCGCAAATACCACAAATCTGCTAGTCAAGTCGTTGTACGGTTTGTAGAGAAGCCAAAACCACAAATCTGCAGTTTTACGGCCAAAAAGAGAAGCCAAAATTACAAATCTACTATTCAAGTCGTTGTACAGCCAGAAAAAAAAGCCAAAACCACAAATCTGCAGTTTTACAGCCAAAAGTGAAGCCAAAACCACAAATCTGCTATTCAAGTCGTTGTACGGTGTGTGGAGAAGCCAAGTAAGTAAGTATTCTAGTTGTTGTACGGCCAGAAAAAAAGCCAAAACCAGAAATCTGCTTTTCAAGTCGTTGTATCGCCAGGACAGAAGCGCAAATACCACAAATCTGCTAGTCAAGTCGTTGTACGGTTTGTGGAGAAGCCAAAATCACAAATCTGCTGTTTTACATCCAAAAGAGAAGCAAAAATCACAAATCTACTATTCAAGTCGTTGTACAGCCAGAAAAAAAAAGCCAAAACACAAATCTGCAGTTTTACAGCCAAAAGAGAAGCCAAAAACACAAATCTGCTATTCAAGTCGTTGTACGGTTTGTGGAGAAGCCAAAACCACAAATCTGCTGTTGTACGGCTAGTAGAGAATCCAAAACTACAAATCTGCAGTTTTACGTCCAGAAAAGGAGCCAAAACCAGAAATCTGCTTTTCAAGTCGTTGTATCGCCAGTACAGAAGCGCCAATACCACAAATCTGCTAGTCAACTCGTTGTATGGTTTATGAAGAAGCAAAAACCACAAATCTGCTTTTGTACGGCCAAAAGAGAATCCAAAACTACAAATCTGCTATTCAAGTCGTTGTACGGGCAGTACAGAAGCCAAAATCAGAAATGAGCTTTTCAAGTCGTTGTACGGGCAGTACAGAAGCCAAAATCAGAAATCTGCTATTCAAGTCGTTGTACGGTGTGTGGAGAAGCCAAAACCACAAATCTGCTTTTTTTACGGCCAAAAAAGAATCCAAAACTACAAATCTGCTATTCAAGTCGTTGTACGGGCAGTACAGAAGCCAAAATAAGAAATGTGCTTTTCAAGTCGTTGTACGGGCAGTACAGAAGCCAAAATCAAAAATCTGCTATTCAAGTCGTTGTACGGTGTGTGGAGAAGCCAAAACCACAAATCTGCTTTTTTTACGGCCAAAAAAGAATCCAAAACTACAAATCTGCTATTCAAGTCGTTGTACGGGCAGTACAGAAGCCAAAATAAGAAATGTGCTTTTCAAGTCGTTGTACGGGCAGTACAAAAGCCAAAATCAGAAATCTGCTATTCTAGTCGTTGTACGGTGTGTGGAGAAGCCAAAACCACAAATCTGCTTTTGTACGGCCACTATAGAAGCCAAAACTAAAAATCTGCAGTTTTACGGCTAAAAGAGAAGCAAAAATCTCAAATCTGCTATTCAAGTCGTTGTACGGGCAGTACAGAAGCCAAAATAAGAAATGTGCTTTTCAAGTCGTTGTACGGGCAGTACAGAAGCCAAAATAAGAAATGTGCTTTTCAAGTCGTTGTACGGGCAGTACAGAAGCCAAAATCAGAAATCTGCTATTCAAGTCGTTGTACGGTGTGTGGAGAAGCCAAAACCACAAATCTGCTTTTGTACGGCCACTATAGAAGCCAAAACCACAAATCTGCAGTTTTACGGCCAAAAGACAAGGCAAAACCACAAATATGCTATTCAAGTCGTTGTACAGCCAGAAAAAAAAGCCAAAATCACAAATCTGCTTTTTTACGGCCAAAAAAGAATCCAAAACTACAAATCTGCTATTCAAGTCTTTGTACTAGCAGTACAAAAGCCAAAATCAGAAATGAGCTTTTCAAGTCGTTGTACGGGCAGTACAGAAGCCAAAATCAGAAATGTGCTTTTCAAGTCGTTGTACGGTGTGTGGAGAAGCCAAAACCACAAATATGCTTTTGTAGGGCCTGTAGAGAAGACAAAACCAAAATCTGCTATTCAAGTCGTTGTACAGCCAGAAAAAAAGCCAAAACCAGAAATCTGTTATTCAAGTCGTTGCATCGCCAGTACAGAAGCGCAAATACCACAAATCTGCTAGTCAAGTCGTTGTACGGTTTGTAGAGAAGCCAAAACCACAAATCTGCAGTTTTACGGCCAAAAAGATAAGCAAAAATCACAAATCTATTATTCAAGTCGTTGTACAGCCAGAAAAAAAAGCCAAAACCACAAATCTGCAGTTTTACAGCCAAAAGTGAAGCCAAAACCACAAATCTGCTATTCAAGTCGTTGTACGGTGTGTGGAGAAGCCAAAACCACAAATCTGCTTTTGTACGGCCACTATAGAAGCCAAAACCACAAATCTGCAGTTTTACGGCCAAAAGACAAGGCAAAACCACAAATATGCTATTCAAGTCGTTGTACAGCCAGAAAAGAAGCCAAAACCAGAAATTTGCTTTTCAAGTCCTTGTATCGCCAGTACAGAAGCGCAAATACCACAAATCTGCTAGTCAAGTCGTTGTACGGTTTGTAGAGAAGCCAAAACCACAAATCTGCAGTTTTACGGCCAAAAAGAGAAGCCAAAATTACAAATCTACTATTCAAGTCGTTGTACAGCCAGAAAAAAAAGCCAAAACCACAAATCTGCAGTTTTACAGCCAAAAGTGAAGCCAAAACCACAAATCTGCTATTCAAGTCGTTGTACGGTGTGTGGAGAAGCCCAGTAAGTAAGTATTCTAGTTGTTGTACGGCCAGAAAAAAAGCCAAAACCAGAAATCTGCTTTTCAAGTCGTTGTATCGCCAGGACAGAAGCGCAAATACCACAAATCTGCTAGTCAAGTCGTTGTACGGTTTGTGGAGAAGCCAAAATCACAAATCTGCTGTTTTACATCCAAAAGAGAAGCAAAAATCACAAATCTACTATTCAAGTCGTTGTACAGCCAGAAAAAAAAAGCCAAAACACAAATCTGCAGTTTTACAGCCAAAAGAGAAGCCAAAAACACAAATCTGCTATTCAAGTCGTTGTACGGTTTGTGGAGAAGCCAAAACCACTAATCTGCTGTTGTACGGCTAGTAGAGAATCCAAAACTACAAATCTGCAGTTTTACGTCCAGAAAAGGAGCCAAAACCAGAAATCTGCTTTTCAAGTCGTTGTATCGCCAGTACAGAAGCGCCAATACCACAAATCTGCTAGTCAACTCGTTGTATGGTTTATGAAGAAGCAAAAACCACAAATCTGCTTTTGTACGGCCAAAAGAGAATCCAAAACTACAAATCTGCTATTCAAGTCGTTGTACGGGCAGTACAGAAGCCAAAATCAGAAATGAGCTTTTCAAGTCGTTGTACGGGCAGTACAGAAGCCAAAATCAGAAATCTGCTATTCAAGTCGTTGTACGGTGTGTGGAGAAGCCAAAACCACAAATCTGCTTTTTTTACGGCCAAAAAAGAATCCAAAACTACAAATCTGCTATTCAAGTCGTTGTACGGGCAGTACAGAAGCCAAAATAAGAAATGTGCTTTTCAAGTCGTTGTACGGGCAGTACAGAAGCCAAAATCAAAAATCTGCTATTCAAGTCGTTGTACGGTGTGTGGAGAAGCCAAAACCACAAATCTGCTTTTTTTACGGCCAAAAAAGAATCCAAAACTACAAATCTGCTATTCAAGTCGTTGTACGGGCAGTACAGAAGCCAAAATAAGAAATGTGCTTTTCAAGTCGTTGTACGGGCAGTACAAAAGCCAAAATCAGAAATCTGCTATTCTAGTCGTTGTACGGTGTGTGGAGAAGCCAAAACCACAAATCTGCTTTTGTACGGCCACTATAGAAGCCAAAACTAAAAATCTGCAGTTTTACGGCTAAAAGAGAAGCAAAAATCTCAAATCTGCTATTCAAGTCGTTGTACGGGCAGTACAGAAGCCAAAATAAGAAATGTGCTTTTCAAGTCGTTGTACGGGCAGTACAGAAGCCAAAATAAGAAATGTGCTTTTCAAGTCGTTGTACGGGCAGTACAGAAGCCAAAATCAGAAATCTGCTATTCAAGTCGTTGTACGGTGTGTGGAGAAGCCAAAACCACAAATCTGCTTTTGTACGGCCACTATAGAAGCCAAAACCACAAATCTGCAGTTTTACGGCCAAAAGACAAGGCAAAACCACAAATATGCTATTCAAGTCGTTGTACAGCCAGAAAAAAAGCCAAAACCAGAAATCTGCTTTTCAAGTCGTTGTATCGCCAGGACAGAAGCGCAAATACCACAAATCTGCTAGTCAAGTCGTTGTACGGTTTGTGGAGAAGCCAAAATCACAAATCTGCTGTTTTACATCCAAAAGAGAAGCCAAAACCACAAATCTGCTATTCAAATCGTTGTGCGGCCAGAAAAAAAAGCCAAAACCAGAAATCTGCTTTTCAAGTCGTTGTATCGCCAGTACAGAAGCACCAATACCACAAATCTGCTAGTCAACTCGTTGTACGGTTTATGAAGAAGCCAAAATCACAAATCTGCTTTTGTACGGTCAGTAGAGAAGCCGAAACCACATATCTGCTTTTTTACGGCCAAAAGAGAATCCAAAACTACAAATCTGCTATTCAAGTCGTTGTACGGGCAGTACAGAAGCCAAAATAAGAAATGTGCTTTTCAAGTCGTTGTACGGGCAGTACAGAAGCCAAAATCAGAAATGAGCTTTTTAAGTCGTTGTACGGGCAGTACAGAAGCCAAAATCAGAAATCTGCTATTCAAGTCGTTGTACGGTGTGTGGAGAAGCCAAAACCACAAATCTGCTTTTTTACGGCCAAAAAAGAATCCAAAACTACAAATCTGCTATTCAAGTCGTTGTACTAGCAGTACAAAAGCCAAAATCAGAAATGAGCTTTTCAAGTCGTTGTACGGGCAGTACAGAAGCCAAAATCAGAAATGTGCTTTTCAAGTCGTTGTACGGTGTGTGGAGAAGCCAAAACCACAAATATGCTTTTGTAGGGCCTGTAGAGAAGACAAAACCAAAATCTGCTATTCAAGTCGTTGTACAGCCAGAAAAAAAGCCAAAACCAGAAATCTGTTATTCAAGTCGTTGCATCGCCAGTACAGAAGCGCAAATACCACAAATCTGCTAGTCAAGTCGTTGTACGGTTTGTAGAGAAGCCAAAACCACAAATCTGCAGTTTTACGGCCAAAAAGATAAGCAAAAATCACAAATCTATTATTCAAGTCGTTGTACAGCCAGAAAAAAAAGCCAAAACCACAAATCTGCAGTTTTACAGCCAAAAGTGAAGCCAAAACCACAAATCTGCTATTCAAGTCGTTGTACGGTGTGTGGAGAAGCCAAAACCACAAATCTGCTTTTGTACGGCCACTATAGAAGCCAAAACCACAAATCTGCAGTTTTACGGCCAAAAGACAAGGCAAAACCACAAATATGCTATTCAAGTCGTTGTACAGCCAGAAAAGAAGCCAAAACCAGAAATTTGCTTTTCAAGTCCTTGTATCGCCAGTACAGAAGCGCAAATACCACAAATCTGCTAGTCAAGTCGTTGTACGGTTTGTAGAGAAGCCAAAACCACAAATCTGCAGTTTTACGGCCAAAAAGAGAAGCCAAAATTACAAATCTACTATTCAAGTCGTTGTACAGCCAGAAAAAAAAGCCAAAACCACAAATCTGCAGTTTTACAGCCAAAAGTGAAGCCAAAACCACAAATCTGCTATTCAAGTCGTTGTACGGTGTGTGGAGAAGCCCAGTAAGTAAGTATTCTAGTTGTTGTACGGCCAGAAAAAAAGCCAAAACCAGAAATCTGCTTTTCAAGTCGTTGTATCGCCAGGACAGAAGCGCAAATACCACAAATCTGCTAGTCAAGTCGTTGTACGGTTTGTGGAGAAGCCAAAATCACAAATCTGCTGTTTTACATCCAAAAGAGAAGCAAAAATCACAAATCTACTATTCAAGTCGTTGTACAGCCAGAAAAAAAAAGCCAAAACACAAATCTGCAGTTTTACAGCCAAAAGAGAAGCCAAAAACACAAATCTGCTATTCAAGTCGTTGTACGGTTTGTGGAGAAGCCAAAACCACTAATCTGCTGTTGTACGGCTAGTAGAGAATCCAAAACTACAAATCTGCAGTTTTACGTCCAGAAAAGGAGCCAAAACCAGAAATCTGCTTTTCAAGTCGTTGTATCGCCAGTACAGAAGCGCCAATACCACAAATCTGCTAGTCAACTCGTTGTATGGTTTATGAAGAAGCAAAAACCACAAATCTGCTTTTGTACGGCCAAAAGAGAATCCAAAACTACAAATCTGCTATTCAAGTCGTTGTACGGGCAGTACAGAAGCCAAAATCAGAAATGAGCTTTTCAAGTCGTTGTACGGGCAGTACAGAAGCCAAAATCAGAAATCTGCTATTCAAGTCGTTGTACGGTGTGTGGAGAAGCCAAAACCACAAATCTGCTTTTTTTACGGCCAAAAAAGAATCCAAAACTACAAATCTGCTATTCAAGTCGTTGTACGGGCAGTACAGAAGCCAAAATAAGAAATGTGCTTTTCAAGTCGTTGTACGGGCAGTACAGAAGCCAAAATCAAAAATCTGCTATTCAAGTCGTTGTACGGTGTGTGGAGAAGCCAAAACCACAAATCTGCTTTTTTTACGGCCAAAAAAGAATCCAAAACTACAAATCTGCTATTCAAGTCGTTGTACGGGCAGTACAGAAGCCAAAATAAGAAATGTGCTTTTCAAGTCGTTGTACGGGCAGTACAAAAGCCAAAATCAGAAATCTGCTATTCTAGTCGTTGTACGGTGTGTGGAGAAGCCAAAACCACAAATCTGCTTTTGTACGGCCACTATAGAAGCCAAAACTAAAAATCTGCAGTTTTACGGCTAAAAGAGAAGCAAAAATCTCAAATCTGCTATTCAAGTCGTTGTACGGGCAGTACAGAAGCCAAAATAAGAAATGTGCTTTTCAAGTCGTTGTACGGGCAGTACAGAAGCCAAAATAAGAAATGTGCTTTTCAAGTCGTTGTACGGGCAGTACAGAAGCCAAAATCAGAAATCTGCTATTCAAGTCGTTGTACGGTGTGTGGAGAAGCCAAAACCACAAATCTGCTTTTGTACGGCCACTATAGAAGCCAAAACCACAAATCTGCAGTTTTACGGCCAAAAGACAAGGCAAAACCACAAATATGCTATTCAAGTCGTTGTACAGCCAGAAAAAAAGCCAAAACCAGAAATCTGCTTTTCAAGTCGTTGTATCGCCAGGACAGAAGCGCAAATACCACAAATCTGCTAGTCAAGTCGTTGTACGGTTTGTGGAGAAGCCAAAATCACAAATCTGCTGTTTTACATCCAAAAGAGAAGCCAAAACCACAAATCTGCTATTCAAATCGTTGTGCGGCCAGAAAAAAAGCCAAAACCAGAAATCTGCTTTTCAAGTCGTTGTATCGCCAGTACAGAAGCACCAATACCACAAATCTGCTAGTCAACTCGTTGTACGGTTTATGAAGAAGCCAAAATCACAAATCTGCTTTTGTACGGTCAGTAGAGAAGCCGAAACCACATATCTGCTTTTTTACGGCCAAAAGAGAATCCAAAACTACAAATCTGCTATTCAAGTCGTTGTACGGGCAGTACAGAAGCCAAAATAAGAAATGTGCTTTTCAAGTCGTTGTACGGGCAGTACAGAAGCCAAAATCAGAAATGAGCTTTTTAAGTCGTTGTACGGGCAGTACAGAAGCCAAAATCAGAAATCTGCTATTCAAGTCGTTGTACGGTGTGTGGAGAAGCCAAAACCACAAATCTGCTTTTTTACGGCCAAAAAAGAATCCAAAACTACAAATCTGCTATTCAAGTCGTTGTACTAGCAGTACAAAAGCCAAAATCAGAAATGAGCTTTTCAAGTCGTTGTACGGGCAGTACAGAAGCCAAAATCAGAAATGTGCTTTTCAAGTCGTTGTACGGTGTGTGGAGAAGCCAAAACCACAAATATGCTTTTGTAGGGCCTGTAGAGAAGACAAAACCAAAATCTGCTATTCAAGTCGTTGTACAGCCAGAAAAAAAGCCAAAACCAGAAATCTGTTATTCAAGTCGTTGCATCGCCAGTACAGAAGCGCAAATACCACAAATCTGCTAGTTAAGTCGTTGTACGGTTTGTAGAGAAGCCAAAACCATAAATCTGCAGTTTTACGGCCAAAAAGATAAGCCAAAATCACAAATCTATTATTCAAGTCGTTGTACAGCCAGAAAAAAAAGCCAAAACCACAAATCTGCAGTTTTACAGCCAAAAGTGAAGCCAAAACCACAAATCTGCTATTCAAGTCGTTGTACGGTGTGTGGAGAAGCCAAGTAAGTAAGTATTCTAGTTGTTGTACGGCCAGAAAAAAAGCCAAAACCAGAAATCTGCTTTTCAAGTCGTTGTATCGCCAGGACAGAAGCGCAAATACCACAAATCTGCTAGTCAAGTCGTTGTACGGTTTGTGGAGAAGCCAAAATCACAAATCTGCTGTTTTACATCCAAAAGAGAAGCCAAAACCACAAATCTGCTATTCAAATCGTTGTACGGCCAGAAAAAAAGCCAAAACCAGATATCTGCTTTTCAAGTCGTTGTATCGCCAGTACAGAAGCACCAATACCACAAATCTGCTAGTCAACTCGTTGTACGGTTTATGAAGAAGCCAAAATCACAAATGTGATGCGACCCCACGAATCGGTACGGATGTCGGTAAAACTGATTTTTAAATAAATGCAAAAAAATGTAAAGAAATGGGTTCTAGGTCGTTTTTTAGATTATTATTGATTTGTAATGCTGAATACCTTAACTTATAGCTGTGAAATTTTCAAGCTAAAATGATTTTTTAAAATTACTCAAAAATGTGTTTTTATGCAGCTTTTGTATAAAATCACGCGAAATGTGCTCTAAACATTAAATTATTTAAAAATGTAATATTTATTACCTAAAACATTTAAAACTTTAAGGGCTTGTGAATTTATTCATTATGATTATGTTTATTAAATTTCATGACGATTGGTTAATATTTGTTCGTCCTGAAAATAATTAATTATCTGTTGCAATGCTAAATTTTAAAAAAATCGGTACTGTTTTCTTTTTCATTTTTCTCCAAAAGGATTTCCCTTACCTTAACTTACGTAATTTTGAATAACTTTTGAACTAAGAAATGGATTTTAAAGATTTTTTCACCGACATGTAGATAAATGAATTAGCTTTAATTCAATACATTAAACTAAATATCCTATTTTGCCGACTTCAGTACCATTCCGTGGGGTTGCATCACAAATCTGCTTTTGTACGGTCAGTAGAGAAGCCGAAACCACATATCTGCTTTTTTACGGCCAAAAGAGAATCCAAAACTAAAAATCTGCTATTCAAGTCGTTGTACGGGCAGTACAGAAGCCAAAATAAGAAATGTGCTTTTCAAGTCGTTGTACGGGCAGTACAGAAGCCAAAATAAAATTCAAGTCGTTGTACGGGCAGTACAGAAGCCAAAATCAGAAATCTGCTATTCAAGTCGTTGTACGGTGTGTGGAGAAGCCAAAACCACAAATCTGCTTTTGTACGGCCACTATAGAAGCCAAAACCACAAATCTGCAGTTTTACGGCCAAAAGACAAGGCAAAACTACAAATATGCTATTCAAGTCGTTGTACAGCCAGAAAAGAAGCCAAAACCAGAAATTTGCTTTTCAAGTCCTTGTATCGCCAGTACAGAAGCGCAAATACCACAAATCTGCTAGTCAAGTCGTTGTACGGTTTGTAGAGAAGCCAAAACCACAAATCTGCAGTTTTACGGCCAAAAAGAGAAGCCAAAATTACAAATCTACTATTCAAGTCGTTGTACAGCCAGAAAAAAAAGCCAAAACCACAAATCTGCAGTTTTACAGCCAAAAGTGAAGCCAAAACCACAAATCTGCTATTCAAGTCGTTGTACGGTGTGTGGAGAAGCCAAGTAAGTAAGTATTCTAGTTGTTGTACGGCCAGAAAAAAAGCCAAAACCAGAAATCTGCTTTTCAAGTCGTTGTAACGCCAGGACAGAAGCGCAAATACCACAAATCTGCTAGTCAAGTCGTTGTACGGTTTGTGGAGAAGCCAAAATCACAAATCTGCTGTTTTACATCCAAAAGAGAAGCCAAAACCACAAATCTGCTATTCAAATCGTTGTGCGGCGAGAAAAAAAGCCAAAACCAGAAATCTGCTTTTCAAGTCGTTGTATCGCCAGTACAGAAGCACCAATACCACAAATCTGCTAGTCAACTCGTTGTACGGTTTATGAAGAAGCCAAAATCACAAATCTGCTTTTGTACGGTCAGTAGAGAAGCCGAAACCACATATCTGCTTTTTTACGGCCAAAAGAGAATCCAAAACTACAAATCTGCTATTCAAGTCGTTGTACGGGCAGTACAGAAGCCAAAATAAGAAATGTGCTTTTCAAGTCGTTGTACGGGCAGTACAGAAGCCAAAATCAGAAATCTGCTATTCAAGTCGTTGTACGGTGTGTGGAGAAGCCAAAACCACAAATCTGCTTTTTTACGGCCAAAAAAGAATCCAAAACTACAAATCTGCTATTCAAGTCGTTGTACTAGCAGTACAAAAGCCAAAATCAGAAATGAGCTTTTCAAGTCGTTGTACGGGCAGTACAGAAGCCAAAATCAGAAATGTGCTTTTCAAGTCGTTGTACGGTGTGTGGAGAAGCCAAAACCACAAATATGCTTTTGTAGGGCCTGTAGAGAAGACAAAACCAAAATCTGCTATTCAAGTCGTTGTACAGCCAGAAAAAAAGCCAAAACCAGAAATCTGCTATTCAAGTCGTTGTACGGGCAGTACAGAAGCCAAAATAAGAAATGTGCTTTTCAAGTCGTTGTACGGCAGTACAGAAGCCAAAATAAGAAATGTGCTTTTCAAGTCGTTGTACGGGCAGTACAGAATCCAAAATCAGAAATCTGCTATTCAAGTCGTTGTACGGTGTGTGGAGAAGCCAAAACCACAAATCTGCTTTTGTACGGCCACTATAGAAGCCAAAACCACAAATCTGCAGTTTTACGGCCAAAAGACAAGGCAAAACCACAAATATGCTATTCAAGTCGTTGTACAGCCAGAAAAAAAGCCAAAACCATAAATCTGCTATTCAAGTCGTTGTACAGCCAGAAAAAAAAAGCCAAAACACAAATCTGCAGTTTTAAAGCCAAAAGAGAAGCCAAAAACACAAATCTGCTATTCAAGTCGTTGTACGGTTTGTGGAGAAGCCAAAACCACAAATCTGCTGTTGTATGGCTAGTAGAGAATCCAAAACTACAAATCTGCAGTTTTACGTCCAGAAAAGGAGCCAAAACCAGAAATCTGCTTTTCAAGTCGTTGTATCGCCAGTACAGAAGCGCCAATACCACAAATCTGCTAGTCAACTCGTTGTACGGTTTATGAAGAAGCAAAAACCACAAATCTGCTTTTGTACGGCCAGTAGAGAAGCCGAAACCACAAATCTGCTTTTTTACGGCCAAAAGAGAATCCAAAACTACAAATCTGCTATTCAAGTCGTTGTACGGGCAGTACAGAAGCCAAAATCAGAAATGAGCTTTTCAAGTCGTTGTACGGGCAGTACAGAAGCCAAAATCAGAAATCTGCTATTCAAGTCGTTGTACGGTGTGTGGAGAAGCCAAAACCACAAATCTGCTTTTTTTACGGCCAAAAAAGAATCCAAAACTACAAATCTGCTATTCAAGTCGTTGTACGGGCAGTACAGAAGCCAAAATAAGAAATGTGCTTTTCAAGTCGTTGTACGGGCAGTACAGAAGCCAAAATCAGAAATCTGCTATTCAAGTCGTTGTACGGTGTGTGGAGAAGCCAAAACCACAAATCTGCTTTTTTTACGGCCAAAAAAGAATCCAAAACTACAAATCTGCTATTCAAGTCGTTGTACGGGCAGTACAGAAGCCAAAATAAGAAATGTGCTTTTCAAGTCGTTGTACGGGCAGTACAGAAGCCAAAATAAGAAATGTGCTTTTCAAGTCGTTGTACGGGCAGTAATGAAGCCAAAATCAGAAATCTGCTATTCAAGTCGTTGTACGGTGTGTGGAGAAGCCAAAACCACAAATCTGCTTTTGTACGGCCACTATAGAAGCCAAAACCACAAATCTGCAGTTTTACGGCCAAAAGACAAGGCAAAACCACAAATATGCTATTCAAGTCGTTGTACAGCCAGAAAAGAAGCCAAAACCAGAAATTTGCTTTTTAAGTCCTTGTATCGCCAGTACAGAAGCGCAAATACCACAAATCTGATAGTCAAGTCGTTGTACGGTTTGTAGAGAAGCCAAAACCATAAATCTGCTATTCAAGTCGTTGTACAGCCAAAAAAAAAAAGCCAAAACACAAATCTGCAGTTTTACAGCCAAAAGAGAAGCCAAAAACACAAATCTGCTATTCAAGTCGTTGTACGGTTTGTGGAGAAGCCAAAACCACAAATCTGCTGTTGTACGGCTAGTAGAGAATCCAAAACTACAAATCTGCAGTTTTACGTCCAGAAAAGGAGCCAAAACCAGAAATCTGCTTTTCAAGTCGTTGTATCGCCAGTACAGAAGCGCCAATACCACAAATCTGCTAGTCAACTCGTTGTACGGTTTATGAAGAAGCAAAAACCACAAATCTGCTTTTGTACGGCCAGTAGAGAAGCCGATACCACAAATCTGCTTTTTTACGGCCAAAAGAGAATCCAAAACTACAAATCTGCTATTCAAGTCGTTGTACGGGCAGTACAGAAGCCAAAATCAAAAATGAGCTTTTCAAGTCGTTGTACGGGCAGTACAGAAGCCAAAATCAGAAATCTGCTATTCAAGTCGTTGTACGGTGTGTGGAGAAGCCAAAACCACAAATCTGCTTTTTTTACGGCCAAAAAAGAATCCAAAACTACAAATCTGCTATTCAAGTCGTTGTACGGGCAGTACAGAAGCCAAAATAAGAAATGTGCTTTTCAAGTCGTTGTACGGGCAGTACAGAAGCCAAAATCAGAAATCTGCTATTCAAGTCGTTGTACGGTGTGTGGAGAAGCCAAAACCACAAATCTGCTTTTGTACGGCCACTATAGAAGCCAAAACCACAAATCTGCAGTTTTACGGCTAAAAGAGAAGCAAAAATCTCAAATCTACTATTCAAGTCGTTGTACAGCCAGAAAAAAAGCCAAAACACAAATCTGCAGTTTTACAATCAAAAGAGAAGCCAAAACCACAAATCTGCTATTCAAGTCGTTGTACGGTTTGTGGAGAAGCCAAAATCACAAATCTGCAGTTTACGTTCAAAAGAGAAGCCAAAACCACAAATATGCTTTTGTAGGGCCTGTAGAGAAGACAAAACCAAAATCTGCTATTCAAGTCGTTGTACAGCCAGAAAAAAAGTCAAAACCAGAAATCTGCTATTCAAGTCGTTGGATCGCCAGTACAGAAGCGCAAATACCACAAAACTGCTAGTCAAGTCGTTGTACGGTTTGTAGAGAAGCCAAAACCACAAATCTGCAGTTTTACGGCCAAAAAGAGAAGCCAAAATCACAAATCTACTATTCAAGTCGTTGTACAGCCAGAAAAAAAAGACAAAACCACAAATCTGCAGTTTTACAGCCAAAAGTGAAGCCAAAACCACAAATCTGCGATTCAAGTCGTTTTACGGTGTGTGGAGAAGCCAAGTAAGTAAGTATTCTAGTTGTTGTACTACAGAAAAAAAGCCAAAAAAAGAAATCTGCTTTTCAAGTCGTTGTATCGCCAGGACAGAAGCGCAAATACCACAAATCTGCTAGTCAAGTCGTTGTACGGTTTGTGCAGAAGCCAAAATCACAAATCTGCTGTTTTACGTCCAAAAGAGAAGCCAAAACCACAAATCTGCTATTCAAATCGTTGTACGGCCATAAAAAAAGCCAAAACCAGAAATCTGCTTTTCAAGTCGTGGTATCGCCAGTACAGAAGCACCAATACCACAAATCTGCTAGTCAACTCGTTGTGCGGTTTATGAAGAAGCTAAAATCACAAATCTGCTTATGTACGGTCAGTAGAGAAGCCGAAACCACATATCTGCTTTTTTACGGCCAAAAGAGAATCCAAAACAAAAAATCTGCTATTCAAGTCGTTGTACGGGCAGTACAGAAGCCAAAATAAGAAATGTGCTTTTCAAGTCGTTGTACGGGCAGTACAGAAGCCAAAATAAGAAATGTGCTTTTCAAGTCGTTGTACGGGCAGTACAGAAGCCAAAATCAGAAATCTGCTATTCAAGTCGTTGTACGGTGTGTGGAGAAGCCAAAACCACAAATCTGCTTTTGTACGGCCACTATAGAAGCCAAAACCACAAATCTGCAGTTTTACGGCCAAAAGACAAGGCAAAACCACAAATATGCTATTCAAGTCGTTGTACAGCCAGAAAAGAAGCCAAAACCAGAAATTTGCTTTTCAAGTCCTTGTATCGCCAGTACAGAAGCGCAAATACCACAAATTTGATAGTCAAGTCGTTGTACGGTTTGTAGAGAAGCCAAAACCACAAATCTGCAGTTTTACGGCCAAAAGAGAAGCAAAAATCACAAATCTACTATTCAAGTCGTTGTACAGCCAGAAAAAAAGCCAAAACCATAAATCTGCTATTCAAGTCGTTGTACAGCCAGAAAAAAAAAGCCAAAACACAAATCTGCAGTTTTACAGCCAAAAGAGAAGCCAAAAACACAAATCTGATATTCAAGTCGTTGTACGGTTAGTGGAGAAGCCAAAACCACAAATCTGCTGTTGTACGGCTAGTAGAGAATCCAAAACTACAAATCTGCAGTTTTACGTCCAGAAAAGGAGCCAAAACCAGAAATCTGCTTTTCAAGTCGTTGTACGGGCAGTACAGAAGCCAAAATCAGAAATCTGCTATTCAAGTCGTTGTACGGTGTGTGAAGCCAAAACCACAAATCTGCTATTTTTACGGCCAAAAAAGAATCCAAAACTACAAATCTGCTATTCAAGTCGTTGTACGGGCAGTACGGAAGCCAAAATAAGAAATGTGCTTTTCAAGTCGTTGTACGGGCAGTACAGAAGCCAAAATCAGAAATCTGCTATTCAAGTCGTTGTACGGTGTGTGGAGAAGCCAAAACCACAAATCTGCTTTTTTTACGGCCAAAAAAGAATCCAAAACTACAAATCTGCTATTCAAGTCGTTGTACGGGCAGTACAGAAGCCAAAATAAGAAATGTGCTTTTCAAGTCGTTGTACGGGCAGTACAGAAGCCAAAATCAGAAATCTGCTATTCAAGTCGTTGTACGGTGTGTGGAGAAGCCAAAACCACAAATCTGCTTTTGTACGGCCACTATAGAAGCCAAAACCACAAATCTGCAGTTTTACGGCTAAAAGAGAAGCAAAAATCTCAAATCTGCTATTCAAGTCGTTGTACGGGCAGTACAGAAGCCAAAATAAGAAATGTGCTTTTCAAGTCGTTGTACGGGCAGTACAGAAGCCAAAATAAGAAATGTGCTTTTCAAGTCGTTGTACGGGCAGTACAGAAGCCAAAATCAGAAATCTGCTATTCAAGTCGTTGTACGGTGTGTGGAGAAGCCAAAACCACAAATCTGCTTTTGTACGGCCACTATAGAAGCCAAAACCACAAATCTGCAGTTTTACGGCCAAAAGACAAGGCAAAACCACAAATATGCTATTCAAGTCGTTGTACAGCCAGAAAAGAAGCCAAAACCAGAAATTTGCTTTTCAAGTCCTTGTATCGCCAGTACAGAAGCGCAAATACCACAAATCTGATAGTCAAGTCGTTGTACGGTTGTAGAGAAGCCAAAACCATAAATCTGCTATTCAAGTCGTTGTACAGCCAGAAAAAAAAAGCCAAAACACAAATCTGCAGTTTTACAGCCAAAAGAGAAGCCAAAAACACAAATCTGCTTTTGTACGGCCACTATAGAAGCCAAAACCACAAATCTGCAGTTTTACGGCTAAAATAGAAGCAAAAATCTCAAATCTACTATTCAAGTCGTTGTACAGCCAGAAAAAAAGCCAAGTCAACTCGTTGTACGGTTTATGAAGAAGCCAAAACCACAAATCTGCTTTTGTACGGCCAGTAGAGAAGCCGAAACCACACATCTGCTTTTTTACGGCCAAAAGAGAATCCAAAACTACAAATCTGCTATTCAAGTCGTTGTACGGGCAGTACAGAGCCAAAATCAGAAATGAGCTTTTCAAGTCGTTGTACGGGCAGTACAGAAGCCAAAATCAGAAATCTGCTATTCAAGTCGTTGTACGGTGTGTGGAGAAGCCAAAACCACAAATCTGCTTTTTTACGGCCAAAAAAGAATCCAAAACTACAAATCTGCTATTCAAGTCGTTGTACTAGCAGTACAAAAGCCAAAATCAGAAATGAGCTTTTCAAGTCGTTGTACGGTGTGTGGAGAAGCCAAAACCACAAATCTGCTTTTGTACGGCCAGTAGAGAAGCCGAAACCACAAATCTGCTTTTTTACGGCCAAAAGAGAATCCAAAACTACAAATCTGCTATTCAAGTCGTTGTACGGGCAGTACAGAAGCCAAAATAAAAAATGTGCTTTTCAAGTCGTTGTACGGTGTGTGGAGAAGCCAAAACCACAAATCTGCTTTTGTACGGCCACTATAGAAGCCAAACCCACAAATCTGCAGTTTTACGGCCAAAAGAGAAGGCAAAACCACAAATCTGATAGTCAAGTCGTTGTACGGTTTGTAGAGAAGCCCAAACCACAAATCTGCTTTTGTACGGCCTGTAGAGAAGACAAAACCAAAATCTGCTGTTTTACGGCCAAAAGAAAAGCCAAAACCACAAATCTGCTATTCAAGTCGTTGTACGGTTTGTGGAGAAACTAAAACCACAATTCTGCTGTTGTACGGCTAGTAGAGAATCCAAAACTACATATCTGCTTTTTTATGGCCAAAAGAGAATCCAAAACTACAAATCTGCTATTCAAGTCGTTGTACGGGCAGTACAGAAGCCAAAATAAGAAATGTGCTTTTCAAGTCGTTGTACGGGCAGTACAGAAGCCAAAATCAGAAATGAGCTTTTCAAGTCGTTGTACGGGCAGTACAGAAGTCAAAATCAGAAATGTGCTTTTCAAGTCGTTGTACGGGCAGTACAGAAGCCAAAATAAGAAATATGCTTTTCAAGTCGTTGTACGGGCAGTACAGAAGCCAAAATCAGAAATCTGCTATTCAAGTCGTTGTACGGTGTGTGGAGAAGCCAAAACCACAAATCTGCTTTTGTAGGGCCTGTAGAGAAGACAAAATCAAAATCTGCTATTCAAGTCGTTGTACAGCCAGAAAAAAAGCCAAACCAGAAATCTGCTATTCAAGTCGTTGCATCGCCAGTACAGAAGCGCAAATACCACAAATCTGCTAGTCAAGTCGTTGTACGGTTTGTAGAGAAGCCAAAACCACAAATCTGCAGTTTTACGGCCAAAAAGAGAAGCCAAAATTACAAATCTACTTTTCAAGTCGTTGTACAGCCAGAAAAAAAAAGCCAAAACCACAAATCTGCAGTTTTACAGCCAAAAGTGAAGCCAAAACCACAAATCTGCGATTCAAGTCGTTTTACGGTGTGTGGAGAAGCCAAGTAAGTAATTTTTCTAGTTGTTGTACTACAGAAAAAAAGCCAAAAAAAGAAATCTGCTTTTCAAGTCGTTGTATCGCCAGGACAGAAGCGCAAATACCACAAATCTGCTAGTCAAGTCGTTGTACGGTTTGTGCAGAAGCCAAAATCACAAATCTGCTGTTTTACGTCCAAAAGAGAAGCCAAAACCACAAATCTGCTATTCAAATCGTTGTACGGCCATAAAAAAAGCCAAAACCAGAAATCTGCTTTTCAAGTCGTGGTATCGCCAGTACAGAAGCACCAATACCACAAATCTGCTAGTCAACTCGTTGTGCGGTTTATGAAGAAGCTAAAATCACAAATCTGCTTATGTACGGTCAGTAGAGAAGCCGAAACCACATATCTGCTTTTTTACGGCCAAAAGAGAATCCAAAACAAAAAATCTGCTATTCAAGTCGTTGTACGGGCAGTACAGAAGCCAAAATAAGAAATGTGCTTTTCAAGTCGTTGTACGGGCAGTACAGAAGCCAAAATAAGAAATGTGCTTTTCAAGTCGTTGTACGGGCAGTACAGAAGCCAAAATCAGAAATCTGCTATTCAAGTCGTTGTACGGTGTGTGGAGAAGCCAAAACCACAAATCTGCAGTTTTACGGCCAAAAGACAAGGCAAAACCACAAATATGCTATTCAAGTCGTTGTACAGCCAGAAAAGAAGCCAAAACCAGAAATTTGCTTTTCAAGTCCTTGTATCGCCAGTACAGAAGCGCAAATACCACAAATTTGATAGTCAAGTCGTTGTACGGTTTGTAGAGAAGCCAAAACCACAAATCTGCAGTTTTACGGCCAAAAGAGAAGCAAAAATCACAAATCTACTATTCAAGTCGTTGTACAGCCAGAAAAAAAGCCAAAACCATAAATCTGCTATTCAAGTCGTTGTACAGCCAGAAAAAAAAAGCCAAAACACAAATCTGCAGTTTTACAGCCAAAAGAGAAGCCAAAAACACAAATCTGATATTCAAGTCGTTGTACGGTTAGTGGAGAAGCCAAAACCACAAATCTGCTGTTGTACGGCTAGTAGAGAATCCAAAACTACAAATCTGCAGTTTTACGTCCAGAAAAGGAGCCAAAACCAGAAATCTGCTTTTCAAGTCGTTGTACGGGCAGTACAGAAGCCAAAATCAGAAATCTGCTATTCAAGTCGTTGTACGGTGTGTGAAGCCAAAACCACAAATCTGCTTTTTTTACGGCCAAAAAAGAATCCAAAACTACAAATCTGCTATTCAAGTCGTTGTACGGGCAGTACGGAAGCCAAAATAAGAAATGTGCTTTTCAAGTCGTTGTACGGGCAGTACAGAAGCCAAAATCAGAAATCTGCTATTCAAGTCGTTGTACGGTGTGTGGAGAAGCCAAAACCACAAATCTGCTTTTTTTACGGCCAAAAAAGAATCCAAAACTACAAATCTGCTATTCAAGTCGTTGTACGGGCAGTACAGAAGCCAAAATAAGAAATGTGCTTTTCAAGTCGTTGTACGGGCAGTACAGAAGCCAAAATCAGAAATCTGCTATTCAAGTCGTTGTACGGTGTGTGGAGAAGCCAAAACCACAAATCTGCTTTTGTACGGCCACTATAGAAGCCAAAACCACAAATCTGCAGTTTTACGGCTAAAAGAGAAGCAAAAATCTCAAATCTGCTATTCAAGTCGTTGTACGGGCAGTACAGAAGCCAAAATAAGAAATGTGCTTTTCAAGTCGTTGTACGGGCAGTACAGAAGCCAAAATAAGAAATGTGCTTTTCAAGTCGTTGTACGGGCAGTACAGAAGCCAAAATCAGAAATCTGCTATTCAAGTCGTTGTACGGTGTGTGGAGAAGCCAAAACCACAAATCTGCTTTTGTACGGCCACTATAGAAGCCAAAACCACAAATCTGCAGTTTTACGGCCAAAAGACAAGGCAAAACCACAAATATGCTATTCAAGTCGTTGTACAGCCAGAAAAGAAGCCAAAACCAGAAATTTGCTTTTCAAGTCCTTGTATCGCCAGTACAGAAGCGCAAATACCACAAATCTGATAGTCAAGTCGTTGTACGGTTGTAGAGAAGCCAAAACCATAAATCTGCTATTCAAGTCGTTGTACAGCCAGAAAAAAAAAGCCAAAACACAAATCTGCAGTTTTACAGCCAAAAGAGAAGCCAAAAACACAAATCTGCTTTTGTACGGCCACTATAGAAGCCAAAACCACAAATCTGCAGTTTTACGGCTAAAATAGAAGCAAAAATCTCAAATCTACTATTCAAGTCGTTGTACAGCCAGAAAAAAAGCCAAGTCAACTCGTTGTACGGTTTATGAAGAAGCCAAAACCACAAATCTGCTTTTGTACGGCCAGTAGAGAAGCCGAAACCACACATCTGCTTTTTTACGGCCAAAAGAGAATCCAAAACTACAAATCTGCTATTCAAGTCGTTGTACGGGCAGTACAGAGCCAAAATCAGAAATGAGCTTTTCAAGTCGTTGTACGGGCAGTACAGAAGCCAAAATCAGAAATCTGCTATTCAAGTCGTTGTACGGTGTGTGGAGAAGCCAAAACCACAAATCTGCTTTTTTACGGCCAAAAAAGAATCCAAAACTACAAATCTGCTATTCAAGTCGTTGTACTAGCAGTACAAAAGCCAAAATCAGAAATGAGCTTTTCAAGTCGTTGTACGGTGTGTGGAGAAGCCAAAACCACAAATCTGCTTTTGTACGGCCAGTAGAGAAGCCGAAACCACAAATCTGCTTTTTTACGGCCAAAAGAGAATCCAAAACTACAAATCTGCTATTCAAGTCGTTGTACGGGCAGTACAGAAGCCAAAATAAAAAATGTGCTTTTCAAGTCGTTGTACGGTGTGTGGAGAAGCCAAAACCACAAATCTGCTTTTGTACGGCCACTATAGAAGCCAAACCCACAAATCTGCAGTTTTACGGCCAAAAGAGAAGGCAAAACCACAAATCTGATAGTCAAGTCGTTGTACGGTTTGTAGAGAAGCCCAAACCACAAATCTGCTTTTGTACGGCCTGTAGAGAAGACAAAACCAAAATCTGCTGTTTTACGGCCAAAAGAAAAGCCAAAACCACAAATCTGCTATTCAAGTCGTTGTACGGTTTGTGGAGAAACTAAAACCACAATTCTGCTGTTGTACGGCTAGTAGAGAATCCAAAACTACATATCTGCTTTTTTATGGCCAAAAGAGAATCCAAAACTACAAATCTGCTATTCAAGTCGTTGTACGGGCAGTACAGAAGCCAAAATAAGAAATGTGCTTTTCAAGTCGTTGTACGGGCAGTACAGAAGCCAAAATCAGAAATGAGCTTTTCAAGTCGTTGTACGGGCAGTACAGAAGTCAAAATCAGAAATGTGCTTTTCAAGTCGTTGTACGGGCAGTACAGAAGCCAAAATAAGAAATATGCTTTTCAAGTCGTTGTACGGGCAGTACAGAAGCCAAAATCAGAAATCTGCTATTCAAGTCGTTGTACGGTGTGTGGAGAAGCCAAAACCACAAATCTGCTTTTGTAGGGCCTGTAGAGAAGACAAAATCAAAATCTGCTATTCAAGTCGTTGTACAGCCAGAAAAAAAGCCAAACCAGAAATCTGCTATTCAAGTCGTTGCATCGCCAGTACAGAAGCGCAAATACCACAAATCTGCTAGTCAAGTCGTTGTACGGTTTGTAGAGAAGCCAAAACCACAAATCTGCAGTTTTACGGCCAAAAAGAGAAGCCAAAATTACAAATCTACTTTTCAAGTCGTTGTACAGCCAGAAAAAAAAAGCCAAAACCACAAATCTGCAGTTTTACAGCCAAAAGTGAAGCCAAAACCACAAATCTGCTATTCAAGTCGTTGTACGGTGTGTGGAGAAGCCAAGTAAGTAAGTATTCTAGTTGTTGTACGGCCAGAAAAAAAGCCAAAACCAGAAATCTGCTTTTCAAGTCGTTGTATCGCCAGGACAGAAGCGCAAATACCACAAATCTGCTAGTCAAGTCGTTGTACGGTTTGTGGAGAAGCCAAAATCACAAATCTGCTGTTTTACATCCAAAAGAGAAGCCAAAACCACAAATCTGCTATTCAAATCGTTGTGCGGCCAGAAAAAAAGCCAAAACCAGAAATCTGCTTTTCAAGTCGTTGTATCGCCAGTACAGAAGCACCAATACCACAAATCTGCTAGTCAACTCGTTGTACGGTTTATGAAGAAGCCAAAATCACAAATCTGCTTTTGTACGGTCAGTAGAGAAGCCGAAACCACATATCTGCTTTTTTACGGCCAAAAGAGAATCCAAAACTACAAATCTGCTATTCAAGTCGTTGTACGGGCAGTACAGAAGCCAAAATAAGAAATGTGCTTTTCAAGTCGTTGTACGGGCAGTACAGAAGCCAAAATAAGAAATGTGCTTTTCAAGTCGTTGTACGGGCAGTACAGAAGCCAAAATCAGAAATCTGCTATTCAAGTCGTTGTACGGTGTGTGGAGAAGCCAAAACCAAAAATCTGCTTTTGTACGGCCACTATAGAAGCCAAAACCACAAATCTGCAGTTTTACGGCCAAAAGACAAGGCAAAACCACAAATATGCTATTCAAGTCGTTGTACAGCCAGAAAAGAAGCCAAAACCAGAAATTTGCTTTTCAAGTCCTTGTATCGCCAGTACAGAAGCGCAAATACCACAAATCTGCTAGTCAAGTCGTTGTACGGTTTGTAGAGAAGCCAAAACCACAAATCTGCAGTTTTACGGCCAAAAAGAGAAGCCAAAATTACAAATCTACTATTCAAGTCGTTGTACAGCCAGAAAAAAAGCCAAAACCACAAATCTGCAGTTTTACAGCCAAAAGTGAAGCCAAAACCACAAATCTGCTATTCAAGTCGTACGGTGTGTGGAGAAGCCAAGTAAGTAAGTATTCTAGTTGTTGTACGGCCAGAAAAAAAGCCAAAACCAGAAATCTGCTTTTCAAGTCGTTGTATCGCCAGGACAGAAGCGCAAATACCACAAATCTGCTAGTCAAGTCGTTGTACGGTTTGTGGAGAAGCCAAAATCACAAATCTGCTGTTTTACATCCAAAAGAGAAGCAAAAATCACAAATCTACTATTCAAGTCGTTGTACAGCCAGAAAAAAAGCCAAAACCATAAATCTGCTATTCAAGTCGTTGTACAGCCAGAAAAAAAAAGCCAAAACACAAATCTGCAGTTTTACAGCCAAAAGAGAAGCCAAAAACACAAATCTGCTATTCAAGTCGTTGTACGGTTTGTGGAGAAGCCAAAACCACAAATCTGCTGTTGTACGGCTAGTAGAGAATCCAAAACTACAAATCTGCAGTTTTACGTCCAGAAAAGGAGCCAAAACCAGAAATCTGCTTTTCAAGTCGTTGTATCGCCAGTACAGAAGCGCCAATACCACAAATCTGCTAGTCAACTCGTTGTACGGTTTATGAAGAAGCAAAAACCACAAATCTGCTTTTGTACGGCCAGTAGAGAAGCCGAAACCACAAATCTGCTTTTTTACGGCCAAAAGAGAATCCAAAACTACAAATCTGCTATTCAAGTCGTTGTACGGGCAGTACAGAAGCCAAAATCAGAAATGAGCTTTTCAAGTCGTTGAACGGGCAGTACAGAAGCCAAAATCAGAAATCTGCTATTCAAGTCGTTGTACGGTGTGTGGAGAAGCCAAAACCACAAATCTGCTTTTTTTAAGGCCAAAAAAGAATCCAAAACTACAAATCTGCTATTCAAGTCGTTGTACGGGCAGTACAGAAGCCAAAATCAGAAATCTGCTATTCAAGTCGTTGTACGGTGTGTGGAGAAGCCAAAACCACAAATCTGCTTTTTTTACGGCCAAAAAAGAATCCAAAACTACAAATCTGCTATTCAAGTCGTTGTACGGGCAGTACAGAAGCCAAAATAAGAAATTTGCTTTTCAAGTCGTTGTACGGGCAGTACAGAAGCCAAAATAAGAAATGTGCTTTTCAAGTCGTTGTACGGGCAGTACAGAAGCCAAAATCAGAAATCTGCTATTCAAGTCGTTGTACGGTGTGTGGAGAAGCCAAAACCACAAATCTGCTTTTGTACGGCCACTATAGAAGCCAAAACCACAATAAATCTGCAGTTTTACGGCCAAAAGACAAGGCAAAACCACAAATATGCTATTCAAGTCGTTGTACAGCCAGAAAAAAAGCCAAAACCAGAAATCTGCTTTTCAAGTCGTTGTATCGCCAGGACAGAAGCGCAAATACCACAAATCTGCTAGTCAAGTCGATGTACGGTTTGTGGAGAAGCCAAAATCACAAATCTGCATTTTTACATCCAAAAGAGAAGCCAAAACCACAAATCTGCTATTCAAATCGTTGTGCGGCCAGAAAAAAAGCCAAAACCAGAAATCTGCTTTTCAAGTCGTTGTATCGCCAGTACAGAAGCACCAATACCACAAATCTGCTAGTCAACTCGTTGTACGGTTTATGAAGAAGCCAAAATCACAAATCTGCTTTTGTACGGTCAGTAGAGAAGCCGAAACCACATATCTGCTTTTTTACGGCCAAAAGAGAATCCAAAACTACAAATCTGCTATTCAAGTCGTTGTACGGGTAGTACAGAAGCCAAAATAAGAAATGTGCTTTTCAAGTCGTTGTACGGGCAGTACAGAAGCCAAAATCAGAAATGAGCTTTTTAAGTCGTTGTACGGGCAGTACAGAAGCCAAAATCAGAAATCTGCTATTCAAGTCGTTGTACGGTGTGTGGAGAAGCCAAAATCACAAATCTGCTTTTTTACGGCCAAAAAAGAATCCAAAACTACAAATCTGCTATTCAAGTCGTTGTACTAGCAGTACAAAAGCCAAAATCAGAAATGAGCTTTTCAAGTCGTTGTATCGCCAGTACAGAAGCGCCAATACCACAAATCTGCTAGTCAACTCGTTGTACGGTTTATGAAGAAGCAAAAACCACAAATCTGCTTTTGTACGGCCAGTAGAGAAGCCGAAACCACAAATCTGCTTTTTTACGGCCAAAAGAGAATCCAAAACTACAAATCTGCTATTCAAGTCGTTGTACGGGCAGTACAGAAGCCAAAATCAGAAATGAGCTTTTCAAGTCGTTGTACGGGCAGTACAGAAGCCAAAATCAGAAATCTGCTATTCAAGTCGTTGTACGGTGTGTGGAGAAGCCAAAACCACAAATCTGCTTTTTTTAAGGCCAAAAAAGAATCCAAAACTACAAATCTGCTATTCAAGTCGTTGTACGGGCAGTACAGAAGCCAAAATCAGAAATCTGCTATTCAAGTCGTTGTACGGTGTGTGGAGAAGCCAAAACCACAAATCTGCTTTTTTTACGGCCAAAAAAGAATCCAAAACTACAAATCTGCTATTCAAGTCGTTGTACGGGCAGTACAGAAGCCAAAATAAGAAATTTGCTTTTCAAGTCGTTGTACGGGCAGTACAGAAGCCAAAATAAGAAATGTGCTTTTCAAGTCGTTGTACGGGCAGTACAGAAGCCAAAATCAGAAATCTGCTATTCAAGTCGTTGTACGGTGTGTGGAGAAGCCAAAACCACAAATCTGCTTTTGTACGGCCACTATAGAAGCCAAAACCACAAATCTGCAGTTTTACGGCCAAAAGACAAGGCAAAACCACAAATATGCTATTCAAGTCGTTGTACAGCCAGAAAAAAAGCCAAAACCAGAAATCTGCTTTTCAAGTCGTTGTATCGCCAGGACAGAAGCGCAAATACCACAAATCTGCTAGTCAAGTCGTTGTACGGTTTGTGGAGAAGCCAAAATCACAAATCTGCATTTTTACATCCAAAAGAGAAGCCAAAACCACAAATCTGCTATTCAAATCGTTGTGCGGCCAGAAAAAAAGCCAAAACCAGAAATCTGCTTTTCAAGTCGTTGTATCGCCAGTACAGAAGCACCAATACCACAAATCTGCTAGTCAACTCGTTGTACGGTTTATGAAGAAGCCAAAATCACAAATCTGCTTTTGTACGGTCAGTAGAGAAGCCGAAACCACATATCTGCTTTTTTACGGCCAAAAGAGAATCCAAAACTACAAATCTGCTATTCAAGTCGTTGTACGGGTAGTACAGAAGCCAAAATAAGAAATGTGCTTTTACAGTCGTTGTACGGGCAGTACAGAAGCCAAAATCAGAAATGAGCTTTTTAAGTCGTTGTACGGGCAGTACAGAAGCCAAAATCAGAAATCTGCTATTCAAGTCGTTGTACGGTGTGTGGAGAAGCCAAAATCACAAATCTGCTTTTTTACGGCCAAAAAAGAATCCAAAACTACAAATCTGCTATTCAAGTCGTTGTACTAGCAGTACAAAAGCCAAAATCAGAAATGAGCTTTTCAAGTCGTTGTACGGGCAGTACAGAAGCCAAAATCAGAAATGTGCTTTTCAAGTCGTTGTACGGTGTGTGGAGAAGCCAAAACCACAAATATGCTTTTGTAGGGCCTGTAGAGAAGACAAAACCAAAATCTGCTATTCAAGTCGTTGTACAGCCAGAAAAAAAGCCAAAACCAGAAATCTGTTATTCAAGTCGTTGCATCGCCAGTACAGAAGCGCAAATACCACAAATCTGCTAGTCAAGTCGTTGTACGGTTTGTAGAGAAGCCAAAACCACAAACCTGCAGTTTTACGGCCAAAAAGATAAGCCAAAATCACAAATCTATTATTCAAGTCGTTGTACAGCCAGAAAAAAAAGCCAAAACCACAAATCTGCAGTTTTACAGCCAAAAGTGAAGCCAAAACCACAAATCTGCTATTCAAGTCGTTGTACGGTGTGTGGAGAAGCCAAGTAAGTAAGTATTCTAGTTGTTGTACGGCCAGAAAAAAAGCCAAAACCAGAAATCTGCTTTTCAAGTCGTTGTATCGCCAGGACAGAAGCGCAAATACCACAAATCTGCTAGTCAAGTCGTTGTACGGTTTGTGGAGAAGCCAAAATCACAAATCTGCTGTTTTACATCCAAAAGAGAAGCCAAAACCACAAATCTGCTATTCAAATCGTTGTACGGCCAGAAAAAAAGCCAAAACCAGATATCTGCTCTTCAAGTCGTTGTATCGCCAGTACAGAAGCACCAATACCACAAATCTGCTAGTCAACTCGTTGTACGGTTTATGAAGAAGCCAAAATCACAAATCTGCTTTTGTACGGTCAGTAGAGAAGCCGAAACCACATATCTGCTTTTTTACGGCCAAAAGAGAATCCAAAACTAAAAATCTGCTATTCAAGTCGTTGTACGGGCAGTACAGAAGCCAAAATAAGAAATGTGCTTTTCAAGTCGTTGTACGGGCAGTACAGAAGCCAAAATAAGAAATGTGCTTTTCAAGTCGTTGTACGGGCAGTACAGAAGCCAAAATCAGAAATCTGCTATTCAAGTCGTTGTACGGTGTGTGGAGAAGCCAAAACCACAAATCTGCTTTTGTACGGCCACTATAGAAGCCAAAACCACAAATCTGCAGTTTTACGGCCAAAAGACAAGGCAAAACCACAAATATGCTATTCAAGTCGTTGTACAGCCAGAAAAGAAGCCAAAACCAGAAATTTGCTTTTCAAGTCCTTGTATCGCCAGTACAGAAGCGCAAATACCACAAATCTGATAGTCAAGTCGTTGTAAGGTTTGTAGAGAAGCCAAAACCATAAATCTGCTATTCAAGTCGTTGTACAGCCAGAAAAAAAAAGCCAAAACACAAATCTGCAGTTTTACAGCCAAAAGAGAAGCCAAAAACACAAATCTGCTATTCAAGTCGTTGTACGGTTTGTGGAGAAGCCAAAACCACAAATCTACTGTTGTACGGCTAGTAGAGAATCCAAAACTACAAATCTGCAGTTTTACGTCCAGAAAAGGAGCCAAAACCAGAAATCTGCTTTTCAAGTCGTTGTATCGCCAGTACAGAAGCGCCAATACCACAAATCTGCTAGTCAACTCGTTGTACGGTTTATGAAGAAGCAAAAACCACAAATCTGCTTTTGTACGGCCAGTAGAGAAGCCGAAACCACAAATCTGCTTTTTTACGGCCAAAAGAGAATCCAAAACTACAAATCTGCTATTCAAGTCGTTGTACGGGCAGTACAGAAGCCAAAATCAAAAATGAGCTTTTCAAGTCGTTGTACGGGCAGTACAGAAGCCAAAATCAGAAATCTGCTATTCAAGTCGTTGTACGGTGTGTGGAGAAGCCAAAACCACAAATCTGCTTTTTTACGGCCAAAAAAGAATCCAAAACTACAAATCTGCTATTCAAGTCGTTGTACGGGCAGTACAGAAGCCAAAATAAGAAATGTGCTTTTCAAGTCGTTGTACGGGCAGTACAGAAGCCAAAAAAAGAAATGTGCTTTTCAAGTCGTTGTACGGGCAGTACAGAAGCCAAAATCAGAAATCTGCTATTCAAGTCGTTGTACGGTGTGTGGAGAAGCCAAAACCACAAATCTGCTTTTGTACGGCCACTATAGAAGCCAAAACCACAAATCTGCAGTTTTACGGCCAAAAGACAAGGCAAAACCACAAATATGCTATTCAAGTCGTTGTACAGCCAGAAAAGAAGCCAAAACCAGAAATTTGCTTTTCAAGTCCTTGTATCGCCAGTACAGAAGCGCAAATACCACAAATCTGATAGTCAAGTCGTTGTACGGTTTGTAGAGAAGCCAAAACCACAAATCTGCAGTTTTACGGCCAAAAGAGAAGCAAAAATCACAAATCTACTATTCAAGTCGTTGTACAGCCAGAAAAAAAGCCAAAACCATAAATCTGCTATTCAAGTCGTTGTACAGCCAGAAAAAAAAGCCAAAACACAAATCTGCAGTTTTACAGCCAAAAGAGAAGCCAAAAACACAAATCTGCTATTCAAGTCGTTGTACGGTTTGTGGAGAAGCCAAAACCACAAATCTGCTGTTGTACGGCTAGTAGAGAATCCAAAACTACAAATCTGCAGTTTTACGCCCAGAAAAGGAGCCAAAACCAGAAATCTGCTTTTCAAGTCGTTGTATCGCCAGTACAGAAGCGCCAATACCACAAATCTGCTAGTCAACTCGTTGTACGGTTTATGAAGAAGCAAAAACCACAAATCTGCTTTTGTACGGCCAGTAGAGAAGCCGAAACCACAAATCTGCTATTCAAGTCGTTGTACGGGCAGTACAGAAGCCAAAATCAGAAATGAGCTTTTCAAGTCGTTGTACGGGCAGTACAGAAGCCAAAATCAGAAATCTGCTATTCAAGTCGTTGTACGGTGTGTGGAGAAGCCAAAACCACAAATCTGCTTTTTTTAAGGCCAAAAAAGAATCCAAAACTACAAATCTGCTATTCAAGTCGTTGTACGGGCAGTACAGAAGCCAAAATCAGAAATCTGCTATTCAAGTCGTTGTACGGTGTGTGGAGAAGCCAAAACCACAAATCTGCTTTTTTTACGGCCAAAAAAGAATCCAAAACTACAAATCTGCTATTCAAGTCGTTGTACGGGCAGTACAGAAGCCAAAATAAGAAATTTGCTTTTCAAGTCGTTGTACGGGCAGTACAGAAGCCAAAATAAGAAATGTGCTTTTCAAGTCGTTGTACGGGCAGTACAGAAGCCAAAATCAGAAATCTGCTATTCAAGTCGTTGTACGGTGTGTGGAGAAGCCAAAACCACAAATCTGCTTTTGTACGGCCACTATAGAAGCCAAAACCACAAATCTGCAGTTTTACGGCCAAAAGACAAGGCAAAACCACAAATATGCTATTCAAGTCGTTGTACAGCCAGAAAAAAAGCCAAAACCAGAAATCTGCTTTTCAAGTCGTTGTATCGCCAGGACAGAAGCGCAAATACCACAAATCTGCTAGTCAAGTCGTTGTACGGTTTGTGGAGAAGCCAAAATCACAAATCTGCATTTTTACATCCAAAAGAGAAGCCAAAACCACAAATATGCTATTCAAATCGTTGTGCGGCCAGAAAAAAAGCCAAAACCAGAAATCTGCTTTTCAAGTCGTTGTATCGCCAGTACAGAAGCACCAATACCACAAATCTGCTAGTCAACTCGTTGTACGGTTTATGAAGAAGCCAAAATCACAAATCTGCTTTTGTACGGTCAGTAGAGAAGCCGAAACCACATATCTGCTTTTTTACGGCCAAAAGAGAATCCAAAACTACAAATCTGCTATTCAAGTCGTTGTACGGGTAGTACAGAAGCCAAAATAAGAAATGTGCTTTTACAGTCGTTGTACGGGCAGTACAGAAGCCAAAATCAGAAATGAGCTTTTTAAGTCGTTGTACGGGCAGTACAGAAGCCAAAATCAGAAATCTGCTATTCAAGTCGTTGTACGGTGTGTGGAGAAGCCAAAATCACAAATCTGCTTTTTTACGGCCAAAAAAGAATCCAAAACTACAAATCTGCTATTCAAGTCGTTGTACTAGCAGTACAAAAGCCAAAATCAGAAATGAGCTTTTCAAGTCGTTGTACGGGCAGTACAGAAGCCAAAATCAGAAATGTGCTTTTCAAGTCGTTGTACGGTGTGTGGAGAAGCCAAAACCACAAATATGCTTTTGTAGGGCCTGTAGAGAAGACAAAACCAAAATCTGCTATTCAAGTCGTTGTACAGCCAGAAAAAAAGCCAAAACCAGAAATCTGTTATTCAAGTCGTTGCATCGCCAGTACAGAAGCGCAAATACCACAAATCTGCTAGTCAAGTCGTTGTACGGTTTGTAGAGAAGCCAAAACCACAAACCTGCAGTTTTACGGCCAAAAAGATAAGCCAAAATCACAAATCTATTATTCAAGTCGTTGTACAGCCAGAAAAAAAAGCCAAAACCACAAATCTGCAGTTTTACAGCCAAAAGTGAAGCCAAAACCACAAATCTGCTATTCAAGTCGTTGTACGGTGTGTGGAGAAGCCAAGTAAGTAAGTATTCTAGTTGTTGTACGGCCAGAAAAAAAGCCAAAACCAGAAATCTGCTTTTCAAGTCGTTGTATCGCCAGGACAGAAGCGCAAATACCACAAATCTGCTAGTCAAGTCGTTGTACGGTTTGTGGAGAAGCCAAAATCACAAATCTGCTGTTTTACATCCAAAAGAGAAGCCAAAACCACAAATCTGCTATTCAAATCGTTGTACGGCCAGAAAAAAAGCCAAAACCAGATATCTGCTCTTCAAGTCGTTGTATCGCCAGTACAGAAGCACCAATACCACAAATCTGCTAGTCAACTCGTTGTACGGTTTATGAAGAAGCCAAAATCACAAATCTGCTTTTGTACGGTCAGTAGAGAAGCCGAAACCACATATCTGCTTTTTTACGGCCAAAAGAGAATCCAAAACTAAAAATCTGCTATTCAAGTCGTTGTACGGGCAGTACAGAAGCCAAAATAAGAAATGTGCTTTTCAAGTCGTTGTACGGGCAGTACAGAAGCCAAAATAAGAAATGTGCTTTTCAAGTCGTTGTACGGGCAGTACAGAAGCCAAAATCAGAAATCTGCTATTCAAGTCGTTGTACGGTGTGTGGAGAAGCCAAAACCACAAATCTGCTTTTGTACGGCCACTATAGAAGCCAAAACCACAAATCTGCAGTTTTACGGCCAAAAGACAAGGCAAAACCACAAATATGCTATTCAAGTCGTTGTACAGCCAGAAAAGAAGCCAAAACCAGAAATTTGCTTTTCAAGTCCTTGTATCGCCAGTACAGAAGCGCAAATACCACAAATCTGATAGTCAAGTCGTTGTAAGGTTTGTAGAGAAGCCAAAACCATAAATCTGCTATTCAAGTCGTTGTACAGCCAGAAAAAAAAAGCCAAAACACAAATCTGCAGTTTTACAGCCAAAAGAGAAGCCAAAAACACAAATCTGCTATTCAAGTCGTTGTACGGTTTGTGGAGAAGCCAAAACCACAAATCTACTGTTGTACGGCTAGTAGAGAATCCAAAACTACAAATCTGCAGTTTTACGTCCAGAAAAGGAGCCAAAACCAGAAATCTGCTTTTCAAGTCGTTGTATCGCCAGTACAGAAGCGCCAATACCACAAATCTGCTAGTCAACTCGTTGTACGGTTTATGAAGAAGCAAAAACCACAAATCTGCTTTTGTACGGCCAGTAGAGAAGCCGAAACCACAAATCTGCTTTTTTACGGCCAAAAGAGAATCCAAAACTACAAATCTGCTATTCAAGTCGTTGTACGGGCAGTACAGAAGCCAAAATCAAAAATGAGCTTTTCAAGTCGTTGTACGGGCAGTACAGAAGCCAAAATCAGAAATCTGCTATTCAAGTCGTTGTACGGTGTGTGGAGAAGCCAAAACCACAAATCTGCTTTTTTTACGGCCAAAAAAGAATCCAAAACTACAAATCTGCTATTCAAGTCGTTGTACGGGCAGTACAGAAGCCAAAATAAGAAATGTGCTTTTCAAGTCGTTGTACGGGCAGTACAGAAGCCAAAAAAAGAAATGTGCTTTTCAAGTCGTTGTACGGGCAGTACAGAAGCCAAAATCAGAAATCTGCTATTCAAGTCGTTGTACGGTGTGTGGAGAAGCCAAAACCACAAATCTGCTTTTGTACGGCCACTATAGAAGCCAAAACCACAAATCTGCAGTTTTACGGCCAAAAGACAAGGCAAAACCACAAATATGCTATTCAAGTCGTTGTACAGCCAGAAAAGAAGCCAAAACCAGAAATTTGCTTTTCAAGTCCTTGTATCGCCAGTACAGAAGCGCAAATACCACAAATCTGATAGTCAAGTCGTTGTACGGTTTGTAGAGAAGCCAAAACCACAAATCTGCAGTTTTACGGCCAAAAGAGAAGCAAAAATCACAAATCTACTATTCAAGTCGTTGTACAGCCAGAAAAAAAGCCAAAACCATAAATCTGCTATTCAAGTCGTTGTACAGCCAGAAAAAAAAGCCAAAACACAAATCTGCAGTTTTACAGCCAAAAGAGAAGCCAAAAACACAAATCTGCTATTCAAGTCGTTGTACGGTTTGTGGAGAAGCCAAAACCACAAATCTGCTGTTGTACGGCTAGTAGAGAATCCAAAACTACAAATCTGCAGTTTTACGCCCAGAAAAGGAGCCAAAACCAGAAATCTGCTTTTCAAGTCGTTGTATCGCCAGTACAGAAGCGCCAATACCACAAATCTGCTAGTCAACTCGTTGTACGGTTTATGAAGAAGCAAAAACCACAAATCTGCTTTTGTACGGCCAGTAGAGAAGCCGAAACCACAAATCTGCTATTCAAGTCGTTGTACGGGCAGTACAGAAGCCAAAATCAGAAATGAGCTTTTCAAGTCGTTGTACGGGCAGTACAGAAGCCAAAATCAGAAATCTGCTATTCAAGTCGTTGTACGGTGTGTGGAGAAGCCAAAACCACAAATCTGCTTTTTTTACGGCCAAAAAAGAATCCAAAACTACAAATCTGCTATTCAAGTCGTTGTACGGGCAGTACAGAAGCCAAAATAAGAAATGTGCTTTTCAAGTCGTTGTACGGGCAGTACAGAAGCCAAAATCAGAAATCTGCTATTCAAGTCGTTGTACGGTGTGTGGAGAAGCCAAAACCACAAATCTGCTTTTTTTGCGGCCAAAAAAGAATCCAAAACTACAAATCTGCTATTCAAGTCGTTGTACGGGCAGTACAGAAGCCAAAATAAGAAATGTGCTTTTCAAGTCGTTGTACGGGCAGTACAGAAGCCAAAATCAGAAATCTGCTATTCTAGTCGTTGTACGGTGTGTGGAGAAGCCAAAACCACAAATCTGCTTTTGTACGGCCACTATAGAAGCCAAAACTAAAAATCTGCAGTTTTACGGCTAAAAGAGAAGCAAAAATCTCAAATCTGCTATTCAAGTCGTTGTACGGGCAGTACAGAAGCCAAAATAAGAAATGTGCTTTTCAAGTCGTTGTACGGGCAGTACAGAAGCCAAAATAAGAAATGTGCTTTTCAAGTCGTTGTACGGGCAGTACAGAAGCCAAAATCAGAAATCTGCTATTCCAGTCGTTGTACGGTGTGTGGAGAAGCCAAAACCACAAATCTGCTTTTGTACGGCCACTATAGAAGCCAAAACCACAAATCTGCAGTTTTACGGCCAAAAGACAAGGCAAAACCACAAATATGCTATTCAAGTCGTTGTACAGCCAGAAAAAAAGCCAAAACCAGAAATCTGCTTTTCAAGTCGTTGTATCGCCAGGACAGAAGCGCAAATACCACAAATCTGCTAGTCAAGTCGTTGTACGGTTTGTGGAGAAGCCAAAATCACAAATCTGCTGTTTTACATCCAAAAGAGAAGCCAAAACCACAAATCTGCTATTCAAATCGTTGTGCGGCCAGAAAAAAAGCCAAAACCAGAAATCTGCTTTTCAAGTCGTTGTATCGCCAGTACAGAAGCACCAATACCACAAATCTGCTAGTCAACTCGGTGTACGGTTTATGAAGAAGCCAAAATCACAAATCTGCTTTTGTACGGTCAGTAGAGAAGCCGAAACCACATAATATCTGCTTTTTTACGGCCAAAAGAGAATCCAAAACTACAAATCTGCTATTCAAGTCGTTGTACGGGCAGTACAGAAGCCAAAATAAGAAATGTGCTTTTCAAGTCGTTGTACGGGCAGTACAGAAGCCAAAATCAGAAATGAGCTTTTTAAGTCGTTGTACGGGCAGTACAGAAGCCAAAATCAGAAATCTGCTATTCAAGTCGTTGTACGGTGTGTGGAGAAGCCAAAATCACAAATCTGCTTTTTTACGGCCAAAAAAGAATCCAAAACTACAAATCTGCTATTCAAGTCTTTGTACTAGCAGTACAAAAGCCAAAATCAGAAATGAGCTTTTCAAGTCGTTGTACGGGCAGTACAGAAGCCAAAATCAGAAATGTGCTTTTCAAGTCGTTGTACGGTGTGTGGAGAAGCCAAAACCACAAATATGCTTTTGTAGGGCCTGTAGAGAAGACAAAACCAAAATCTGCTATTCAAGTCGTTGTACAGCCAGAAAAAAAGCCAAAACCAGAAATCTGTTATTCAAGTCGTTGCATCGCCAGTACAGAAGCGCAAATACCACAAATCTGCTAGTCAAGTCGTTGTACGGTTTGTAGAGAAGCCAAAACCACAAATCTGCAGTTTTACGGCCAAAAAGATAAGCAAAAATCACAAATCTATTATTCAAGTCGTTGTACAGCCAGAAAAAAAAGCCAAAACCACAAATCTGCAGTTTTACAGCCAAAAGTGAAGCCAAAACCACAAATCTGCTATTCAAGTCGTTGTACGGTGTGTGGAGAAGCCAAAACCACAAATCTGCTTTTGTACGGCCACTATAGAAGCCAAAACCACAAATCTGCAGTTTTACGGCCAAAAGACAAGGCAAAACCACAAATATGCTATTCAAGTCGTTGTACAGCCAGAAAAGAAGCCAAAACCAGAAATTTGCTTTTCAAGTCCTTGTATCGCCAGTACAGAAGCGCAAATACCACAAATCTGATAGTCAAGTCGTTGTACGGTTTGTAGAGAAGCCAAAACCATAAATCTGCTATTCAAGTCGTTGTACGGTGTGTGGAGAAGCCAAAACCACAAATCTGCTTTTTTTACGGCCAAAAAAGAATCCAAAACTACAAATCTGCTATTCAAGTCGTTGTACGGGCAGTACAGAAGCCAAAATAAGAAATGTGCTTTTCAAGTCGTTGTACGGGCAGTACAGAAGCCAAAATCAGAAATCTGCTATTCAAGTCGTTGTACGGTGTGTGGAGAAGCCAAAACCACAAATCTGCTTTTGTACGGCCACTATAGAAGCCAAAACCACAAATCTGCAGTTTTACGGCTAAAAGAGAAGCAAAAATCTCAAATCTACTATTCAAGTCGTTGTACAGCCAGAAAAAAAGCCAAAACACAAATCTGCAGTTTTACAATCAAAAGAGAAGCCAAAACCACAAATCTGCTATTCAAGTCGTTGTACGGTTTGTGGAGAAGCCAAAATCACAAATCTGCAGTTTTACGTCCAAAAGAGAAGCCAAAACCACAAATATGCTTTTGTAGGGCCTGTAGAGAAGACAAAACCAAAATCCGCTATTCAAGTCGTTGTACAGCCAGAAAAAAAGCCAAAACCAGAAATCTGCTATTCAAGTCGTTGGATCGCCAGTACAGAAGCGCAAATACCACAAAACTGCTAGTCAAGTCGTTGTACGGTTTGTAGAGAAGCCAAAACCACAAATCTGCAGTTTTACGGCCAAAAAGAGAAGCCAAAATCACAAATCTACTATTCAAGTCGTTGTACAGCCAGAAAAAAAAGTCAAAACCACAAATCTGCAGTTTTACAGCCAAAAGTGAAGCCAAAACCACAAATCTGCGATTCAAGTCGTTTTACGGTGTGTGGAGAAGCCAAGTAAGTAAGTATTCTAGTTGTTGTACGGCCAGAAAAAAAGCCAAAACCAGAAATCTGCTTTTCAAGTCGTTGTATCGCCAGGACAGAAGCGCAAATACCACAAATCTGCTAGTCAAGTCGTTGTACGGTTTGTGGAGAAGCCAAAATCACAAATCTGCTGTTTTACGTCCAAAAGAGAAGCCAAAACCACAAATCTGCTATTCAAATCGTTGTACGGCCATAAAAAAAGCCAAAACCAGAAATCTGCTTTTCAAGTCGTTGTATCGCCAGTACAGAAGCACCAATACCACAAATCTGCTAGTCAACTCGTTGTACGGTTTATGAAGAAGCTAAAATCACAAATCTGCTTATGTACGGTCAGTAGAGAAGCCGAAACCACATATCTGCTTTTTTACGGCCAAAAGAAAATCCAAAACTAAAAATCTGCTATTCAAGTCGTTGTACGGCCAAAAAAGAATCCAAAACTACAAATCTGCTATTCAAGTCGTTGTACGGGCAGTACAGAAGCCAAAATAAGAAATGTGCTTTTCAAGTCGTTGTACGGGCAGTACAGAAGCCAAAATCAGAAATCTGCTATTCAAGTCGTTGTACGGTGTGTGGAGAAGCCAAAACCACAAATCTGCTTTTGTACGGCCACTATAGAAGCCAAAACCACAAATCTGCAGTTTTACGGCTAAAAGAGAAGCAAAAATCTCAAATCTACTATTCAAGTCGTTGTACAGCCAGAAAAAAAGCCAAAACACAAATCTGCAGTTTTACAATCAAAAGAGAAGCCAAAACCACAAATCTGCTATTCAAGTCGTTGTACGGTTTGTGGAGAAGCCAAAATCACAAATCTGCAGTTTTACGTCCAAAAGAGAAGCCAAAACCACAAATATGCTTTTGTAGGGCCTGTAGAGAAGACAAAACCAAAATCTGCTATTCAAGTCGTTGCATCGCCAGTACAGAAGCGCAAATACCACAAATCTGCTAGTCAAGTCGTTGTACGGTTTGTAGAGAAGCCAAAACCACAAACCTGCAGTTTTACGGCCAAAAAGATAAGCCAAAATCACAAATCTATTATTCAAGTCGTTGTACAGCCAGAAAAAAAAGCCAAAACCACAAATCTGCAGTTTTACAGCCAAAAGTGAAGCCAAAACCACAAATCTGCTATTCAAGTCGTTGTACGGTGTGTGGAGAAGCCAAGTAAGTAAGTATTCTAGTTGTTGTACGGCCAGAAAAAAAGCCAAAACCAGAAATCTGCTTTTCAAGTCGTTGTATCGCCAGGACAGAAGCGCAAATACCACAAATCTGCTAGTCAAGTCGTTGTACGGTTTGTGGAGAAGCCAAAATCACAAATCTGCTGTTTTACATCCAAAAGAGAAGCCAAAACCACAAATCTGCTATTCAAATCGTTGTACGGCCAGAAAAAAAGCCAAAACCAGATATCTGCTCTTCAAGTCGTTGTATCGCCAGTACAGAAGCACCAATACCACAAATCTGCTAGTCAACTCGTTGTACGGTTTATGAAGAAGCCAAAATCACAAATCTGCTTTTGTACGGTCAGTAGAGAAGCCGAAACCACATATCTGCTTTTTTACGGCCAAAAGAGAATCCAAAACTAAAAATCTGCTATTCAAGTCGTTGTACGGGCAGTACAGAAGCCAAAATAAGAAATGTGCTTTTCAAGTCGTTGTACGGGCAGTACAGAAGCCAAAATAAGAAATGTGCTTTTCAAGTCGTTGTACGGGCAGTACAGAAGCCAAAATCAGAAATCTGCTATTCAAGTCGTTGTACGGTGTGTGGAGAAGCCAAAACCACAAATCTGCTTTTGTACGGCCACTATAGAAGCCAAAACCACAAATCTGCAGTTTTACGGCCAAAAGACAAGGCAAAACCACAAATATGCTATTCAAGTCGTTGTACAGCCAGAAAAGAAGCCAAAACCAGAAATTTGCTTTTCAAGTCCTTGTATCGCCAGTACAGAAGCGCAAATACCACAAATCTGATAGTCAAGTCGTTGTAAGGTTTGTAGAGAAGCCAAAACCATAAATCTGCTATTCAAGTCGTTGTACAGCCAGAAAAAAAAAGCCAAAACACAAATCTGCAGTTTTACAGCCAAAAGAGAAGCCAAAAACACAAATCTGCTATTCAAGTCGTTGTACGGTTTGTGGAGAAGCCAAAACCACAAATCTACTGTTGTACGGCTAGTAGAGAATCCAAAACTACAAATCTGCAGTTTTACGTCCAGAAAAGGAGCCAAAACCAGAAATCTGCTTTTCAAGTCGTTGTATCGCCAGTACAGAAGCGCCAATACCACAAATCTGCTAGTCAACTCGTTGTACGGTTTATGAAGAAGCAAAAACCACAAATCTGCTTTTGTACGGCCAGTAGAGAAGCCGAAACCACAAATCTGCTTTTTTACGGCCAAAAGAGAATCCAAAACTACAAATCTGCTATTCAAGTCGTTGTACGGGCAGTACAGAAGCCAAAATCAAAAATGAGCTTTTCAAGTCGTTGTACGGGCAGTACAGAAGCCAAAATCAGAAATCTGCTATTCAAGTCGTTGTACGGTGTGTGGAGAAGCCAAAACCACAAATCTGCTTTTTTTACGGCCAAAAAAGAATCCAAAACTACAAATCTGCTATTCAAGTCGTTGTACGGGCAGTACAGAAGCCAAAATAAGAAATGTGCTTTTCAAGTCGTTGTACGGGCAGTACAGAAGCCAAAAAAAGAAATGTGCTTTTCAAGTCGTTGTACGGGCAGTACAGAAGCCAAAATCAGAAATCTGCTATTCAAGTCGTTGTACGGTGTGTGGAGAAGCCAAAACCACAAATCTGCTTTTGTACGGCCACTATAGAAGCCAAAACCACAAATCTGCAGTTTTACGGCCAAAAGACAAGGCAAAACCACAAATATGCTATTCAAGTCGTTGTACAGCCAGAAAAGAAGCCAAAACCAGAAATTTGCTTTTCAAGTCCTTGTATCGCCAGTACAGAAGCGCAAATACCACAAATCTGATAGTCAAGTCGTTGTACGGTTTGTAGAGAAGCCAAAACCACAAATCTGCAGTTTTACGGCCAAAAGAGAAGCAAAAATCACAAATCTACTATTCAAGTCGTTGTACAGCCAGAAAAAAAGCCAAAACCATAAATCTGCTATTCAAGTCGTTGTACAGCCAGAAAAAAAAGCCAAAACACAAATCTGCAGTTTTACAGCCAAAAGAGAAGCCAAAAACACAAATCTGCTATTCAAGTCGTTGTACGGTTTGTGGAGAAGCCAAAACCACAAATCTGCTGTTGTACGGCTAGTAGAGAATCCAAAACTACAAATCTGCAGTTTTACGCCCAGAAAAGGAGCCAAAACCAGAAATCTGCTTTTCAAGTCGTTGTATCGCCAGTACAGAAGCGCCAATACCACAAATCTGCTAGTCAACTCGTTGTACGGTTTATGAAGAAGCAAAAACCACAAATCTGCTTTTGTACGGCCAGTAGAGAAGCCGAAACCACAAATCTGCTATTCAAGTCGTTGTACGGGCAGTACAGAAGCCAAAATCAGAAATGAGCTTTTCAAGTCGTTGTACGGGCAGTACAGAAGCCAAAATCAGAAATCTGCTATTCAAGTCGTTGTACGGTGTGTGGAGAAGCCAAAACCACAAATCTGCTTTTTTTACGGCCAAAAAAGAATCCAAAACTACAAATCTGCTATTCAAGTCGTTGTACGGGCAGTACAGAAGCCAAAATAAGAAATGTGCTTTTCAAGTCGTTGTACGGGCAGTACAGAAGCCAAAATCAGAAATCTGCTATTCAAGTCGTTGTACGGTGTGTGGAGAAGCCAAAACCACAAATCTGCTTTTTTTGCGGCCAAAAAAGAATCCAAAACTACAAATCTGCTATTCAAGTCGTTGTACGGGCAGTACAGAAGCCAAAATAAGAAATGTGCTTTTCAAGTCGTTGTACGGGCAGTACAGAAGCCAAAATCAGAAATCTGCTATTCTAGTCGTTGTACGGTGTGTGGAGAAGCCAAAACCACAAATCTGCTTTTGTACGGCCACTATAGAAGCCAAAACTAAAAATCTGCAGTTTTACGGCTAAAAGAGAAGCAAAAATCTCAAATCTGCTATTCAAGTCGTTGTACGGGCAGTACAGAAGCCAAAATAAGAAATGTGCTTTTCAAGTCGTTGTACGGGCAGTACAGAAGCCAAAATAAGAAATGTGCTTTTCAAGTCGTTGTACGGGCAGTACAGAAGCCAAAATCAGAAATCTGCTATTCCAGTCGTTGTACGGTGTGTGGAGAAGCCAAAACCACAAATCTGCTTTTGTACGGCCACTATAGAAGCCAAAACCACAAATCTGCAGTTTTACGGCCAAAAGACAAGGCAAAACCACAAATATGCTATTCAAGTCGTTGTACAGCCAGAAAAAAAGCCAAAACCAGAAATCTGCTTTTCAAGTCGTTGTATCGCCAGGACAGAAGCGCAAATACCACAAATCTGCTAGTCAAGTCGTTGTACGGTTTGTGGAGAAGCCAAAATCACAAATCTGCTGTTTTACATCCAAAAGAGAAGCCAAAACCACAAATCTGCTATTCAAATCGTTGTGCGGCCAGAAAAAAAGCCAAAACCAGAAATCTGCTTTTCAAGTCGTTGTATCGCCAGTACAGAAGCACCAATACCACAAATCTGCTAGTCAACTCGGTGTACGGTTTATGAAGAAGCCAAAATCACAAATCTGCTTTTGTACGGTCAGTAGAGAAGCCGAAACCACATAATATCTGCTTTTTTACGGCCAAAAGAGAATCCAAAACTACAAATCTGCTATTCAAGTCGTTGTACGGGCAGTACAGAAGCCAAAATAAGAAATGTGCTTTTCAAGTCGTTGTACGGGCAGTACAGAAGCCAAAATCAGAAATGAGCTTTTTAAGTCGTTGTACGGGCAGTACAGAAGCCAAAATCAGAAATCTGCTATTCAAGTCGTTGTACGGTGTGTGGAGAAGCCAAAATCACAAATCTGCTTTTTTACGGCCAAAAAAGAATCCAAAACTACAAATCTGCTATTCAAGTCTTTGTACTAGCAGTACAAAAGCCAAAATCAGAAATGAGCTTTTCAAGTCGTTGTACGGGCAGTACAGAAGCCAAAATCAGAAATGTGCTTTTCAAGTCGTTGTACGGTGTGTGGAGAAGCCAAAACCACAAATATGCTTTTGTAGGGCCTGTAGAGAAGACAAAACCAAAATCTGCTATTCAAGTCGTTGTACAGCCAGAAAAAAAGCCAAAACCAGAAATCTGTTATTCAAGTCGTTGCATCGCCAGTACAGAAGCGCAAATACCACAAATCTGCTAGTCAAGTCGTTGTACGGTTTGTAGAGAAGCCAAAACCACAAATCTGCAGTTTTACGGCCAAAAAGATAAGCAAAAATCACAAATCTATTATTCAAGTCGTTGTACAGCCAGAAAAAAAAGCCAAAACCACAAATCTGCAGTTTTACAGCCAAAAGTGAAGCCAAAACCACAAATCTGCTATTCAAGTCGTTGTACGGTGTGTGGAGAAGCCAAAACCACAAATCTGCTTTTGTACGGCCACTATAGAAGCCAAAACCACAAATCTGCAGTTTTACGGCCAAAAGACAAGGCAAAACCACAAATATGCTATTCAAGTCGTTGTACAGCCAGAAAAGAAGCCAAAACCAGAAATTTGCTTTTCAAGTCCTTGTATCGCCAGTACAGAAGCGCAAATACCACAAATCTGATAGTCAAGTCGTTGTACGGTTTGTAGAGAAGCCAAAACCATAAATCTGCTATTCAAGTCGTTGTACGGTGTGTGGAGAAGCCAAAACCACAAATCTGCTTTTTTTACGGCCAAAAAAGAATCCAAAACTACAAATCTGCTATTCAAGTCGTTGTACGGGCAGTACAGAAGCCAAAATAAGAAATGTGCTTTTCAAGTCGTTGTACGGGCAGTACAGAAGCCAAAATCAGAAATCTGCTATTCAAGTCGTTGTACGGTGTGTGGAGAAGCCAAAACCACAAATCTGCTTTTGTACGGCCACTATAGAAGCCAAAACCACAAATCTGCAGTTTTACGGCTAAAAGAGAAGCAAAAATCTCAAATCTACTATTCAAGTCGTTGTACAGCCAGAAAAAAAGCCAAAACACAAATCTGCAGTTTTACAATCAAAAGAGAAGCCAAAACCACAAATCTGCTATTCAAGTCGTTGTACGGTTTGTGGAGAAGCCAAAATCACAAATCTGCAGTTTTACGTCCAAAAGAGAAGCCAAAACCACAAATATGCTTTTGTAGGGCCTGTAGAGAAGACAAAACCAAAATCCGCTATTCAAGTCGTTGTACAGCCAGAAAAAAAGCCAAAACCAGAAATCTGCTATTCAAGTCGTTGGATCGCCAGTACAGAAGCGCAAATACCACAAAACTGCTAGTCAAGTCGTTGTACGGTTTGTAGAGAAGCCAAAACCACAAATCTGCAGTTTTACGGCCAAAAAGAGAAGCCAAAATCACAAATCTACTATTCAAGTCGTTGTACAGCCAGAAAAAAAAGTCAAAACCACAAATCTGCAGTTTTACAGCCAAAAGTGAAGCCAAAACCACAAATCTGCGATTCAAGTCGTTTTACGGTGTGTGGAGAAGCCAAGTAAGTAAGTATTCTAGTTGTTGTACGGCCAGAAAAAAAGCCAAAACCAGAAATCTGCTTTTCAAGTCGTTGTATCGCCAGGACAGAAGCGCAAATACCACAAATCTGCTAGTCAAGTCGTTGTACGGTTTGTGGAGAAGCCAAAATCACAAATCTGCTGTTTTACGTCCAAAAGAGAAGCCAAAACCACAAATCTGCTATTCAAATCGTTGTACGGCCATAAAAAAAGCCAAAACCAGAAATCTGCTTTTCAAGTCGTTGTATCGCCAGTACAGAAGCACCAATACCACAAATCTGCTAGTCAACTCGTTGTACGGTTTATGAAGAAGCTAAAATCACAAATCTGCTTATGTACGGTCAGTAGAGAAGCCGAAACCACATATCTGCTTTTTTACGGCCAAAAGAAAATCCAAAACTAAAAATCTGCTATTCAAGTCGTTGTACGGCCAAAAAAGAATCCAAAACTACAAATCTGCTATTCAAGTCGTTGTACGGGCAGTACAGAAGCCAAAATAAGAAATGTGCTTTTCAAGTCGTTGTACGGGCAGTACAGAAGCCAAAATCAGAAATCTGCTATTCAAGTCGTTGTACGGTGTGTGGAGAAGCCAAAACCACAAATCTGCTTTTGTACGGCCACTATAGAAGCCAAAACCACAAATCTGCAGTTTTACGGCTAAAAGAGAAGCAAAAATCTCAAATCTACTATTCAAGTCGTTGTACAGCCAGAAAAAAAGCCAAAACACAAATCTGCAGTTTTACAATCAAAAGAGAAGCCAAAACCACAAATCTGCTATTCAAGTCGTTGTACGGTTTGTGGAGAAGCCAAAATCACAAATCTGCAGTTTTACGTCCAAAAGAGAAGCCAAAACCACAAATATGCTTTTGTAGGGCCTGTAGAGAAGACAAAACCAAAATCTGCTATTCAAGTCGTTGTACAGCCAGAAAAAAAGCCAAAACCAGAAATCTGCTATTCAAGTCGTTGGATCGCCAGTACAGAAGCGCAAATACCACAAAACTGCTAGTCAAGTCGTTGTACGGTTTGTAGAGAAGCCAAAACCACAAATCTGCTGTTTTACGTCCAAAAGAGAAGCCAAAACCACAAATCTGCTATTCAAATCGTTGTACGGCCATAAAAAAAGCCAAAACCAGAAATCTGCTTTTCAAGTCGTTGTATCGCCAGTACAGAAGCACCAATACCACAAATCTGCTAGTCAACTCGTTGTACGGTTTATGAAGAAGCTAAAATCACAAATCTGCTTATGTACGGTCAGTAGAGAAGCCGAAACCACATATCTGCTTTTTTACGGCCAAAAGAGAATCCAAAACTAAAAATCTGCTATTCAAGTCGTTGTACGGGCAGTACAGAAGCCAAAATAAGAAATGTGCTTTTCAAGTCGTTGTACGGGCAGTACAGAAGCCAAAATAAGAAATGTGCTTTTCAAGTCGTTGTACGGGCAGTACAGAAGCCAAAATCAGAAATCTGCTATTCAAGTCGTTGTACGGTGTGTGGAGAAGCCAAAACCACAAATCTGCTTTTGTACGGCCACTATAGAAGCCAAAACCACAAATCTGCAGTTTTACGGCCAAAAGACAAGGCAAAACCACAAATATGCTATTCAAGTCGTTGTACAGCCAGAAAAGAAGCCAAAACCAGAAATTTGCTTTTCAAGTCCTTGTATCGCCAGTACAGAAGCGCAAATACCACAAATCTGATAGTCAAGTCGTTGTACAGAAGCCAAAACCACAAATCTGCAGTTTTACGGCCAAAAGAGAAGCAAAAATCACAAATCTACTATTCAAGTCGTTGTACAGCCAGAAAAAAAGCCAAAACCATAAATCTGCTATTCAAGTCGTTGTACAGCCAGAAAAAAAAAGCCAAAACACAAATCTGCAGTTTTACAGCCAAAAGAGAAGCCAAAAACACAAATCTGCTATTCAAGTCGTTGTACGGTTTGTGGAGAAGCCAAAACCACAAATCTGCTGTTGTACGGCTAGTAGAGAATCCAAAACTACAAATCTGCTTTTTTACGGCCAAAAGAGAATCCAAAACTACAAATCTGCTATTCAAGTCGTTGTACGGGCAGTACAGAAGCCAAAATAAGAAATGTGCTTTTCAAGTCGTTGTACGGGCAGTACAGAAGCCAAAATCAGAAATCTGCTATTCAAGTCGTTGAACGGTGTGTGGAGAAGCCAAAACTACAAATCTGCTTTTTTTACGGCCAAAAAAGAATCCAAAACTACAAATCTGCTATTCAAGTCGTTGTACAAGCAGTACAGAAGCCAAAATAAGAAATGTGCTTTTCAAGTCGTTGTACGGGCAGTACAGAAGCCAAAATCAGAAATCTGCTATTCAAGTCGTTGTACGGTGTGTGGAGAAGCCAAAACCACAAATCTGCTTTTGTACGGCCACTATAGAAGCCAAAACCACAAATCTGCAGTTTTACGGCTAAAAGAGAAGCAAAAATCTCAAATCTGCTATTCAAGTCGTTGTACGGGCAGTACAGAAGCCAAAATAAGAAATGTGCTTTTCAAGTCGTTGTACGGGCAGTACAGAAGCCAAAATAAGAAATGTGCTTTTCAAGTCGTTGTACGGGCAGTACAGAAGCCAAAATCAGAAATCTGCTATTCAAGTCGTTGTACGGTGTGTGGAGAAGCCAAAACCACAAATCTGCTTTTGTACGGCCACTATAGAAGCCAAAACCACAAATCTGCAGTTTTACGGCCAAAAGACAAGGCAAAACCACAAATCTGCTATTCAAGTCGTTGTACGGGCAGTACAGAAGCCAAAATAAGAAATGTGCTTTTCAAGTCGTTGTACGGGCAGTACAGAAGCCAAAATAAGAAATGTGCTTTTCAAGTCGTTGTACGGGCAGTAATGAAGCCAAAATCAGAAATCTGCTATTCAAGTCGTTGTACGGTGTGTGGAGAAGCCAAAACCACAAATCTGCTTTTGTACGGCCACTATAGAAGCCAAAACCACAAATCTGCAGTTTTACGGCCAAAAGACAAGGCAAAACCACAAATATGCTATTCAAGTCGTTGTACAGCCAGAAAAGAAGCCAAAACCAGAAATTTGCTTTTTAAGTCCTTGTATCGCCAGTACAGAAGCGCAAATACCACAAATCTGATAGTCAAGTCGTTGTACGGTTTGTAGAGAAGCCAAAACCATAAATCTGCTATTCAAGTCGTTGTACAGCCAAAAAAAAAAAGCCAAAACACAAATCTGCAGTTTTACAGCCAAAAGAGAAGCCAAAAACACAAATCTGCTATTCAAGTCGTTGTACGGTTTGTGGAGAAGCCAAAACCACAAATCTGCTGTTGTACGGCTAGTAGAGAATCCAAAACTACAAATCTGCAGTTTTACGTCCAGAAAAGGAGCCAAAACCAGAAATCTGCTTTTCAAGTCGTTGTATCGCCAGTACAGAAGCGCCAATACCACAAATCTGCTAGTCAACTCGTTGTACGGTTTATGAAGAAGCAAAAACCACAAATCTGCTTTTGTACGGCCAGTAGAGAAGCCGATACCACAAATCTGCTTTTTTACGGCCAAAAGAGAATCCAAAACTACAAATCTGCTATTCAAGTCGTTGTACGGGCAGTACAGAAGCCAAAATCAAAAATGAGCTTTTCAAGTCGTTGTACGGGCAGTACAGAAGCCAAAATCAGAAATCTGCTATTCAAGTCGTTGTACGGTGTGTGGAGAAGCCAAAACCACAAATCTGCTTTTTTTACGGCCAAAAAAGAATCCAAAACTACAAATCTGCTATTCAAGTCGTTGTACGGGCAGTACAGAAGCCAAAATAAGAAATGTGCTTTTCAAGTCGTTGTACGGGCAGTACAGAAGCCAAAATCAGAAATCTGCTATTCAAGTCGTTGTACGGTGTGTGGAGAAGCCAAAACCACAAATCTGCTTTTGTACGGCCACTATAGAAGCCAAAACCACAAATCTGCAGTTTTACGGCTAAAAGAGAAGCAAAAATCTCAAATCTACTATTCAAGTCGTTGTACAGCCAGAAAAAAAGCCAAAACACAAATCTGCAGTTTTACAATCAAAAGAGAAGCCAAAACCACAAATCTGCTATTCAAGTCGTTGTACGGTTTGTGGAGAAGCCAAAATCACAAATCTGCAGTTTTACGTTCAAAAGAGAAGCCAAAACCACAAATATGCTTTTGTAGGGCCTGTAGAGAAGACAAAACCAAAATCTGCTATTCAAGTCGTTGTACAGCCAGAAAAAAAGCCAAAACCAGAAATCTGCTATTCAAGTCGTTGGATCGCCAGTACAGAAGCGCAAATACCACAAAACTGCTAGTCAAGTCGTTGTACGGTTTGTAGAGAAGCCAAAACCACAAATCTGCAGTTTTACGGCCAAAAAGAGAAGCCAAAATCACAAATCTACTATTCAAGTCGTTGTACAGCCAGAAAAAAAAGACAAAACCACAAATCTGCAGTTTTACAGCCAAAAGTGAAGCCAAAACCACAAATCTGCGATTCAAGTCGTTTTACGGTGTGTGGAGAAGCCAAGTAAGTAAGTATTCTAGTTGTTGTACTACAGAAAAAAAGCCAAAAAAAGAAATCTGCTTTTCAAGTCGTTGTATCGCCAGGACAGAAGCGCAAATACCACAAATCTGCTAGTCAAGTCGTTGTACGGTTTGTGCAGAAGCCAAAATCACAAATCTGCTGTTTTACGTCCAAAAGAGAAGCCAAAACCACAAATCTGCTATTCAAATCGTTGTACGGCCATAAAAAAAGCCAAAACCAGAAATCTGCTTTTCAAGTCGTGGTATCGCCAGTACAGAAGCACCAATACCACAAATCTGCTAGTCAACTCGTTGTGCGGTTTATGAAGAAGCTAAAATCACAAATCTGCTTATGTACGGTCAGTAGAGAAGCCGAAACCACATATCTGCTTTTTTACGGCCAAAAGAGAATCCAAAACAAAAAATCTGCTATTCAAGTCGTTGTACGGGCAGTACAGAAGCCAAAATAAGAAATGTGCTTTTCAAGTCGTTGTACGGGCAGTACAGAAGCCAAAATAAGAAATGTGCTTTTCAAGTCGTTGTACGGGCAGTACAGAAGCCAAAATCAGAAATCTGCTATTCAAGTCGTTGTACGGTGTGTGGAGAAGCCAAAACCACAAATCTGCTTTTGTACGGCCACTATAGAAGCCAAAACCACAAATCTGCAGTTTTACGGCCAAAAGACAAGGCAAAACCACAAATATGCTATTCAAGTCGTTGTACAGCCAGAAAAGAAGCCAAAACCAGAAATTTGCTTTTCAAGTCCTTGTATCGCCAGTACAGAAGCGCAAATACCACAAATTTGATAGTCAAGTCGTTGTACGGTTTGTAGAGAAGCCAAAACCACAAATCTGCAGTTTTACGGCCAAAAGAGAAGCAAAAATCACAAATCTACTATTCAAGTCGTTGTACAGCCAGAAAAAAAGCCAAAACCATAAATCTGCTATTCAAGTCGTTGTACAGCCAGAAAAAAAAAGCCAAAACACAAATCTGCAGTTTTACAGCCAAAAGAGAAGCCAAAAACACAAATCTGATATTCAAGTCGTTGTACGGTTAGTGGAGAAGCCAAAACCACAAATCTGCTGTTGTACGGCTAGTAGAGAATCCAAAACTACAAATCTGCAGTTTTACGTCCAGAAAAGGAGCCAAAACCAGAAATCTGCTTTTCAAGTCGTTGTACGGGCAGTACAGAAGCCAAAATCAGAAATCTGCTATTCAAGTCGTTGTACGGTGTGTGAAGCCAAAACCACAAATCTGCTTTTTTTACGGCCAAAAAAGAATCCAAAACTACAAATCTGCTATTCAAGTCGTTGTACGGGCAGTACGGAAGCCAAAATAAGAAATGTGCTTTTCAAGTCGTTGTACGGGCAGTACAGAAGCCAAAATCAGAAATCTGCTATTCAAGTCGTTGTACGGTGTGTGGAGAAGCCAAAACCACAAATCTGCTTTTTTTACGGCCAAAAAAGAATCCAAAACTACAAATCTGCTATTCAAGTCGTTGTACGGGCAGTACAGAAGCCAAAATAAGAAATGTGCTTTTCAAGTCGTTGTACGGGCAGTACAGAAGCCAAAATCAGAAATCTGCTATTCAAGTCGTTGTACGGTGTGTGGAGAAGCCAAAACCACAAATCTGCTTTTGTACGGCCACTATAGAAGCCAAAACCACAAATCTGCAGTTTTACGGCTAAAAGAGAAGCAAAAATCTCAAATCTGCTATTCAAGTCGTTGTACGGGCAGTACAGAAGCCAAAATAAGAAATGTGCTTTTCAAGTCGTTGTACGGGCAGTACAGAAGCCAAAATAAGAAATGTGCTTTTCAAGTCGTTGTACGGGCAGTACAGAAGCCAAAATCAGAAATCTGCTATTCAAGTCGTTGTACGGTGTGTGGAGAAGCCAAAACCACAAATCTGCTTTTGTACGGCCACTATAGAAGCCAAAACCACAAATCTGCAGTTTTACGGCCAAAAGACAAGGCAAAACCACAAATATGCTATTCAAGTCGTTGTACAGCCAGAAAAGAAGCCAAAACCAGAAATTTGCTTTTCAAGTCCTTGTATCGCCAGTACAGAAGCGCAAATACCACAAATCTGATAGTCAAGTCGTTGTACGGTTGTAGAGAAGCCAAAACCATAAATCTGCTATTCAAGTCGTTGTACAGCCAGAAAAAAAAAGCCAAAACACAAATCTGCAGTTTTACAGCCAAAAGAGAAGCCAAAAACACAAATCTGCTTTTGTACGGCCACTATAGAAGCCAAAACCACAAATCTGCAGTTTTACGGCTAAAATAGAAGCAAAAATCTCAAATCTACTATTCAAGTCGTTGTACAGCCAGAAAAAAAGCCAAGTCAACTCGTTGTACGGTTTATGAAGAAGCCAAAACCACAAATCTGCTTTTGTACGGCCAGTAGAGAAGCCGAAACCACACATCTGCTTTTTTACGGCCAAAAGAGAATCCAAAACTACAAATCTGCTATTCAAGTCGTTGTACGGGCAGTACAGAGCCAAAATCAGAAATGAGCTTTTCAAGTCGTTGTACGGGCAGTACAGAAGCCAAAATCAGAAATCTGCTATTCAAGTCGTTGTACGGTGTGTGGAGAAGCCAAAACCACAAATCTGCTTTTTTACGGCCAAAAAAGAATCCAAAACTACAAATCTGCTATTCAAGTCGTTGTACTAGCAGTACAAAAGCCAAAATCAGAAATGAGCTTTTCAAGTCGTTGTACGGTGTGTGGAGAAGCCAAAACCACAAATCTGCTTTTGTACGGCCAGTAGAGAAGCCGAAACCACAAATCTGCTTTTTTACGGCCAAAAGAGAATCCAAAACTACAAATCTGCTATTCAAGTCGTTGTACGGGCAGTACAGAAGCCAAAATAAAAAATGTGCTTTTCAAGTCGTTGTACGGTGTGTGGAGAAGCCAAAACCACAAATCTGCTTTTGTACGGCCACTATAGAAGCCAAACCCACAAATCTGCAGTTTTACGGCCAAAAGAGAAGGCAAAACCACAAATCTGATAGTCAAGTCGTTGTACGGTTTGTAGAGAAGCCCAAACCACAAATCTGCTTTTGTACGGCCTGTAGAGAAGACAAAACCAAAATCTGCTGTTTTACGGCCAAAAGAAAAGCCAAAACCACAAATCTGCTATTCAAGTCGTTGTACGGTTTGTGGAGAAACTAAAACCACAATTCTGCTGTTGTACGGCTAGTAGAGAATCCAAAACTACATATCTGCTTTTTTATGGCCAAAAGAGAATCCAAAACTACAAATCTGCTATTCAAGTCGTTGTACGGGCAGTACAGAAGCCAAAATAAGAAATGTGCTTTTCAAGTCGTTGTACGGGCAGTACAGAAGCCAAAATCAGAAATGAGCTTTTCAAGTCGTTGTACGGGCAGTACAGAAGTCAAAATCAGAAATGTGCTTTTCAAGTCGTTGTACGGGCAGTACAGAAGCCAAAATAAGAAATATGCTTTTCAAGTCGTTGTACGGGCAGTACAGAAGCCAAAATCAGAAATCTGCTCTTCAAGTCGTTGTACGGTGTGTGGAGAAGCCAAAACCACAAATCTGCTTTTGTAGGGCCTGTAGAGAAGACAAAATCAAAATCTGCTATTCAAGTCGTTGTACAGCCAGAAAAAAAGCCAAACCAGAAATCTGCTATTCAAGTCGTTGCATCGCCAGTACAGAAGCGCAAATACCACAAATCTGCTAGTCAAGTCGTTGTACGGTTTGTAGAGAAGCCAAAACCACAAATCTGCAGTTTTACGGCCAAAAAGAGAAGCCAAAATTACAAATCTACTTTTCAAGTCGTTGTACAGCCAGAAAAAAAAAGCCAAAACCACAAATCTGCAGTTTTACAGCCAAAAGTGAAGCCAAAACCACAAATCTGCGATTCAAGTCGTTTTACGGTGTGTGGAGAAGCCAAGTAAGTAAGTATTCTAGTTGTTGTACTACAGAAAAAAAGCCAAAAAAAGAAATCTGCTTTTCAAGTCGTTGTATCGCCAGGACAGAAGCGCAAATACCACAAATCTGCTAGTCAAGTCGTTGTACGGTTTGTGCAGAAGCCAAAATCACAAATCTGCTGTTTTACGTCCAAAAGAGAAGCCAAAACCACAAATCTGCTATTCAAATCGTTGTACGGCCATAAAAAAAGCCAAAACCAGAAATCTGCTTTTCAAGTCGTGGTATCGCCAGTACAGAAGCACCAATACCACAAATCTGCTAGTCAACTCGTTGTGCGGTTTATGAAGAAGCTAAAATCACAAATCTGCTTATGTACGGTCAGTAGAGAAGCCGAAACCACATATCTGCTTTTTTACGGCCAAAAGAGAATCCAAAACAAAAAATCTGCTATTCAAGTCGTTGTACGGGCAGTACAGAAGCCAAAATAAGAAATGTGCTTTTCAAGTCGTTGTACGGGCAGTACAGAAGCCAAAATAAGAAATGTGCTTTTCAAGTCGTTGTACGGGCAGTACAGAAGCCAAAATCAGAAATCTGCTATTCAAGTCGTTGTACGGTGTGTGGAGAAGCCAAAACCACAAATCTGCTTTTGTACGGCCACTATAGAAGCCAAAACCACAAATCTGCAGTTTTACGGCCAAAAGACAAGGCAAAACCACAAATATGCTATTCAAGTCGTTGTACAGCCAGAAAAGAAGCCAAAACCAGAAATTTGCTTTTCAAGTCCTTGTATCGCCAGTACAGAAGCGCAAATACCACAAATTTGATAGTCAAGTCGTTGTACGGTTTGTAGAGAAGCCAAAACCACAAATCTGCAGTTTTACGGCCAAAAGAGAAGCAAAAATCACAAATCTACTATTCAAGTCGTTGTACAGCCAGAAAAAAAGCCAAAACCATAAATCTGCTATTCAAGTCGTTGTACAGCCAGAAAAAAAAAGCCAAAACACAAATCTGCAGTTTTACAGCCAAAAGAGAAGCCAAAAACACAAATCTGATATTCAAGTCGTTGTACGGTTAGTGGAGAAGCCAAAACCACAAATCTGCTGTTGTACGGCTAGTAGAGAATCCAAAACTACAAATCTGCAGTTTTACGTCCAGAAAAGGAGCCAAAACCAGAAATCTGCTTTTCAAGTCGTTGTACGGGCAGTACAGAAGCCAAAATCAGAAATCTGCTATTCAAGTCGTTGTACGATGTGTGAAGCCAAAACCACAAATCTGCTTTTTTTACGGCCAAAAAAGAATCCAAAACTACAAATCTGCTATTCAAGTCGTTGTACGGGCAGTACGGAAGCCAAAATAAGAAATGTGCTTTTCAAGTCGTTGTACGGGCAGTACAGAAGCCAAAATCAGAAATCTGCTATTCAAGTCGTTGTACGGTGTGTGGAGAAGCCAAAACCACAAATCTGCTTTTTTTACGGCCAAAAAAGAATCCAAAACTACAAATCTGCTATTCAAGTCGTTGTACGGGCAGTACAGAAGCCAAAATAAGAAATGTGCTTTTCAAGTCGTTGTACGGGCAGTACAGAAGCCAAAATCAGAAATCTGCTATTCAAGTCGTTGTACGGTGTGTGGAGAAGCCAAAACCACAAATCTGCTTTTGTACGGCCACTATAGAAGCCAAAACCACAAATCTGCAGTTTTACGGCTAAAAGAGAAGCAAAAATCTCAAATCTGCTATTCAAGTCGTTGTACGGGCAGTACAGAAGCCAAAATAAGAAATGTGCTTTTCAAGTCGTTGTACGGGCAGTACAGAAGCCAAAATAAGAAATGTGCTTTTCAAGTCGTTGTACGGGCAGTACAGAAGCCAAAATCAGAAATCTGCTATTCAAGTCGTTGTACGGTGTGTGGAGAAGCCAAAACCATAAATCTGCTTTTGTACGGCCACTATAGAAGCCAAAACCACAAATCTGCAGTTTTACGGCCAAAAGACAAGGCAAAACCACAAATATGCTATTCAAGTCGTTGTACAGCCAGAAAAGAAGCCAAAACCAGAAATTTGCTTTTCAAGTCCTTGTATCGCCAGTACAGAAGCGCAAATACCACAAATCTGATAGTCAAGTCGTTGTACGGTTGTAGAGAAGCCAAAACCATAAATCTGCTATTCAAGTCGTTGTACAGCCAGAAAAAAAAAGCCAAAACACAAATCTGCAGTTTTACAGCCAAAAGAGAAGCCAAAAACACAAATCTGCTTTTGTACGGCCACTATAGAAGCCAAAACCACAAATCTGCAGTTTTACGGCTAAAATAGAAGCAAAAATCTCAAATCTACTATTCAAGTCGTTGTACAGCCAGAAAAAAAGCCAAGTCAACTCGTTGTACGGTTTATGAAGAAGCCAAAACCACAAATCTGCTTTTGTACGGCCAGTAGAGAAGCCGAAACCACACATCTGCTTTTTTACGGCCAAAAGAGAATCCAAAACTACAAATCTGCTATTCAAGTCGTTGTACGGGCAGTACAGAGCCAAAATCAGAAATGAGCTTTTCAAGTCGTTGTACGGGCAGTACAGAAGCCAAAATCAGAAATCTGCTATTCAAGTCGTTGTACGGTGTGTGGAGAAGCCAAAACCACAAATCTGCTTTTTTACGGCCAAAAAAGAATCCAAAACTACAAATCTGCTATTCAAGTCGTTGTACTAGCAGTACAAAAGCCAAAATCAGAAATGAGCTTTTCAAGTCGTTGTACGGTGTGTGGAGAAGCCAAAACCACAAATCTGCTTTTGTACGGCCAGTAGAGAAGCCGAAACCACAAATCTGCTTTTTTACGGCCAAAAGAGAATCCAAAACTACAAATCTGCTATTCAAGTCGTTGTACGGGCAGTACAGAAGCCAAAATAAAAAATGTGCTTTTCAAGTCGTTGTACGGTGTGTGGAGAAGCCAAAACCACAAATCTGCTTTTGTACGGCCACTATAGAAGCCAAACCCACAAATCTGCAGTTTTACGGCCAAAAGAGAAGGCAAAACCACAAATCTGATAGTCAAGTCGTTGTACGGTTTGTAGAGAAGCCCAAACCACAAATCTGCTTTTGTACGGCCTGTAGAGAAGACAAAACCAAAATCTGCTGTTTTACGGCCAAAAGAAAAGCCAAAACCACAAATCTGCTATTCAAGTCGTTGTACGGTTTGTGGAGAAACTAAAACCACAATTCTGCTGTTGTACGGCTAGTAGAGAATCCAAAACTACATATCTGCTTTTTTATGGCCAAAAGAGAATCCAAAACTACAAATCTGCTATTCAAGTCGTTGTACGGGCAGTACAGAAGCCAAAATAAGAAATGTGCTTTTCAAGTCGTTGTACGGGCAGTACAGAAGCCAAAATCAGAAATGAGCTTTTCAAGTCGTTGTACGGGCAGTACAGAAGTCAAAATCAGAAATGTGCTTTTCAAGTCGTTGTACGGGCAGTACAGAAGCCAAAATAAGAAATATGCTTTTCAAGTCGTTGTACGGGCAGTACAGAAGCCAAAATCAGAAATCTGCTATTCAAGTCGTTGTACGGTGTGTGGAGAAGCCAAAACCACAAATCTGCTTTTGTAGGGCCTGTAGAGAAGACAAAATCAAAATCTGCTATTCAAGTCGTTGTACAGCCAGAAAAAAAGCCAAACCAGAAATCTGCTATTCAAGTCGTTGCATCGCCAGTACAGAAGTGCAAATACCACAAATCTGCTAGTCAAGTCGTTGTACGGTTTGTAGAGAAGCCAAAACCACAAATCTGCAGTTTTACGGCCAAAAAGAGAAGCCAAAATTACAAATCTACTTTTCAAGTCGTTGTACAGCCAGAAAAAAAAAGCCAAAACCACAAATCTGCAGTTTTACAGCCAAAAGTGAAGCCAAAACCACAAATCTGCTATTCAAGTCGTTGTACGGTGTGTGGAGAAGCCAAGTAAGTAAGTATTCTAGTTGTTGTACGGCCAGAAAAAAAGCCAAAACCAGAAATCTGCTTTTCAAGTCGTTGTATCGCCAGGACAGAAGCGCAAATACCACAAATCTGCTAGTCAAGTCGTTGTACGGTTTGTGGAGAAGCCAAAATCACAAATCTGCTGTTTTACATCCAAAAGAGAAGCCAAAACCACAAATCTGCTATTCAAATCGTTGTGCGGCCAGAAAAAAAGCCAAAACCAGAAATCTGCTTTTCAAGTCGTTGTATCGCCAGTACAGAAGCACCAATACCACAAATCTGCTAGTCAACTCGTTGTACGGTTTATGAAGAAGCCAAAATCACAAATCTGCTTTTGTACGGTCAGTAGAGAAGCCGAAACCACATATCTGCTTTTTTACGGCCAAAAGAGAATCCAAAACTACAAATCTGCTATTCAAGTCGTTGTACGGGCAGTACAGAAGCCAAAATAAGAAATGTGCTTTTCAAGTCGTTGTACGGGCAGTACAGAAGCCAAAATAAGAAATGTGCTTTTCAAGTCGTTGTACGGGCAGTACAGAAGCCAAAATCAGAAATCTGCTATTCAAGTCGTTGTACGGTGTGTGGAGAAGCCAAAACCAAAAATCTGCTTTTGTACGGCCACTATAGAAGCCAAAACCACAAATCTGCAGTTTTACGGCCAAAAGACAAGGCAAAACCACAAATATGCTATTCAAGTCGTTGTACAGCCAGAAAAGAAGCCAAAACCAGAAATTTGCTTTTCAAGTCCTTGTATCGCCAGTACAGAAGCGCAAATACCACAAATCTGCTAGTCAAGTCGTTGTACGGTTTGTAGAGAAGCCAAAACCACAAATCTGCAGTTTTACGGCCAAAAAGAGAAGCCAAAATTACAAATCTACTATTCAAGTCGTTGTACAGCCAGAAAAAAAGCCAAAACCACAAATCTGCAGTTTTACAGCCAAAAGTGAAGCCAAAACCACAAATCTGCTATTCAAGTCGTACGGTGTGTGGAGAAGCCAAGTAAGTAAGTATTCTAGTTGTTGTACGGCCAGAAAAAAAGCCAAAACCAGAAATCTGCTTTTCAAGTCGTTGTATCGCCAGGACAGAAGCGCAAATACCACAAATCTGCTAGTCAAGTCGTTGTACGGTTTGTGGAGAAGCCAAAATCACAAATCTGCTGTTTTACATCCAAAAGAGAAGCAAAAATCACAAATCTACTATTCAAGTCGTTGTACAGCCAGAAAAAAAGCCAAAACCATAAATCTGCTATTCAAGTCGTTGTACAGCCAGAAAAAAAAAGCCAAAACACAAATCTGCAGTTTTACAGCCAAAAGAGAAGCCAAAAACACAAATCTGCTATTCAAGTCGTTGTACGGTTTGTGGAGAAGCCAAAACCACAAATCTGCTGTTGTACGGCTAGTAGAGAATCCAAAACTACAAATCTGCAGTTTTACGTCCAGAAAAGGAGCCAAAACCAGAAATTAAATCTGCTTTTCAAGTCGTTGTATCGCCAGTACAGAAGCGCCAATACCACAAATCTGCTAGTCAACTCGTTGTACGGTTTATGAAGAAGCAAAAACCACAAATCTGCTTTTGTACGGCCAGTAGAGAAGCCGAAACCACAAATCTGCTTTTTTACGGCCAAAAGAGAATCCAAAACTACAAATCTGCTATTCAAGTCGTTGTACGGGCAGTACAGAAGCCAAAATCAGAAATGAGCTTTTCAAGTCGTTGTACGGGCAGTACAGAAGCCAAAATCAGAAATCTGCTATTCAAGTCGTTGTACGGTGTGTGGAGAAGCCAAAACCACAAATCTGCTTTTTTTAAGGCCAAAAAAGAATCCAAAACTACAAATCTGCTATTCAAGTCGTTGTACGGGCAGTACAGAAGCCAAAATCAGAAATCTGCTATTCAAGTCGTTGTACGGTGTGTGGAGAAGCCAAAACCACAAATCTGCTTTTTTTACGGCCAAAAAAGAATCCAAAACTACAAATCTGCTATTCAAGTCGTTGTACGGGCAGTACAGAAGCCAAAATAAGAAATTTGCTTTTCAAGTCGTTGTACGGGCAGTACAGAAGCCAAAATAAGAAATGTGCTTTTCAAGTCGTTGTACGGGCAGTACAGAAGCCAAAATCAGAAATCTGCTATTCAAGTCGTTGTACGGTGTGTGGAGAAGCCAAAACCACAAATCTGCTTTTGTACGGCCACTATAGAAGCCAAAACCACAAATCTGCAGTTTTACGGCCAAAAGACAAGGCAAAACCACAAATATGCTATTCAAGTCGTTGTACAGCCAGAAAAAAAGCCAAAACCAGAAATCTGCTTTTCAAGTCGTTGTATCGCCAGGACAGAAGCGCAAATACCACAAATCTGCTAGTCAAGTCGTTGTACGGTTTGTGGAGAAGCCAAAATCACAAATCTGCATTTTTACATCCAAAAGAGAAGCCAAAACCACAAATCTGCTATTCAAATCGTTGTGCGGCCAGAAAAAAAGCCAAAACCAGAAATCTGCTTTTCAAGTCGTTGTATCGCCAGTACAGAAGCACCAATACCACAAATCTGCTAGTCAACTCGTTTTACGGTTTATGAAGAAGCCAAAATCACAAATCTGCTTTTGTACGGTCAGTAGAGAAGCCGAAACCACATATCTGCTTTTTTACGGCCAAAAGAGAATCCAAAACTACAAATCTGCTATTCAAGTCGTTGTACGGGTAGTACAGAAGCCAAAATAAGAAATGTGCTTTTCAAGTCGTTGTACGGGCAGTACAGAAGCCAAAATCAGAAATGAGCTTTTTAAGTCGTTGTACGGGCAGTACAGAAGCCAAAATCAGAAATCTGCTATTCAAGTCGTTGTACGGTGTGTGGAGAAGCCAAAATCACAAATCTGCTTTTTTACGGCCAAAAAAGAATCCAAAACTACAAATCTGCTATTCAAGTCGTTGTACTAGCAGTACAAAAGCCAAAATCAGAAATGAGCTTTTCAAGTCGTTGTATCGCCAGTACAGAAGCGCCAATACCACAAATCTGCTAGTCAACTCGTTGTACGGTTTATGAAGAAGCAAAAACCACAAATCTGCTTTTGTACGGCCAGTAGAGAAGCCGAAACCACAAATCTGCTTTTTTACGGCCAAAAGAGAATCCAAAACTACAAATCTGCTATTCAAGTCGTTGTACGGGCAGTACAGAAGCCAAAATCAGAAATGAGCTTTTCAAGTCGTTGTACGGGCAGTACAGAAGCCAAAATCAGAAATCTGCTATTCAAGTCGTTGTACGGTGTGTGGAGAAGCCAAAACCACAAATCTGCTTTTTTTAAGGCCAAAAAAGAATCCAAAACTACAAATCTGCTATTCAAGTCGTTGTACGGGCAGTACAGAAGCCAAAATCAGAAATCTGCTATTCAAGTCGTTGTACGGTGTGTGGAGAAGCCAAAACCACAAATCTGCTTTTTTTACGGCCAAAAAAGAATCCAAAACTACAAATCTGCTATTCAAGTCGTTGTACGGGCAGTACAGAAGCCAAAATAAGAAATTTGCTTTTCAAGTCGTTGTACGGGCAGTACAGAAGCCAAAATAAGAAATGTGCTTTTCAAGTCGTTGTACGGGCAGTACAGAAGCCAAAATCAGAAATCTGCTATTCAAGTCGTTGTACGGTGTGTGGAGAAGCCAAAACCACAAATCTGCTTTTGTACGGCCACTATAGAAGCCAAAACCACAAATCTGCAGTTTTACGGCCAAAAGACAAGGCAAAACCACAAATATGCTATTCAAGTCGTTGTACAGCCAGAAAAAAAGCCAAAACCAGAAATCTGCTTTTCAAGTCGTTGTATCGCCAGGACAGAAGCGCAAATACCACAAATCTGCTAGTCAAGTCGTTGTACGGTTTGTGGAGAAGCCAAAATCACAAATCTGCATTTTTACATCCAAAAGAGAAGCCAAAACCACAAATCTGCTATTCAAATCGTTGTGCGGCTCGAAAAAAAGCCAAAACCACAAATCTGCTTTTCAAGTCGTTGTATCGCCAGTACAGAAGCACCAATACCACAAATCTGCTAGTCAACTCGTTGTACGGTTTATGAAGAAGCCAAAATCACAAATCTGCTTTTGTACGGTCAGTAGAGAAGCCGAAACCACATATCTGCTTTTTTACGGCCAAAAGAGAATCCAAAACTACAAATCTGCTATTCAAGTCGTTGTACGGGTAGTACAGAAGCCAAAATAAGAAATGTGCTTTTCAAGTCGTTGTACGGGCAGTACAGAAGCCAAAATCAGAAATGAGCTTTTTAAGTCGTTGTACGGGCAGTACAGAAGCCAAAATCAGAAATCTGCTATTCAAGTCGTTGTACGGTGTGTGGAGAAGCCAAAATCACAAATCTGCTTTTTTACGGCCAAAAAAGAATCCAAAACTACAAATCTGCTATTCAAGTCGTTGTACTAGCAGTACAAAAGCCAAAATCAGAAATGAGCTTTTCAAGTCGTTGTACGGGCAGTACAGAAGCCAAAATCAGAAATGTGCTTTTCAAGTCGTTGTACGGTGTGTGGAGAAGCCAAAACCACAAATATGCTTTTGTAGGGCCTGTAGAGAAGACAAAACCAAAATCTGCTATTCAAGTCGTTGTACAGCCAGAAAAAAAGCCAAAACCAGAAATCTGTTATTCAAGTCGTTGCATCGCCAGTACAGAAGCGCAAATACCACAAATCTGCTAGTCAAGTCGTTGTACGGTTTGTAGAGAAGCCAAAACCACAAACCTGCAGTTTTACGGCCAAAAAGATAAGCCAAAATCACAAATCTATTATTCAAGTCGTTGTACAGCCAGAAAAAAAAGCCAAAACCACAAATCTGCAGTTTTACAGCCAAAAGTGAAGCCAAAACCACAAATCTGCTATTCAAGTCGTACGGTGTGTGGAGAAGCCAAGTAAGTAAGTATTCTAGTTGTTGTACGGCCAGAAAAAAAGCCAAAACCAGAAATCTGCTTTTCAAGTCGTTGTATCGCCAGGACAGAAGCGCAAATACCACAAATCTGCTAGTCAAGTCGTTGTACGGTTTGTGGAGAAGCCAAAATCACAAATCTGCTGTTTTACATCCAAAAGAGAAGCCAAAACCACAAATCTGCTATTCAAATCGTTGTACGGCCAGAAAAAAAGCCAAAACCAGATATCTGCTCTTCAAGTCGTTGTATCGCCAGTACAGAAGCACCAATACCACAAATCTGCTAGTCAACTCGTTGTACGGTTTATGAAGAAGCCAAAATCACAAATCTGCTTTTGTACGGTCAGTAGAGAAGCCGAAACCACATATCTGCTTTTTTACGGCCAAAAGAGAATCCAAAACTAAAAATCTGCTATTCAAGTCGTTGTACGGGCAGTACAGAAGCCAAAATAAGAAATGTGCTTTTCAAGTCGTTGTACGGGCAGTACAGAAGCCAAAATAAGAAATGTGCTTTTCAAGTCGTTGTACGGGCAGTACAGAAGCCAAAATCAGAAATCTGCTATTCAAGTCGTTGTACGGTGTGTGGAGAAGCCAAAACCACAAATCTGCTTTTGTACGGCCACTATAGAAGCCAAAACCACAAATCTGCAGTTTTACGGCCAAAAGACAAGGCAAAACCACAAATATGCTATTCAAGTCGTTGTACAGCCAGAAAAGAAGCCAAAACCAGAAATTTGCTTTTCAAGTCCTTGTATCGCCAGTACAGAAGCGCAAATACCACAAATCTGATAGTCAAGTCGTTGTAAGGTTTGTAGAGAAGCCAAAACCATAAATCTGCTATTCAAGTCGTTGTACAGCCAGAAAAAAAAGCCAAAACACAAATCTGCAGTTTTACAGCCAAAAGAGAAGCCAAAAACACAAATCTGCTATTCAAGTCGTTGTACGGTTTGTGGAGAAGCCAAAACCACAAATCTACTGTTGTACGGCTAGTAGAGAATCCAAAACTACAAATCTGCAGTTTTACGTCCAGAAAAGGAGCCAAAACCAGAAATCTGCTTTTCAAGTCGTTGTATCGCCAGTACAGAAGCGCCAATACCACAAATCTGCTAGTCAACTCGTTGTACGGTTTATGAAGAAGCAAAAACCACAAATCTGCTTTTGTACGGCCAGTAGAGAAGCCGAAACCACAAATCTGCTTTTTTACGGCCAAAAGAGAATCCAAAACTACAAATCTGCTATTCAAGTCGTTGTACGGGCAGTACAGAAGCCAAAATCAAAAATGAGCTTTTCAAGTCGTTGTACGGGCAGTACAGAAGCCAAAATCAGAAATCTGCTATTCAAGTCGTTGTACGGTGTGTGGAGAAGCCAAAACCACAAATCTGCTTTTTTTACGGCCAAAAAAGAATCCAAAACTACAAATCTGCTATTCAAGTCGTTGTACGGGCAGTACAGAAGCCAAAATAAGAAATGTGCTTTTCAAGTCGTTGTACGGGCAGTACAGAAGCCAAAAAAAGAAATGTGCTTTTCAAGTCGTTGTACGGGCAGTACAGAAGCCAAAATCAGAAATCTGCTATTCAAGTCGTTGTACGGTGTGTGGAGAAGCCAAAACCACAAATCTGCTTTTGTACGGCCACTATAGAAGCCAAAACCACAAATCTGCAGTTTTACGGCCAAAAGACAAGGCAAAACCACAAATATGCTATTCAAGTCGTTGTACAGCCAGAAAAGAAGCCAAAACCAGAAATTTGCTTTTCAAGTCCTTGTATCGCCAGTACAGAAGCGCAAATACCACAAATCTGATAGTCAAGTCGTTGTACGGTTTGTAGAGAAGCCAAAACCACAAATCTGCAGTTTTACGGCCAAAAGAGAAGCAAAAATCACAAATCTACTATTCAAGTCGTTGTACAGCCAGAAAAAAAGCCAAAACCATAAATCTGCTATTCAAGTCGTTGTACAGCCAGAAAAAAAAGCCAAAACACAAATCTGCAGTTTTACAGCCAAAAGAGAAGCCAAAAACACAAATCTGCTATTCAAGTCGTTGTACGGTTTGTGGAGAAGCCAAAACCACAAATCTGCTGTTGTACGGCTAGTAGAGAATCCAAAACTACAAATCTGCAGTTTTACGCCCAGAAAAGGAGCCAAAACCAGAAATCTGCTTTTCAAGTCGTTGTATCGCCAGTACAGAAGCGCCAATACCACAAATCTGCTAGTCAACTCGTTGTACGGTTTATGAAGAAGCAAAAACCACAAATCTGCTTTTGTACGGCCAGTAGAGAAGCCGAAACCACAAATCTGCTATTCAAGTCGTTGTACGGGCAGTACAGAAGCCAAAATCAGAAATGAGCTTTTCAAGTCGTTGTACGGGCAGTACAGAAGCCAAAATCAGAAATCTGCTATTCAAGTCGTTGTACGGTGTGTGGAGAAGCCAAAACCACAAATCTGCTTTTTTTACGGCCAAAAAAGAATCCAAAACTACAAATCTGCTATTCAAGTCGTTGTACGGGCAGTACAGAAGCCAAAATAAGAAATGTGCTTTTCAAGTCGTTGTACGGGCAGTACAGAAGCCAAAATCAGAAATCTGCTATTCAAGTCGTTGTACGGTGTGTGGAGAAGCCAAAACCACAAATCTGCTTTTTTTGCGGCCAAAAAAGAATCCAAAACTACAAATCTGCTATTCAAGTCGTTGTACGGGCAGTACAGAAGCCAAAATAAGAAATGTGCTTTTCAAGTCGTTGTACGGGCAGTACAGAAGCCAAAATCAGAAATCTGCTATTCTAGTCGTTGTACGGTGTGTGGAGAAGCCAAAACCACAAATTATCTGCTTTTGTACGGCCACTATAGAAGCCAAAACTAAAAATCTGCAGTTTTACGGCTAAAAGAGAAGCAAAAATCTCAAATCTGCTATTCAAGTCGTTGTACGGGCAGTACAGAAGCCAAAATAAGAAATGTGCTTTTCAAGTCGTTGTACGGGCAGTACAGAAGCCAAAATAAGAAATGTGCTTTTCAAGTCGTTGTACGGGCAGTACAGAAGCCAAAATCAGAAATCTGCTATTCCAGTCGTTGTACGGTGTGTGGAGAAGCCAAAACCACAAATTTGCTTTTGTACGGCCACTATAGAAGCCAAAACCACAAATCTGCAGTTTTACGGCCAAAAGACAAGGCAAAACCACAAATATGCTATTCAAGTCGTTGTACAGCCAGAAAAAAAGCCAAAACCAGAAATCTGCTTTTCAAGTCGTTGTATCGCCAGGACAGAAGCGCAAATACCACAAATCTGCTTTTGTACGGCCACTATAGAAGCCAAAACCACAAATCTGCAGTTTTACGGCTAAAAGAGAAGCAAAAATCTCAAATCTACTATTCAAGTCGTTGTACAGCCAGAAAAAAAGCCAAAACACAAATCTGCAGTTTTACAATCAAAAGAGAAGCCAAAACCACAAATCTGCTATTCAAGTCGTTGTACGGTTTGTGGAGAAGCCAAAATCACAAATCTGCAGTTTTACGTCCAAAAGAGAAGCCAAAACCACAAATATGCTTTTGTAGGGCCTGTAGAGAAGACAAAACCAAAATCTGCTATTCAAGTCGTTGTACAGCCAGAAAAAAAGCCAAAACCAGAAATCTGCTATTCAAGTCGTTGGATCGCCAGTACAGAAGCGCAAATACCACAAAACTGCTAGTCAAGTCGTTGTACGGTTTGTAGAGAAGCCAAAACCACAAATCTGCTGTTTTACGTCCAAAAGAGAAGCCAAAACCACAAATCTGCTATTCAAATCGTTGTACGGCCATAAAAAAAGCCAAAACCAGAAATCTGCTTTTCAAGTCGTTGTATCGCCAGTACAGAAGCACCAATACCACAAATCTGCTAGTCAACTCGTTGTACGGTTTATGAAGAAGCTAAAATCACAAATCTGCTTATGTACGGTCAGTAGAGAAGCCGAAACCACATATCTGCTTTTTTACGGCCAAAAGAGAATCCAAAACTAAAAATCTGCTATTCAAGTCGTTGTACGGGCAGTACAGAAGCCAAAATAAGAAATGTGCTTTTCAAGTCGTTGTACGGGCAGTACAGAAGCCAAAATAAGAAATGTGCTTTTCAAGTCGTTGTACGGGCAGTACAGAAGCCAAAATCAGAAATCTGCTATTCAAGTCGTTGTACGGTGTGTGGAGAAGCCAAAACCACAAATCTGCTTTTGTACGGCCACTATAGAAGCCAAAACCACAAATCTGCAGTTTTACGGCCAAAAGACAAGGCAAAACCACAAATATGCTATTCAAGTCGTTGTACAGCCAGAAAAGAAGCCAAAACCAGAAATTTGCTTTTCAAGTCCTTGTATCGCCAGTACAGAAGCGCAAATACCACAAATCTGATAGTCAAGTCGTTGTACAGAAGCCAAAACCACAAATCTGCAGTTTTACGGCCAAAAGAGAAGCAAAAATCACAAATCTACTATTCAAGTCGTTGTACAGCCAGAAAAAAAGCCAAAACCATAAATCTGCTATTCAAGTCGTTGTACAGCCAGAAAAAAAAAGCCAAAACACAAATCTGCAGTTTTACAGCCAAAAGAGAAGCCAAAAACACAAATCTGCTATTCAAGTCGTTGTACGGTTTGTGGCGAAGCCAAAACCACAAATCTGCTGTTGTACGGCTAGTAGAGAATCCAAAACTACAAATCTGCTTTTTTACGGCCAAAAGAGAATCCAAAACTACAAATCTGCTATTCAAGTCGTTGTACGGGCAGTACAGAAGCCAAAATAAGAAATGTGCTTTTCAAGTCGTTGTACGGGCAGTACAGAAGCCAAAATCAGAAATCTGCTATTCAAGTCGTTGAACGGTGTGTGGAGAAGCCAAAACTACAAATCTGCTTTTTTTACGGCCAAAAAAGAATCCAAAACTACAAATCTGCTATTCAAGTCGTTGTACAAGCAGTACAGAAGCCAAAATAAGAAATGTGCTTTTCAAGTCGTTGTACGGGCAGTACAGAAGCCAAAATCAGAAATCTGCTATTCAAGTCGTTGTACGGTGTGTGGAGAAGCCAAAACCACAAATCTGCTTTTGTACGGCCACTATAGAAGCCAAAACCACAAATCTGCAGTTTTACGGCTAAAAGAGAAGCAAAAATCTCAAATCTGCTATTCAAGTCGTTGTACGGGCAGTACAGAAGCCAAAATAAGAAATGTGCTTTTCAAGTCGTTGTACGGGCAGTACAGAAGCCAAAATAAGAAATGTGCTTTTCAAGTCGTTGTACGGGCAGTACAGAAGCCAAAATCAGAAATCTGCTATTCAAGTCGTTGTACGGTGTGTGGAGAAGCCAAAACCACAAATCTGCTTTTGTACGGCCACTATAGAAGCCAAAACCACAAATCTGCAGTTTTACGGCCAAAAGACAAGGCAAAACCACAAATATGCTATTCAAGTCGTTGTACAGCCAGAAAAGAAGCCAAAACCAGAAATTTGCTTTTCAAGTCCTTGTATCGCCAGTACAGAAGCGCAAATACCACAAATCTGATAGTCAAGTCGTTGTACAGAAGCCAAAACCACAAATCTGCAGTTTTACGGCCAAAAGAGAAGCAAAAATCACAAATCTACTATTCAAGTCGTTGTACAGCCAGAAAAAAAGCCAAAACCATAAATCTGCTATTCAAGTCGTTGTACAGCCAGAAAAAAAAAGCCAAAACACAAATCTGCAGTTTTACAACCAAAAGAGAAGCCAAAAACACAAATCTGCTATTCAAGTCGTTGTACGGTTTGTGGAGAAGCCAAAACCACAAATCTGCTGTTGTACGGCTAGTAGAGAATCCAAAACTACAAATCTGCTTTTTTACGGCCAAAAGAGAATCCAAAACTACAAATCTGCTATTCAAGTCGTTGTACGGGCAGTACAGAAGCCAAAATAAGAAATGTGCTTTTCAAGTCGTTGTACGGGCAGTACAGAAGCCAAAATCAGAAATCTGCTATTCAAGTCGTTGAACGGTGTGTGGAGAAGCCAAAACTACAAATCTGCTTTTTTTACGGCCAAAAAAGAATCCAAAACTACAAATCTGCTATTCAAGTCGTTGTACAAGCAGTACAGAAGCCAAAATAAGAAATGTGCTTTTCAAGTCGTTGTACGGTGTGTGGAGAAGCCAAAACCACAAATCTGCTTTTGTACGGCCACTATAGAAGCCAAAACCACAAATCTGCAGTTTTACGGCTAAAAGAGAAGCAAAAATCTCAAATCTGCTATTCAAGTCGTTGTACGGTGTGTGGAGAAGCCAAAACCACAAATCTGCTTTTGTACGGCCACTATAGAAGCCAAAACCACAAATCTGCAGTTTTACGGCTAAAAGAGAAGCAAAAATCTCAAATCTGCTATTCAAGTCGTTGTACGGGCAGTACAGAAGCCAAAATAAGAAATGTGCTTTTCAAGTCGTTGTACGGGCAGTACAGAAGCCAAAATAAGAAATGTGCTTTTCAAGTCGTTGTACGGGCAGTACAGAAGCCAAAATCAGAAATCTGCTATTCAAGTCGTTGTACGGTGTGTGGAGAAGCCAAAACCACAAATCTGCTTTTGTACGGCCACTATAGAAGCCAAAACCACAAATCTGCAGTTTTACGGCCAAAAGACAAGGCAAAACCACAAATATGCTATTCAAGTCGTTGTACAGCCAGAAAAGAAGCCAAAACCAGAAATTTGCTTTTCAAGTCCTTGTATCGCCAGTACAGAAGCGCAAATACCACAAATCTGATAGTCAAGTCGTTGTACGGTTTGTAGAGAAGCCAAAACCATAAATCTGCTATTCAAGTCGTTGTACAGCCAGAAAAAAAAAGCAAAAACACAAATCTGCAGTTTTGCAGCCAAAAGAGAAGCCAAAAACACAAATCTGCTTTTGTACGGCCACTATAGAAGCCAAAACCACAAATCTGCAGTTTTACGGCTAAAAGAGAAGCAAAAATCTCAAATCTACTATTCAAGTCGTTGTACAGCCAGAAAAAAAGCCAAAACACAAATCTGCAGTTTTACTATCAAAAGATAAGCCAAAACCACAAATCTGCTATTCAAGTCGTTGTACGGTTTGTGGAGAAGCCAAAATCACAAATCTGCAGTTTTACGTCCAAAAGAGAAGCCAAAACCACAAATATGCTTTTGTAGGGCCTGTAGAGAAGACAAAACCAAAATCTGCTATTCAAGTCGTTGTACAGCCAGAAAAAAAGCCAAAACCAGAAATCTGCTATTCAAGTCGTTGGATCGCCAGTACAGAAGCGCAAATACCACAAATCTGCTAGTCAAATCGTTGTACGGTTTGTAGAGAAGCCAAAACCACAAATCTGCAGTTTTACGGCCAAAAAGAGAAGCCAAAATCACAAATCTACTATTCAAGTCGTTGTACAGCCAGAAAAAAAAGACAAAACCACAAATCTGCAGTTTTACAGCCAAAAGTGAAGCCAAAACCACAAATCTGCTATTCAAGTCGTTGTACGGTGTGTGGAGAAGCCAAGTAAGTAAGTATTCTAGTTGTTGTACGGCCAGAAAAAAAGCCAAAACCAGAAATCTGCTTTTTAAGTCGTTGTATCGCCAGGACAGAAGCGCAAATACCACAAATCTGCTAGTCAAGTCGTTGTACGGTTTGTGGAGAAGCCAAAATCACAAATCTGCTGTTTTACGTCCAAAAGAGAAGCCAAAACCACAAATCTGCTATTCAAATCGTTGTACGGCCAGAAAAAAAGCCAAAACCAGAAATCTGCTTTTCAAGTCGTTGTATCGCCAGTACAGAAGCGCCAATACCACAAATCTGCTAGTCAACTCATTGTACGGTTTATGAAGAAGCCAAAACCACAAATCTGCTTATGTACGGTCAGTAGAGAAGCCGAAACCACATATCTGCTTTTTTACGGCCAAAAGAGAATCCAAAACTAAAAATCTGCTATTCAAGTCGTTGTACGGGCAGTACAGAAGCCAAAATAAGAAATGTGCTTTTCAAGTCGTTGTACGGGCAGTACAGAAGCCAAAATAAGAAATGTGCTTTTCAAGTCGTTGTACGGGCAGTACAGAAGCCAAAATCAGAAATCTGCTATTCAAGTCGTTGTACGGTGTGTGGAGAAGCCAAAACCACAAATCTGCTTTTGTACGGCCACTATAGAAGCCAAAACCACAAATCTGCAGTTTTACGGCCAAAAGACAAGGCAAAACCACAAATATGCTATTCAAGTCGTTGTACAGCCAGAAAAGAAGCCAAAACCAGAAATTTGCTTTTCAAGTCCTTGTATCGCCAGTACAGAAGCGCAAATACCACAAATCTGATAGTCAAGTCGTTGTACAGAAGCCAAAACCACAAATCTGCAGTTTTACGGCCAAAAGAGAAGCAAAAATCACAAATCTACTATTCAAGTCGTTGTACAGCCAGAAAAAAAGCCAAAACCATAAATCTGCTATTCAAGTCGTTGTACAGCCAGAAAAAAAAAGCCAAAACACAAATCTGCAGTTTTACAGCCAAAAGAGAAGCCAAAAACACAAATCTGCTATTCAAGTCGTTGTACGGTTTGTGGAGAAGCCAAAACCACAAATCTGCTGTTGTACGGCTAGTAGAGAATCCAAAACTACAAATCTGCTTTTTTACGGCCAAAAGAGAATCCAAAACTACAAATCTGCTATTCAAGTCGTTGTACGGGCAGTACAGAAGCCAAAATAAGAAATGTGCTTTTCAAGTCGTTGTACGGGCAGTACAGAAGCCAAAATCAGAAATCTGCTATTCAAGTCGTTGAACGGTGTGTGGAGAAGCCAAAACTACAAATCTGCTTTTTTTACGGCCAAAAAAGAATCCAAAACTACAAATCTGCTATTCAAGTCGTTGTACAAGCAGTACAGAAGCCAAAATAAGAAATGTGCTTTTCAAGTCGTTGTACGGGCAGTACAGAAGCCAAAATCAGAAATCTGCTATTCAAGTCGTTGTACGGTGTGTGGAGAAGCCAAAACCACAAATCTGCTTTTGTACGGCCACTATAGAAGCCAAAACCACAAATCTGCAGTTTTACGGCTAAAAGAGAAGCAAAAATCTCAAATCTGCTATTCAAGTCGTTGTACGGGCAGTACAGAAGCCAAAATAAGAAATGTGCTTTTCAAGTCGTTGTACGGGCAGTACAGAAGCCAAAATAAGAAATGTGCTTTTCAAGTCGTTGTACGGGCAGTACAGAAGCCAAAATCAGAAATCTGCTATTCAAGTCGTTGTACGGTGTGTGGAGAAGCCAAAACCACAAATCTGCTTTTGTACGGCCACTATAGAAGCCAAAACCACAAATCTGCAGTTTTACGGCCAAAAGACAAGGCAAAACCACAAATATGCTATTCAAGTCGTTGTACAGCCAGAAAAGAAGCCAAAACCAGAAATTTGCTTTTCAAGTCCTTGTATCGCCAGTACAGAAGCGCAAATACCACAAATCTGATAGTCAAGTCGTTGTACAGAAGCCAAAACCACAAATCTGCAGTTTTACGGCCAAAAGAGAAGCAAAAATCACAAATCTACTATTCAAGTCGTTGTACAGCCAGAAAAAAAGCCAAAACCATAAATCTGCTATTCAAGTCGTTGTACAGCCAGAAAAAAAAAGCCAAAACACAAATCTGCAGTTTTACAGCCAAAAGAGAAGCCAAAAACACAAATCTGCTATTCAAGTCGTTGTACGGTTTGTGGAGAAGCCAAAACCACAAATCTGCTGTTGTACGGCTAGTAGAGAATCCAAAACTACAAATCTGCTTTTTTACGGCCAAAAGAGAATCCAAAACTACAAATCTGCTATTCAAGTCGTTGTACGGGCAGTACAGAAGCCAAAATAAGAAATGTGCTTTTCAAGTCGTTGTACGGGCAGTACAGAAGCCAAAATCAGAAATCTGCTATTCAAGTCGTTGAACGGTGTGTGGAGAAGCCAAAACTACAAATCTGCTTTTTTTACGGCCAAAAAAGAATCCAAAACTACAAATCTGCTATTCAAGTCGTTGTACAAGCAGTACAGAAGCCAAAATAAGAAATGTGCTTTTCAAGTCGTTGTACGGGCAGTACAGAAGCCAAAATCAGAAATCTGCTATTCAAGTCGTTGTACGGTGTGTGGAGAAGCCAAAACCACAAATCTGCTTTTGTACGGCCACTATAGAAGCCAAAACCACAAATCTGCAGTTTTACGGCTAAAAGAGAAGCAAAAATCTCAAATCTGCTATTCAAGTCGTTGTACGGGCAGTACAGAAGCCAAAATAAGAAATGTGCTTTTCAAGTCGTTGTACGGGCAGTACAGAAGCCAAAATAAGAAATGTGCTTTTCAAGTCGTTGTACGGGCAGTACAGAAGCCAAAATCAGAAATCTGCTATTCAAGTCGTTGTACGGTGTGTGGAGAAGCCAAAACCACAAATCTGCTTTTGTACGGCCACTATAGAAGCCAAAACCACAAATCTGCAGTTTTACGGCCAAAAGACAAGGCAAAACCACAAATATGCTATTCAAGTCGTTGTACAGCCAGAAAAGAAGCCAAAACCAGAAATTTGCTTTTCAAGTCCTTGTATCGCCAGTACAGAAGCGCAAATACCACAAATCTGATAGTCAAGTCGTTGTACGGTTTGTAGAGAAGCCAAAACCATAAATCTGCTATTCAAGTCGTTGTACAGCCAGAAAAAAAAAGCAAAAACACAAATCTGCAGTTTTGCAGCCAAAAGAGAAGCCAAAAACACAAATCTGCTTTTGTACGGCCACTATAGAAGCCAAAACCACAAATCTGCAGTTTTACGGCTAAAAGAGAAGCAAAAATCTCAAATCTACTATTCAAGTCGTTGTACAGCCAGAAAAAAAGCCAAAACACAAATCTGCAGTTTTACTATCAAAAGATAAGCCAAAACCACAAATCTGCTATTCAAGTCGTTGTACGGTTTGTGGAGAAGCCAAAATCACAAATCTGCAGTTTTACGTCCAAAAGAGAAGCCAAAACCACAAATATGCTTTTGTAGGGCCTGTAGAGAAGACAAAACCAAAATCTGCTATTCAAGTCGTTGTACAGCCAGAAAAAAAGCCAAAACCAGAAATCTGCTATTCAAGTCGTTGGATCGCCAGTACAGAAGCGCAAATACCACAAATCTGCTAGTCAAATCGTTGTACGGTTTGTAGAGAAGCCAAAACCACAAATCTGCAGTTTTACGGCCAAAAAGAGAAGCCAAAATCACAAATCTACTATTCAAGTCGTTGTACAGCCAGAAAAAAAAGACAAAACCACAAATCTGCAGTTTTACAGCCAAAAGTGAAGCCAAAACCACAAATCTGCTATTCAAGTCGTTGTACGGTGTGTGGAGAAGCCAAGTAAGTAAGTATTCTAGTTGTTGTACGGCCAGAAAAAAAGCCAAAACCAGAAATCTGCTTTTTAAGTCGTTGTATCGCCAGGACAGAAGCGCAAATACCACAAATCTGCTAGTCAAGTCGTTGTACGGTTTGTGGAGAAGCCAAAATCACAAATCTGCTGTTTTACGTCCAAAAGAGAAGCCAAAACCACAAATCTGCTATTCAAATCGTTGTACGGCCAGAAAAAAAGCCAAAACCAGAAATCTGCTTTTCAAGTCGTTGTATCGCCAGTACAGAAGCGCCAATACCACAAATCTGCTAGTCAACTCATTGTACGGTTTATGAAGAAGCCAAAACCACAAATCTGCTTATGTACGGTCAGTAGAGAAGCCGAAACCACATATCTGCTTTTTTACGGCCAAAAGAGAATCCAAAACTAAAAATCTGCTATTCAAGTCGTTGTACGGGCAGTACAGAAGCCAAAATAAGAAATGTGCTTTTCAAGTCGTTGTACGGGCAGTACAGAAGCCAAAATCAGAAATCTGCTATTCAAGTCGTTGTACGGTGTGTGGAGAAGCCAAAACCACAAATCTGCTTTTGTACGGCCACTATAGAAGCCAAAACCACAAATCTGCAGTTTTACGGCCAAAAGACAAGGCAAAACCACAAATATGCTATTCAAGTCGTTGTACAGCCAGAAAAGAAGCCAAAACCAGAAATTTGCTTTTCAAGTCCTTGTATCGCCAGTACAGAAGCGCAAATACCACAAATCTGATAGTCAAGTCGTTGTACGGTTTGTAGAGAAGCCAAAACCATAAATCTGCTATTCAAGTCGTTGTACAGCCAGAAAAAAAAAGCAAAAACACAAATCTGCAGTTTTACAGCCAAAAGAGAAGCCAAAAACACAAATCTGCTTTTGTACGGCCACTATAGAAGCCAAAACCACAAATCTGCAGTTTTACGGCTAAAAGAGAAGCAAAAATCTCAAATCTACTATTCAAGTCGTTGTACAGCCAGAAAAAAAGCCAAAACACAAATCTGCAGTTTTACTATCAAAAGATAAGCCAAAACCACAAATCTGCTATTCAAGTCGTTGTACGGTTTGTGGAGAAGCCAAAATCACAAATCTGCAGTTTTACGTCCAAAAGAGAAGCCAAAACCACAAATATGCTTTTGTAGGGCCTGTAGAGAAGACAAAACCAAAATCTGCTATTCAAGTCGTTGTACAGCCAGAAAAAAAGCCAAAACCAGAAATCTGCTATTCAAGTTGTTGGATCGTTAGTACAGAAGCGCAAATACCACAAATCTGCTAGTCAAGTCGTTGTACGGTTTGTAGAGAAGCCAAAACCACAAATCTGCAGTTTTACGGCCAAAAAGAGAAGCCAAAATCACAAATCTACTATTCAAGTCGTTGTACAGCCAGAAAAAAAAGACAAAACCACAAATCTGCAGTTTTACAGCCAAAAGTGAAGCCAAAACCACAAATCTGCTATTCAAGTCGTTGTACGGTGTGTGGAGAAGCCAAGTAAGTAAGTATTCTAGTTGTTGTACGGCCAGAAAAAAAGCCAAAACCAGAAATCTGCTTTTCAAGTCGTTGTATCGCCAGGACAGAAGCGCAAATACCACAAATCTGCTAGTCAAGTCGTTGTACGGTTTGTGGAGAAGCCAAAATCACAAATCTGCTGTTTTACGTCCAAAAGAGAAGCCAAAACCACAAATCTGCTATTCAAATCGTTGTACGGCCAGAAAAAAAGCCAAAACCAGAAATCTGCTTTTCAAGTCGTTGTATCGCCAATACAGAAGCGCCAATACCACAAATCTGCTAGTCAACTCATTGTACGGTTTATGAAGAAGCCAAAACCACAAATCTGCTTTTGTACGGTCAGTAGAGAAGCCGAAACCACATATCTGCTTTTTTACGGCCAAGCAGAATCCAAAACTACAAATCTGCTATTCAAGTCGTTGTACGGGCAGTACAGAAGCCAAAATAAGAAATGTGCTTTTCAAGTCGTTTTACGGGCAGTACAGAAGCCAAAATCAGAAATGAGCTTTTCAAGTCGTTGTTCAGGCAGTACAGAAGCCAAAATCAGAAATCTGCTATTCAAGTCGTTGTGCGGTGTGTGGAGAAGCCAAAACCACAAATCTGCTTTTTTTACGGCCAAAAAAGAATCCAAAACTACAAATCTGCTATTCAAGTCGTTGTACGGGCAGTACAGAAGCCAAAATAAGAAATATGCTTTTCAAGTCGTTGTACGGGCAGTACAGAAGCCAAAATCAGAAATCTGCTATTCAAGTCGTTGTACGGTGTGTGGAGAAGCCAAAACCACAAATCTGCTTTTGTACGGCCTGTAGAGAAGACAAAACCAAAATCTGCTGTTTTACGGCCAAAAGAAAAGCCAAAACCACAAATCTGCTTTCCAAGTCGTTGTACTGTTTGTGGAGAAACTAAAACCACAATTCTGCTGTTGTACGGCTAGTAGAGAATCCAAAACTGCAGATTTGTAGTTTTACGCCCAGAAAAGGAGCCAAAACCAGAAATCTGCTTTTCAAGTCGTTGTATCGCCAGTACAGAAGCGCCAATACCACAAATCTGCTAGTCAACTCGTTGTACGGTTTATGAAGAAGCAAAAACCACAAATCTGCTTTTGTACGGCCAGTAGAGAAGCCGAAACCACAAATCTGCTATTCAAGTCGTTGTACGGGCAGTACAGAAGCCAAAATCAGAAATGAGCTTTTCAAGTCGTTGTACGGGCAGTACAGAAGCCAAAATCAGAAATCTGCTATTCAAGTCGTTGTACGGTGTGTGGAGAAGCCAAAACCACAAATCTGCTTTTTTTACGGCCAAAAAAGAATCCAAAACTACAAATCTGCTATTCAAGTCGTTGTACGGGCAGTACAGAAGCCAAAATAAGAAATGTGCTTTTCAAGTCGTTGTACGGGCAGTACAGAAGCCAAAATCAGAAATCTGCTATTCAAGTCGTTGTACGGTGTGTGGAGAAGCCAAAACCACAAATCTGCTTTTTTTGCGGATAAAAAAGAATCCAAAACTACAAATCTGCTATTCAAGTCGTTGTACGGGCAGTACAGAAGCCAAAATAAGAAATGTGCTTTTCAAGTCGTTGTACGGGCAGTACAGAAGCCAAAATCAGAAATCTGCTATTCTAGTCGTTGTACGGTGTGTGGAGAAGCCAAAACCACAAATGTGATGCAACCCCACGGAATGGTACTGAAGTCGGCAAAATAGGATATTTAGTTTAATGTATTGAATTAAAGCTAATTCATTTATCTACATGTCGGTGAAAAAATCTTTAAAATCCATTTCTTAGTTCAAAAGTTATTCAAAATTACGTAAGTTAAGGTAAGGGAAATCCTTTTGGAGAAAAATGAAAAAGAAAACAGTACCGATTTTTTTAAAATTTAGCATTGCAACAGATAATTAATTATTTTCAGGACGAACAAATATTAACCAATCGTCATGAAATTTAATAAACATAATCATAATGAATAAATTCACAAGCCCTTAAAGTTTTAAATGTTTTAGGTAATAAATATTACATTTTTAAATAATTTAATGTTTAGAGCACATTTCGCGTGATTTTATACAAAAGCTGCATAAAAACACATTTTTGAGTAATTTTAAAAAATCATTTTAGCTTGAAAATTTCACAGCTATAAGTTAAGGTATTCAGCATTACAAATCAATAATAATCTAAAAAACGACCTAGAACCCATTTCTTTACATTTTTTTGCATTTATTTAAAAATCAGTTTTACCGACATCCGTACCGATTCGTGGGGTCGCATCACAAATCTGCTTTTGTACGGCCACTATAGAAGCCAAAACTAAAAATCTGCAGTTTTACGGCTAAAAGAGAAGCAAAAATCTCAAATCTGCTATTCAAGTCGTTGTACGGGCAGTACAGAAGCCAAAATAAGAAATGTGCTTTTCAAGTCGTTGTACGGGCAGTACAGAAGCCAAAATAAGAAATGTGCTTTTCAAGTCGTTGTACGGGCAGTACAGAAGCCAAAATCAGAAATCTGCTATTCCAGTCGTTGTACGGTGTGTGGAGAAGCCAAAACCACAAATCTGCTTTTGTACGGCCACTATAGAAGCCAAAACCACAAATCTGCAGTTTTACGGCCAAAAGACAAGGCAAAACCACAAATATGCTATTCAAGTCGTTGTACAGCCAGAAAAAAAGCCAAAACCAGAAATCTGCTTTTCAAGTCGTTGTATCGCCAGGACAGAAGCGCAAATACCACAAATCTGCTTTTGTACGGCCACTATAGAAGCCAAAACCACAAATCTGCAGTTTTACGGCTAAAAGAGAAGCAAAAATCTCAAATCTACTATTCAAGTCGTTGTACAGCCAGAAAAAAAGCCAAAACACAAATCTGCAGTTTTACAATCAAAAGAGAAGCCAAAACCACAAATCTGCTATTCAAGTCGTTGTACGGTTTGTGGAGAAGCCAAAATCACAAATCTGCAGTTTTACGTCCAAAAGAGAAGCCAAAACCACAAATATGCTTTTGTAGGGCCTGTAGAGAAGACAAAACCAAAATCTGCTATTCAAGTCGTTGTACAGCCAGAAAAAAAGCCAAAACCAGAAATCTGCTATTCAAGTCGTTGGATCGCCAGTACAGAAGCGCAAATACCACAAAACTGCTAGTCAAGTCGTTGTACGGTTTGTAGAGAAGCCAAAACCACAAATCTGCTGTTTTACGTCCAAAAGAGAAGCCAAAACCACAAATCTGCTATTCAAATCGTTGTACGGCCATAAAAAAAGCCAAAACCAGAAATCTGCTTTTCAAGTCGTTGTATCGCCAGTACAGAAGCACCAATACCACAAATCTGCTAGTCAACTCGTTGTACGGTTTATGAAGAAGCTAAAATCACAAATCTGCTTATGTACGGTCAGTAGAGAAGCCGAAACCACATATCTGCTTTTTTACGGCCAAAAGAGAATCCAAAACTAAAAATCTGCTATTCAAGTCGTTGTACGGGCAGTACAGAAGCCAAAATAAGAAATGTGCTTTTCAAGTCGTTGTACGGGCAGTACAGAAGCCAAAATAAGAAATGTGCTTTTCAAGTCGTTGTACGGGCAGTACAGAAGCCAAAATCAGAAATCTGCTATTCAAGTCGTTGTACGGTGTGTGGAGAAGCCAAAACCACAAATCTGCGTTTGTACGGCCACTATAGAAGCCAAAACCACAAATCTGCAGTTTTACGGCCAAAAGACAAGGCAAAACCACAAATATGCTATTCAAGTCGTTGTACAGCCAGAAAAGAAGCCAAAACCAGAAATTTGCTTTTCAAGTCCTTGTATCGCCAGTACAGAAGCGCAAATACCACAAATCTGATAGTCAAGTCGTTGTACAGAAGCCAAAACCACAAATCTGCAGTTTTACGGCCAAAAGAGAAGCAAAAATCACAAATCTACTATTCAAGTCGTTGTACAGCCAGAAAAAAAGCCAAAACCATAAATCTGCTATTCAAGTCGTTGTACAGCCAGAAAAAAAAAGCCAAAACACAAATCTGCAGTTTTACAGCCAAAAGAGAAGCCAAAAACACAAATCTGCTATTCAAGTCGTTGTACGGTTTGTGGAGAAGCCAAAACCACAAATCTGCTGTTGTACGGCTAGTAGAGAATCCAAAACTACAAATCTGCTTTTTTACGGCCAAAAGAGAATCCAAAACTACAAATCTGCTATTCAAGTCGTTGTACGGGCAGTACAGAAGCCAAAATAAGAAATGTGCTTTTCAAGTCGTTGTACGGGCAGTACAGAAGCCAAAATCAGAAATCTGCTATTCAAGTCGTTGAACGGTGTGTGGAGAAGCCAAAACTACAAATCTGCTTTTTTTACGGCCAAAAAAGAATCCAAAACTACAAATCTGCTATTCAAGTCGTTGTACAAGCAGTACAGAAGCCAAAATAAGAAATGTGCTTTTCAAGTCGTTGTACGGGCAGTACAGAAGCCAAAATCAGAAATCTGCTATTCAAGTCGTTGTACGGTGTGTGGAGAAGCCAAAACCACAAATCTGCTTTTGTACGGCCACTATAGAAGCCAAAACCACAAATCTGCAGTTTTACGGCTAAAAGAGAAGCAAAAATCTCAAATCTGCTATTCAAGTCGTTGTACGGGCAGTACAGAAGCCAAAATAAGAAATGTGCTTTTCAAGTCGTTGTACGGGCAGTACAGAAGCCAAAATAAGAAATGTGCTTTTCAAGTCGTTGTACGGGCAGTACAGAAGCCAAAATCAGAAATCTGCTATTCAAGTCGTTGTACGGTGTGTGGAGAAGCCAAAACCACAAATCTGCTTTTGTACGGCCACTATAGAAGCCAAAACCACAAATCTGCAGTTTTACGGCCAAAAGACAAGGCAAAACCACAAATATGCTATTCAAGTCGTTGTACAGCCAGAAAAGAAGCCAAAACCAGAAATTTGCTTTTCAAGTCCTTGTATCGCCAGTACAGAAGCGCAAATACCACAAATCTGATAGTCAAGTCGTTGTACAGAAGCCAAAACCACAAATCTGCAGTTTTACGGCCAAAAGAGAAGCAAAAATCACAAATCTACTATTCAAGTCGTTGTACAGCCAGAAAAAAAGCCAAAACCATAAATCTGCTATTCAAGTCGTTGTACAGCCAGAAAAAAAAAGCCAAAACACAAATCTGCAGTTTTAAAGCCAAAAGAGAAGCCAAAAACACAAATCTGCTATTCAAGTCGTTGTACGGTTTGTGGAGAAGCCAAAACCACAAATCTGCTGTTGTACGGCTAGTAGAGAATCCAAAACTACAAATCTGCTTTTTTACGGCCAAAAGAGAATCCAAAACTACAAATCTGCTATTCAAGTCGTTGTACGGGCAGTACAGAAGCCAAAATAAGAAATGTGCTTTTCAAGTCGTTGTACGGGCAGTACAGAAGCCAAAATCAGAAATCTGCTATTCAAGTCGTTGAACGGTGTGTGGAGAAGCCAAAACTACAAATCTGCTTTTTTTACGGCCAAAAAAGAATCCAAAACTACAAATCTGCTATTCAAGTCGTTGTACAAGCAGTACAGAAGCCAAAATAAGAAATGTGCTTTTCAAGTCGTTGTACGGGCAGTACAGAAGCCAAAATCAGAAATCTGCTATTCAAGTCGTTGTACGGTGTGTGGAGAAGCCAAAACCACAAATCTGCTTTTGTACGGCCACTATAGAAGCCAAAACCACAAATCTGCAGTTTTACGGCTAAAAGAGAAGCAAAAATCTCAAATCTGCTATTCAAGTCGTTGTACGGGCAGTACAGAAGCCAAAATAAGAAATGTGCTTTTCAAGTCGTTGTACGGGCAGTACAGAAGCCAAAATAAGAAATGTGCTTTTCAAGTCGTTGTACGGGCAGTACAGAAGCCAAAATCAGAAATCTGCTATTCAAGTCGTTGTACGGTGTGTGGAGAAGCCAAAACCACAAATCTGCTTTTGTACGGCCACTATAGAAGCCAAAACCACAAATCTGCAGTTTTACGGCCAAAAGACAAGGCAAAACCACAAATATGCTATTCAAGTCGTTGTACAGCCAGAAAAGAAGCCAAAACCAGAAATTTGCTTTTCAAGTCCTTGTATCGCCAGTACAGAAGCGCAAATACCACAAATCTGATAGTCAAGTCGTTGTACGGTTTGTAGAGAAGCCAAAACCATAAATCTGCTATTCAAGTCGTTGTACAGCCAGAAAAAAAAAGCAAAAACACAAATCTGCAGTTTTGCAGCCAAAAGAGAAGCCAAAAACACAAATCTGCTTTTGTACGGCCACTATAGAAGCCAAAACCACAAATCTGCAGTTTTACGGCTAAAAGAGAAGCAAAAATCTCAAATCTACTATTCAAGTCGTTGTACAGCCAGAAAAAAAGCCAAAACACAAATCTGCAGTTTTACTATCAAAAGATAAGCCAAAACCACAAATCTGCTATTCAAGTCGTTGTACGGTTTGTGGAGAAGCCAAAATCACAAATCTGCAGTTTTACGTCCAAAAGAGAAGCCAAAACCACAAATATGCTTTTGTAGGGCCTGTAGAGAAGACAAAACCAAAATCTGCTATTCAAGTCGTTGTACAGCCAGAAAAAAAGCCAAAACCAGAAATCTGCTATTCAAGTCGTTGGATCGCCAGTACAGAAGCGCAAATACCACAAATCTGCTAGTCAAATCGTTGTACGGTTTGTAGAGAAGCCAAAACCACAAATCTGCAGTTTTACGGCCAAAAAGAGAAGCCAAAATCACAAATCTACTATTCAAGTCGTTGTACAGCCAGAAAAAAAAGACAAAACCACAAATCTGCAGTTTTACAGCCAAAAGTGAAGCCAAAACCACAAATCTGCTATTCAAGTCGTTGTACGGTGTGTGGAGAAGCCAAGTAAGTAAGTATTCTAGTTGTTGTACGGCCAGAAAAAAAGCCAAAACCAGAAATCTGCTTTTTAAGTCGTTGTATCGCCAGGACAGAAGCGCAAATACCACAAATCTGCTAGTCAAGTCGTTGTACGGTTTGTGGAGAAGCCAAAATCACAAATCTGCTGTTTTACGTCCAAAAGAGAAGCCAAAACCACAAATCTGCTATTCAAATCGTTGTACGGCCAGAAAAAAAGCCAAAACCAGAAATCTGCTTTTCAAGTCGTTGTATCGCCAGTACAGAAGCGCCAATACCACAAATCTGCTAGTCAACTCATTGTACGGTTTATGAAGAAGCCAAAACCACAAATCTGCTTATGTACGGTCAGTAGAGAAGCCGAAACCACATATCTGCTTTTTTACGGCCAAAAGAGAATCCAAAACTAAAAATCTGCTATTCAAGTCGTTGTACGGGCAGTACAGAAGCCAAAATAAGAAATGTGCTTTTCAAGTCGTTGTACGGGCAGTACAGAAGCCAAAATCAGAAATCTGCTATTCAAGTCGTTGTACGGTGTGTGGAGAAGCCAAAACCACAAATCTGCTTTTGTACGGCCACTATAGAAGCCAAAACCACAAATCTGCAGTTTTACGGCCAAAAGACAAGGCAAAACCACAAATATGCTATTCAAGTCGTTGTACAGCCAGAAAAGAAGCCAAAACCAGAAATTTGCTTTTCAAGTCCTTGTATCGCCAGTACAGAAGCGCAAATACCACAAATCTGATAGTCAAGTCGTTGTACGGTTTGTAGAGAAGCCAAAACCATAAATCTGCTATTCAAGTCGTTGTACAGCCAGAAAAAAAAAGCAAAAACACAAATCTGCAGTTTTACAGCCAAAAGAGAAGCCAAAAACACAAATCTGCTTTTGTACGGCCACTATAGAAGCCAAAACCACAAATCTGCAGTTTTACGGCTAAAAGAGAAGCAAAAATCTCAAATCTACTATTCAAGTCGTTGTACAGCCAGAAAAAAAGCCAAAACACAAATCTGCAGTTTTACTATCAAAAGATAAGCCAAAACCACAAATCTGCTATTCAAGTCGTTGTACGGTTTGTGGAGAAGCCAAAATCACAAATCTGCAGTTTTACGTCCAAAAGAGAAGCCAAAACCACAAATATGCTTTTGTAGGGCCTGTAGAGAAGACAAAACCAAAATCTGCTATTCAAGTCGTTGTACAGCCAGAAAAAAAGCCAAAACCAGAAATCTGCTATTCAAGTTGTTGGATCGTTAGTACAGAAGCGCAAATACCACAAATCTGCTAGTCAAGTCGTTGTACGGTTTGTAGAGAAGCCAAAACCACAAATCTGCAGTTTTACGGCCAAAAAGAGAAGCCAAAATCACAAATCTACTATTCAAGTCGTTGTACAGCCAGAAAAAAAAGACAAAACCACAAATCTGCAGTTTTACAGCCAAAAGTGAAGCCAAAACCACAAATCTGCTATTCAAGTCGTTGTACGGTGTGTGGAGAAGCCAAGTAAGTAAGTATTCTAGTTGTTGTACGGCCAGAAAAAAAGCCAAAACCAGAAATCTGCTTTTCAAGTCGTTGTATCGCCAGGACAGAAGCGCAAATACCACAAATCTGCTAGTCAAGTCGTTGTACGGTTTGTGGAGAAGCCAAATTCACAAATCTGCTGTTTTACGTCCAAAAGAGAAGCCAAAACCACAAATCTGCTATTCAAATCGTTGTACGGCCAGAAAAAAAGCCAAAACCAGAAATCTGCTTTTCAAGTCGTTGTATCGCCAATACAGAAGCGCCAATACCACAAATCTGCTAGTCAACTCATTGTACGGTTTATGAAGAAGCCAAAACCACAAATCTGCTTTTGTACGGTCAGTAGAGAAGCCGAAACCACATATCTGCTTTTTTACGGCCAAGCAGAATCCAAAACTACAAATCTGCTATTCAAGTCGTTGTACGGGCAGTACAGAAGCCAAAATAAGAAATGTGCTTTTCAAGTCGTTTTACGGGCAGTACAGAAGCCAAAATCAGAAATGAGCTTTTCAAGTCGTTGTTCAGGCAGTACAGAAGCCAAAATCAGAAATCTGCTATTCAAGTCGTTGTGCGGTGTGTGGAGAAGCCAAAACCACAAATCTGCTTTTTTTACGGCCAAAAAAGAATCCAAAACTACAAATCTGCTATTCAAGTCGTTGTACGGGCAGTACAGAAGCCAAAATAAGAAATATGCTTTTCAAGTCGTTGTACGGGCAGTACAGAAGCCAAAATCAGAAATCTGCTATTCAAGTCGTTGTACGGTGTGTGGAGAAGCCAAAACCACAAATCTGCTTTTGTACGGCCTGTAGAGAAGACAAAACCAAAATCTGCTGTTTTACGGCCAAAAGAAAAGCCAAAACCACAAATCTGCTTTCCAAGTCGTTGTACTGTTTGTGGAGAAACTAAAACCACAATTCTGCTGTTGTACGGCTAGTAGAGAATCCAAAACTACAAATCTGCAGTTTTACGTCCAGAAAAGGAGCCAAAACCAGAAATGTGCTTTTCAAGTCGTTGTATCGCCAGTACAGAAGCGCCAATACCACAAATCAACTAGTCAACTCGTTGTACGGTTTATGAAGAAGCCAAAACCACAAATCTGTATTTGTACGGCCAGTAGAGAAGCCGAAACCACACATCTGCTTTTTTACGGCCAAAAGAGAATCCAAAACTACAAATCTGCTATTCAAGACGTTGTACGGGCAGTACAGAGCCAAAATCAGAAATGAGCTTTTCAAGTCGTTGTACGGGCAGTACAGAAGCCAAAATCAGAAATCTGCTATTCAAGTCGTTGTACGGTGTGTGGAGAAGCCAAAACCTCAAATCTGCTTTTTTACGGCCAAAAAAGAATCCAAAACTACAAATCTGCTATTCAAGTCGTTGTACTAGCAGTACAAAAGCCAAAATCAGAAATGAGCTTTTCAAGTCATTGTACGGGCAGTACAGAAGCCAAAATCAGAAATCTGCTATTCAAGTCGTGTTACGGTGTGTGGAGAAGCCAAAACCACAAATCTGCTTTTGTAGGGCCTGTAGAGAAGACAAAACCAAAATCTGCTATTCAAGTCGTTGTACAGCCAGAAAAAAAGCCAAACCAGAAATCTACTATTCAAGTCGTTTCATCGCCAGTACAGAAGCGCAAATACCACAAATCTGCTAGTCAAGTCGTTGTACGGTTTGTAGAGAAGCCAAAACCACAAATCTGCAGTTTTACGGCCAAAAAGAGAAGCCAAAATCACAAATCTACTATTCAAGTCGTTGTACAGCCAGAAAAAAAAGCCAAAACCACAAATCTGCAGTTTTACAGCCAAAAGTGAAGCCAAAACCACAAATCTGCTATTCAAATCGTTGTACGGTGTGTGGAGAAGCCAAGTAAGTAAGTATTCTAGTTGTTGTACGGCCAGAAAAAAAGCCAAAACCAGAAATCTATTTTTCAAGTCGTATCGCCAGGACAGAAGCGCAAATACCACAAATCTGCTAGTCAAGTCGTTGTACGGTTTGTGGAGAAGCCAAAATCACAAATCTGCTTTTTTACGGCCAAAAGAGAATCCAAAACTAAAAACCTGCTATTCAAGTCGTTGTACGGGCAGTACAGAAGCCAAAATAAGAAATGTGCTTTTCAAGTCGTTGTACGGGCGGTACAGAAGCCAAAATAAGAAATGTGCTTTTCAAGTCGTTGTACGGGCAGTACAGAAGCCAAAATAAGAAATGTGCTTTTCAAGTCGTTGTACGGGCGGTACAGAAGCCAAAATAAGAAATGTGCTATTCAAGTCGTTGTACGGTGTGTGGAGAAGCCAAAACCACAAATCTGCTTTTGTACGGCCACTATAGAAGCCAAAACCACAAATCTGCTGTTTTACGGCGAAAAGAGAAGCCAAAACCACAAATATGCTTTTTAAGTCGTTAAAAAGCCAGGAAAAAGCCAAAACCAGAAATCTGCTATTCAAGTCGTTGTACGGTTTGTGGAGAAACTAAATTCACAATTCTGCTTTTGTACGGCTAGTAGAGAATCCAAAACTACAAATCTGCAGTTTTACGGCCAAAAGAGAAGCACAAAACCACAAATCTGCTATTTAAGTCGTTGTACGGCCAAAAGAGAATCCAAAACTACAAATCTGCTATTCAAGTCGTTGTACGGGCAGTACAGAAGCCAAAATAAGAAATCTGCTATTCAAGTCGTTGTACGTTGTGTTAAGAAGCCAAAACCACAAATCTGCTTTTGTACGGCCTGTAGAGAAGACAAAACCAAAATCTGCTGTTTTACGGCCAAAAGAGAAGTCAAAACCAGAAATCTGCAATTCAAGTCGTTGTACGGTTTGTGGAGAAACTAAAACCTTAATTCTGCTGTTGTACGGCTAGTAGAAATGCCAAAACTACAAATCTGCTTTTTTACGGCCAAAAGAGAATCCAAAACTAAAAATCTGCTATTCAAGTCGTTGTACGGGCAGTACAGAAGCCAAAATAAGAAATGTGCTTTTCAAGTCGTTGTACGGGCAGTACAGAAGCCAAAATAAGAAATGTGCTTTTCAAGTCGTTGTACGGGCAGTACAGAAGCCAAAATCAGAAATCTGCTATTCAAGTCGTTGTACGGTGTGTGGAGAAGCCAAAACCACAAATCTGCTTTTGTACGGCCACTATAGAAGCCAAAACCACAAATCTGCAGTTTTACGGCCAAAAGACAAGGCAAAACCACAAATATGCTATTCAAGTCGTTGTACAGCCAGAAAAGAAGCCAAAACCAGAAATTTGCTTTTCAAGTCCTTGTATCGCCAGTACAGAAGCGCAAATACCACAAATCTGATAGTCAAGTCGTTGTACGGTTTGTAGAGAAGCCAAAACCACAAATCTGCAGTTTTACGGCCAAAAGAGAAGCAAAAATCACAAATCTACTATTCAAGTCGTTGTACAGCCAGAAAAAAAGCCAAAACCATAAATCTGCTATTCAAGTCGTTGTACAGCCAGAAAAAAAAAGCCAAAACACAAATCTGCAGTTTTACAGCCAAAAGAGAAGCCAAAAACACAAATCTGCTATTCAAGTCGTTGTACGGTTTGTGGAGAAGCCAAAACCACAAATCTGCTGTTGTACGGCTAGTAGAGAATCCAAAACCACAAATCTGCTTTTTTACGGCCAAAAGAGAATCCAAAACTACAAATCTGCTATTCAAGTCGTTGTACGGGCAGTACAGAAGCCAAAATCAGAAATGAGCTTTTCAAGTCGTTGTACGGGCAGTACAGAAGCCAAAATCAGAAATCTGCTATTCAAGTCGTTGTACGGTGTGTGGAGAAGCCAAAACCACAAATCTGCTTTTTTTACGGCCAAAAAAGAATCCAAAACTACAAATCTGCTATTCAAGTCGTTGTACGGGCAGTACGGAAGCCAAAATAAGAAATGTGCTTTTCAAGTCGTTGTACGGGCAGTACAGAAGCCAAAATCAGAAATCTGCTATTCAAGTCGTTGTACGGTATGTGGAGAAGCCGAAACCACAAATCTGCTTTTTTTACGGCCAAAAAAGAATCCAAAACTACAAATCTGCTATTCAAGTCGTTGTACGGGCAGTACAGAAGCCAAAATAAGAAATGTGCTTTTCAAGTCGTTGTACGGGCAGTACAGAAGCCAAAATCAGAAATCTGCTATTCAAGTCGTTGTACGGTGTGTGGAGAAGCCAAAACCACAAATCTGCTTTTGTACGGCCACTATAGAAGCCAAAACCACAAATCTGCAGTTTTACGGCTAAAAGAGAAGCAAAAATCTCAAATCTGCTATTCAAGTCGTTGTACGGGCAGTACAGAGGCCAAAATAAGAAATGTGCTTTTCAAGTCGTTGTACGGGCAGTACAGAAGCCAAAATAAGAAATGTGCTTTTCAAGTCGTTGTACGGGCAGTACAGAAGCCAAAATCAGAAATCTGCTATTCAAGTCGTTGTACGGTGTGTGGAGAAGCCAAAACCACAAATCTGCTTTTGTACGGCCACTATAGAAGCCAAAACCACAAATCTGCAGTTTTACGGCCAAAAGACAAGGCGAAACCACAAATATGCTATTCAAGTCGTTGTACAGCCAGAAAAGAAGCCAAAACCAGAAATTTGCTTTTCAAGTCCTTGTATCGCCAGTACAGAAGCGCAAATACCACAAATCTGATAGTCAAGTCGTTGTACGGTTTGTAGAGAAGCCAAAACCATAAATCTGCTATTCAAGTCGTTGTACAGCCAGAAAAAAAAAGCCAAAACACAAATCTGCAGTTTTACAGCCAAAAGAGAAGCCAAAAACACAAATCTGCTTTTGTACGGCCACTATAGAAGCCAAAACCACAAATCTGCAGTTTTACGGCTAAAAGAGAAGCAAAAATCTCAAATCTACTATTCAAGTCGTTGTACAGCCAGAAAAAAAGCCAAAACACAAATCTGCAGTTTTACTATCAAAAGATAAGCCAAAACCACAAATCTGCTATTCAAGTCGTTGTACGGTTTGTGGAGAAGCCAAAATCACAAATCTGCAGTTTTACGTCCAAAAGAGAAGCCAAAACCACAAATATGCTTTTGTAGGGCCTGTAGAGAAGACAAAACCAAAATCTGCTATTCAAGTCGTTGTACAGCCAGAAAAAAAGCCAAAACCAGAAATCTGCTATTCAAGTCGTTGGATCGTTAGTACAGAAGCGCAAATACCACAAATCTGCTAGTCAAGTCGTTGTACGGTTTGTAGAGAAGCCAAAACCACAAATCTGCAGTTTTACGGCCAAAAAGAGAAGCCAAAATCACAAATCTACTATTCAAGTCGTTGTACAGCCAGAAAAAAAAGACAAAACCACAAATCTGCAGTTTTACAGCCAAAAGTGAAGCCAAAACCACAAATCTGCTATTCAAGTCGTTGTACGGTGTGTGGAGAAGCCAAGTAAGTAAGTATTCTAGTTGTTGTACGGCCAGAAAAAAAGCCAAAACCAGAAATCTGCTTTTCAAGTCGTTGTATCGCCAGGACAGAAGCGCAAATACCACAAATCTGCTAGTCAAGTCGTTGTACGGTTTGTGGAGAAGCCAAAATCACAAATCTGCTGTTTTACGTCCAAAAGAGAAGCCAAAACCACAAATCTGCTATTCAAATCGTTGTACGGCCAGAAAAAAAGCCAAAACCAGAAATCTGCTTTTCAAGTCGTTGTATCGCCAATACAGAAGCGCCAATACCACAAATCTGCTAGTCAACTCATTGTACGGTTTATGAAGAAGCCAAAACCACAAATCTGCTTTTGTACGGTCAGTAGAGAAGCCGAAACCACATATCTGCTTTTTTACGGCCAAGCAGAATCCAAAACTACAAATCTGCTATTCAAGTCGTTGTACGGGCAGTACAGAAGCCAAAATAAGAAATGTGCTTTTCAAGTCGTTTTACGGGCAGTACAGAAGCCAAAATCAGAAATGAGCTTTTCAAGTCGTTGTTCAGGCAGTACAGAAGCCAAAATCAGAAATCTGCTATTCAAGTCGTTGTGCGGTGTGTGGAGAAGCCAAAACCACAAATCTGCTTTTTTTACGGCCAAAAAAGAATCCAAAACTACAAATCTGCTATTCAAGTCGTTGTACGGGCAGTACAGAAGCCAAAATAAGAAATATGCTTTTCAAGTCGTTGTACGGGCAGTACAGAAGCCAAAATCAGAAATCTGCTATTCAAGTCGTTGTACGGTGTGTGGAGAAGCCAAAACCACAAATCTGCTTTTGTACGGCCTGTAGAGAAGACAAAACCAAAATCTGCTGTTTTACGGCCAAAAGAAAAGCCAAAACCACAAATCTGCTTTCCAAGTCGTTGTACTGTTTGTGGAGAAACTAAAACCACAATTCTGCTGTTGTACGGCTAGTAGAGAATCCAAAACTACAAATCTGCAGTTTTACGTCCAGAAAAGGAGCCAAAACCAGAAATGTGCTTTTCAAGTCGTTGTATCGCCAGTACAGAAGCGCCAATACCACAAATCAACTAGTCAACTCGTTGTACGGTTTATGAAGAAGCCAAAACCACAAATCTGTATTTGTACGGCCAGTAGAGAAGCCGAAACCACACATCTGCTTTTTTACGGCCAAAAGAGAATCCAAAACTACAAATCTGCTATTCAAGACGTTGTACGGGCAGTACAGAGCCAAAATCAGAAATGAGCTTTTCAAGTCGTTGTACGGGCAGTACAGAAGCCAAAATCAGAAATCTGCTATTCAAGTCGTTGTACGGTGTGTGGAGAAGCCAAAACCTCAAATCTGCTTTTTTACGGCCAAAAAAGAATCCAAAACTACAAATCTGCTATTCAAGTCGTTGTACTAGCAGTACAAAAGCCAAAATCAGAAATGAGCTTTTCAAGTCATTGTACGGGCAGTACAGAAGCCAAAATCAGAAATCTGCTATTCAAGTCGTGTTACGGTGTGTGGAGAAGCCAAAACCACAAATCTGCTTTTGTAGGGCCTGTAGAGAAGACAAAACCAAAATCTGCTATTCAAGTCGTTGTACAGCCAGAAAAAAAGCCAAACCAGAAATCTACTATTCAAGTCGTTTCATCGCCAGTACAGAAGCGCAAATACCACAAATCTGCTAGTCAAGTCGTTGTACGGTTTGTAGAGAAGCCAAAACCACAAATCTGCAGTTTTACGGCCAAAAAGAGAAGCCAAAATCACAAATCTACTATTCAAGTCGTTGTACAGCCAGAAAAAAAAGCCAAAACCACAAATCTGCAGTTTTACAGCCAAAAGTGAAGCCAAAACCACAAATCTGCTATTCAAATCGTTGTACGGTGTGTGGAGAAGCCAAGTAAGTAAGTATTCTAGTTGTTGTACGGCCAGAAAAAAAGCCAAAACCAGAAATCTATTTTTCAAGTCGTATCGCCAGGACAGAAGCGCAAATACCACAAATCTGCTAGTCAAGTCGTTGTACGGTTTGTGGAGAAGCCAAAATCACAAATCTGCTGTTTTACATCCAAAAGAGAAGCCAAAACCACATATCTGCTTTTTTACGGCCAAAAGAGAATCCAAAACTAAAAACCTGCTATTCAAGTCGTTGTACGGGCAGTACAGAAGCCAAAATAAGAAATGTGCTTTTCAAGTCGTTGTACGGGCGGTACAGAAGCCAAAATAAGAAATGTGCTTTTCAAGTCGTTGTACGGGCAGTACAGAAGCCAAAATAAGAAATGTGCTTTTCAAGTCGTTGTACGGGCGGTACAGAAGCCAAAATAAGAAATGTGCTATTCAAGTCGTTGTACGGTGTGTGGAGAAGCCAAAACCACAAATCTGCTTTTGTACGGCCACTATAGAAGCCAAAACCACAAATCTGCTGTTTTACGGCGAAAAGAGAAGCCAAAACCACAAATATGCTTTTTAAGTCGTTACAAAGCCAGGAAAAAGCCAAAACCAGAAATCTGCTATTCAAGTCGTTGTACGGTTTGTGGAGAAACTAAATTCACAATTCTGCTTTTGTACGGCTAGTAGAGAATCCAAAACTACAAATCTGCAGTTTTACGGCCAAAAGAGAAGCACAAAACCACAAATCTGCTATTTAAGTCGTTGTACGGCCAAAAGAGAATCCAAAACTACAAATCTGCTATTCAAGTCGTTGTACGGGCAGTACAGAAGCCAAAATAAGAAATCTGCTATTCAAGTCGTTGTACGTTGTGTTAAGAAGCCAAAACCACAAATCTGCTTTTGTACGGCCTGTAGAGAAGACAAAACCAAAATCTGCTTTTTTACGGCCAAAAGAGAAGTCAAAACCAGAAATCTGCAATTCAAGTCGTTGTACGGTTTGTGGAGAAACTAAAACCTTAATTCTGCTGTTGTACGGCTAGTAGAAATGCCAAAACTACAAATCTGCTTTTTTACGGCCAAAAGAGAATCCAAAACTAAAAATCTGCTATTCAAGTCGTTGTACGGGCAGTACAGAAGCCAAAATAAGAAATGTGCTTTTCAAGTCGTTGTACGGGCAGTACAGAAGCCAAAATAAGAAATGTGCTTTTCAAGTCGTTGTACGGGCAGTACAGAAGCCAAAATCAGAAATCTGCTATTCAAGTCGTTGTACGGTGTGTGGAGAAGCCAAAACCACAAATCTGCTTTTGTACGGCCACTATAGAAGCCAAAACCACAAATCTGCAGTTTTACGGCCAAAAGACAAGGCAAAACCACAAATATGCTATTCAAGTCGTTGTACAGCCAGAAAAGAAGCCAAAACCAGAAATTTGCTTTTCAAGTCCTTGTATCGCCAGTACAGAAGCGCAAATACCACAAATCTGATAGTCAAGTCGTTGTACGGTTTGTAGAGAAGCCAAAACCACAAATCTGCAGTTTTACGGCCAAAAGAGAAGCAAAAATCACAAATCTACTATTCAAGTCGTTGTACAGCCAGAAAAAAAGCCAAAACCATAAATCTGCTATTCAAGTCGTTGTACAGCCAGAAAAAAAAAGCCAAAACACAAATCTGCAGTTTTACAGCCAAAAGAGAAGCCAAAAACACTAATCTGCTATTCAAGTCGTTGTACGGTTTGTGGAGAAGCCAAAACCACAAATCTGCTGTTGTACGGCTAGTAGAGAATCCAAAACTACAAATCTGCAGTTTTACGTCCAGAAAAGGAGCCAAAACCAGAAATCTGCTTTTCAAGTCGTTGTATCGCCAGTACAGAAGCGCCAATACCACAAATCTGCTAGTCAACTCGTTGTACGGTTTATGAAGAAGCAAAAACCACAAATCTGCTTTTGTACGGCCAGTAGAGAAGCCGAAACCACAAATCTGCTTTTTTACGGCCAAAAGAGAATCCAAAACTACAAATCTGCTATTCAAGTCGTTGTACGGGCAGTACAGAAGCCAAAATCAGAAATGAGCTTTTCAAGTCGTTGTACGGGCAGTACAGAAGCCAAAATCAGAAATCTGCTATTCAAGTCGTTGTACGGTGTGTGGAGAAGCCAAAACCACAAATCTGCTTTTTTTACGGCCAAAAAAGAATCCAAAACTACAAATCTGCTATTCAAGTCGTTGTACGGGCAGTACGGAAGCCAAAATAAGAAATGTGCTTTTCAAGTCGTTGTACGGGCAGTACAGAAGCCAAAATAAGAAATCTGCTATTCAAGTCGTTGTACGGTATGTGGAGAAGCCGAAACCACAAATCTGCTTTTTTTACGGCCAAAAAAGAATCCAAAACTACAAATCTGCTATTCAAGTCGTTGTACGGGCAGTACAGAAGCCAAAATAAGAAATGTGCTTTTCAAGTCGTTGTACGGGCAGTACAGAAGCCAAAATCAGAAATCTGCTATTCAAGTCGTTGTACGGTGTGTGGAGAAGCCAAAACCACAAATCTGCTTTTGTACGGCCACTATAGAAGCCAAAACCACAAATCTGCAGTTTTACGGCTAAAAGAGAAGCAAAAATCTCAAATCTGCTATTCAAGTCGTTGTACGGGCAGTACAGAGGCCAAAATAAGAAATGTGCTTTTCAAGTCGTTGTACGGGCAGTACAGAAGCCAAAATAAGAAATGTGCTTTTCAAGTCGTTGTACGGGCAGTACAGAAGCCAAAATCAGAAATCTGCTATTCAAGTCGTTGTACGGTGTGTGGAGAAGCCAAAACCACAAATCTGCTTTTGTACGGCCACTATAGAAGCCAAAACCACAAATCTGCAGTTTTACGGCCAAAAGACAAGGCAAAACCACAAATATGCTATTCAAGTCGTTGTACAGCCAGAAAAGAAGCCAAAACCAGAAATTTGCTTTTCAAGTCCTTGTATCGCCAGTACAGAAGCGCAAATACCACAAATCTGATAGTCAAGTCGTTGTACGGTTTGTAGAGAAGCCAAAACCATAAATCTGCTATTCAAGTCGTTGTACAGCCAGAAAAAAAAAGCCAAAACACAAATCTGCAGTTTTACAGCCAAAAGAGAAGCCAAAAACACAAATCTGCTATTCAAGTCGTTGTACGGTTTGTGGAGAAGCCAAAACCACAAATCTGCTGTTGTACGGCTAGTAGAGAATCCAAAACTACAAATCTGCAGTTTTACGTCCAGAAAAGGAGCCAAAACCAGAAATCTGCTTTTCAAGTCGTTGTATCGCCAGTACAGAAGCGCCAATACCACAAATCTGCTAGTCAACTCGTTGTACGGTTTATGAAGAAGCAAAAACCACAAATCTGCTTTTGTACGGCCAGTAGAGAAGCCGAAACCACAAATCTGCTTTTTTACGGCCAAAAGAGAATCCAAAACTACAAATCTGCTATTCAAGTCGTTGTACGGGCAGTACAGAAGCCAAAATCAGAAATGTGCTTTTCAAGTCGTTGTACGGGCAGTACAGAAGCCAAAATCAGAAATCTGCTATTCAAGTCGTTGTACGGTATGTGGAGAAGCCGAAACCACAAATCTGCTTTTTTTACGGCCAAAAAAGAATCCAAAACTACAAATCTGCTATTCAAGTCGTTGTACGGGCAGTACAGAAGCCAAAATAAGAAATGTGCTTTTCAAGTCGTTGTACGGGCAGTACAGAAGCCAAAATCAGAAATCTGCTATTCAAGTCGTTGTACGGTGTGTGGAGAAGCCAAAACCACAAATCTGCTTTTGTACGGCCACTATAGAAGCCAAAACCACAAATCTGCAGTTTTACGGCTAAAAGAGAAGCAAAAATCTCAAATCTGCTATTCAAGTCGTTGTACGGGCAGTACAGAGGCCAAAATAAGAAATGTGCTTTTCAAGTCGTTGTACGGGCAGTACAGAAGCCAAAATAAGAAATGTGCTTTTCAAGTCGTTGTACGGGCAGTACAGAAGCCAAAATCAGAAATCTGCTATTCAAGTCGTTGTACGGTGTGTGGAGAAGCCAAAACCACAAATCTGCTTTTGTACGGCCACTATAGAAGCCAAAACCACAAATCTGCAGTTTTACGGCCAAAAGACAAGGCAAAACCACAAATATGCTATTCAAGTCGTTGTACAGCCAGAAAAGAAGCCAAAACCAGAAATTTGCTTTTCAAGTCCTTGTATCGCCAGTACAGAAGCGCAAATACCACAAATCTGATAGTCAAGTCGTTGTACGGTTTGTAGAGAAGCCAAAACCATAAATCTGCTATTCAAGTCGTTGTACAGCCAGAAAAAAAAAGCCAAAACACAAATCTGCAGTTTTACAGCCAAAAGAGAAGCCAAAAACACAAATCTGCTTTTGTACGGCCACTATAGAAGCCAAAACCACAAATCTGCAGTTTTACGGCTAAAAGAGAAGCAAAAATCTCAAATCTACTATTCAAGTCGTTGTACAGCCAGAAAAAAAGCCAAGTCAACTCGTTGTACGGTTTATGAAGAAGCCAAAACCACAAATCTGCTTTTGTACGGCCAGTAGAGAAGCCGAAACCACACATCTGCTTTTTTACGGCCAAAAGAGAATCCAAAACTACAAATCTGCTATTCAAGTCGTTGTACGGGCAGTACAGAGCCAAAATCAGAAATGAGCTTTTCAAGTCGTTGTACGGGCAGTACAGAAGCCAAAATCAGAAATCTGCTATTCAAGTCGTTGTACGGTGTGTGGAGAAGCCAAAACCACAAATCTGCTTTTTTACGGCCAAAAAAGAATCCAAAACTACAAATCTTCTATTCAAGTCGTTGTACTAGCAGTACAAAAGCCAAAATCAGAAATGAGCTTTTCAAGTCGTTGTACGGGCAGTACAGAAGCCAAAATAAGAAATGTGCTTTTCAAGTCGTTTTACGGGCAGTACAGAAGCCAAAATCAGAAATGAGCTTTTCAAGTCGTTGTTCAGGCAGTACAGAAGCCAAAATCAGAAATCTGCTATTCAAGTGGTTGTGCGGTGTGTGGAGAAGCCAAAACCACAAATCTGCTTTTTTTACGGCCTGTAGAGAAGACAAAACCAAAATCTGCTGTTTTACGGCCAAAAGAAAAGCCAAAACAACAAATCTGCTATTCAAGTCGTTGTACGGTTTGTGGAGAAACTAAAACCACAATTCTGCTGTTGTACGGCTAGTAGAGAATCCAAAACTACAAATTTGCTATTCAAGTCGCTGTACGGGCAGTACAGAGCCAAAATCAGAAATGAGCTTTTCAAGTCGTTGTACGGGCAGTACAGAAGCCAAAATTAGAAATCTGCTATTCAAGTCGTTGTACGAGGTGTGGAGAAGCCAAAACCACAAATCTGCTTTTTTACGGCCAAAAAAGAATCCAAAACTACAAATCTGCTATTCAAGTCGTTGTACTAGCAGTACAAAAGCCAAAATCAGAAATGAGCTTTTCAAGTCGTTGTACGGGCAGTACAGAAGCCAAAATAAGAAATGTGCTATTCAAGTCGTTGTACGGTGTGTGGAGAAGCCAAAACCACAAATCTGCTTTTGTACGGCCACTATAGAAGCCAAAACCACAAATCTGCTGTTTTACGGCGAAAAGAGAAGCCAAAACCACAAATATGCTTTTTAAGTCGTTACAAAGCCAGGAAAAAAGCCAAAACCAGAAATCTGCTATTCAAATCGTTGTACGGTTTGTGGAGAAACTAAATTCACAATTCTGCTTTTGTACGGCTAGTAGAGAATCCAAAACTACAAATCTGCAGTTTTACGGCCAAAAGAGAAGCACAAAACCACAAATCTGCTATTTAAGTCGTTGTACGGCCAAAAGAGAAGCCAAAACCATAAATCTGCTATTCAAGTCGTTGTACAGCCAGAAAAAAAAAGCCAAAACACAAATCTGCAGTTTTACAGCCAAAAGAGAAGCCAAAAACACAAATCTGCTTTTGTACGGCCACTATAGAAGCCAAAACCACAAATCTGCAGTTTTACGGCTAAAAGAGAAGCAAAAATCTCAAATCTACTATTCAAGTCGTTGTACAGCCAGAAAAAAAGCCAAAACACAAATCTGCAGTTTTACTATCAAAAGATAAGCCAAAACCACAAATCTGCTATTCAAGTCGTTGTACGGTTTGTGGAGAAGCCAAAATCACAAATCTGCAGTTTTACGTCCAAAAGAGAAGCCAAAACCACAAATATGCTTTTGTAGGGCCTGTAGAGAAGACAAAACCAAAATCTGCTATTCAAGTCGTTGTACAGCCAGAAAAAAAGCCAAAACCAGAAATCTGCTATTCAAGTCGTTGGATCGTTAGTACAGAAGCGCAAATACCACAAATCTGCTAGTCAAGTCGTTGTACGGTTTGTAGAGAAGCCAAAACCACAAATCTGCAGTTTTACGGCCAAAAAGAGAAGCCAAAATCACAAATCTACTATTCAAGTCGTTGTACAGCCAGAAAAAAAAGACAAAACCACAAATCTGCAGTTTTACAGCCAAAAGTGAAGCCAAAACCACAAATCTGCTATTCAAGTCGTTGTACGGTGTGTGGAGAAGCCAAGTAAGTAAGTATTCTAGTTGTTGTACGGCCAGAAAAAAAGCCAAAACCAGAAATCTGCTTTTCAAGTCGTTGTATCGCCAGGACAGAAGCGCAAATACCACAAATCTGCTAGTCAAGTCGTTGTACGGTTTGTGGAGAAGCCAAAATCACAAATCTGCTGTTTTACGTCCAAAAGAGAAGCCAAAACCACAAATCTGCTATTCAAATCGTTGTACGGCCAGAAAAAAAGCCAAAACCAGAAATCTGCTTTTCAAGTCGTTGTATCGCCAATACAGAAGCGCCAATACCACAAATCTGCTAGTCAACTCATTGTACGGTTTATGAAGAAGCCAAAACCACAAATCTGCTTTTGTACGGTCAGTAGAGAAGCCGAAACCACATATCTGCTTTTTTACGGCCAAGCAGAATCCAAAACTACAAATCTGCTATTCAAGTCGTTGTACGGGCAGTACAGAAGCCAAAATAAGAAATGTGCTTTTCAAGTCGTTTTACGGGCAGTACAGAAGCCAAAATCAGAAATGAGCTTTTCAAGTCGTTGTTCAGGCAGTACAGAAGCCAAAATCAGAAATCTGCTATTCAAGTGGTTGTGCGGTGTGTGGAGAAGCCAAAACCACAAATCTGCTTTTTTTACGGCCTGTAGAGAAGACAAAACCAAAATCTGCTGTTTTACGGCCAAAAGAAAAGCCAAAACAACAAATCTGCTATTCAAGTCGTTGTACGGTTTGTGGAGAAACTAAAACCACAATTCTGCTGTTGTACGGCTAGTAGAGAATCCAAAACTACAAATTTGCTATTCAAGTCGCTGTACGGGCAGTACAGAGCCAAAATCAGAAATGAGCTTTTCAAGTCGTTGTACGGGCAGTACAGAAGCCAAAATTAGAAATCTGCTATTCAAGTCGTTGTACGAGGTGTGGAGAAGCCAAAACCACAAATCTGCTTTTTTACGGCCAAAAAAGAATCCAAAACTACAAATCTGCTATTCAAGTCGTTGTACTAGCAGTACAAAAGCCAAAATCAGAAATGAGCTTTTCAAGTCGTTGTACGGGCAGTACAGAAGCCAAAATAAGAAATGTGCTATTCAAGTCGTTGTACGGTGTGTGGAGAAGCCAAAACCACAAATCTGCTTTTGTACGGCCACTATAGAAGCCAAAACCACAAATCTGCTGTTTTACGGCGAAAAGAGAAGCCAAAACCACAAATATGCTTTTTAAGTCGTTACAAAGCCAGGAAAAAAGCCAAAACCAGAAATCTGCTATTCAAATCGTTGTACGGTTTGTGGAGAAACTAAATTCACAATTCTGCTTTTGTACGGCTAGTAGAGAATCCAAAACTACAAATCTGCAGTTTTACGGCCAAAAGAGAAGCACAAAACCACAAATCTGCTATTTAAGTCGTTGTACGGCCAAAAGAGAAGCCAAAACCATAAATCTGCTATTCAAGTCGTTGTACAGCCAGAAAAAAAAAGCCAAAACACAAATCTGCAGTTTTACAGCCAAAAGAGAAGCCAAAAACACAAATCTGCTTTTGTACGGCCACTATAGAAGCCAAAACCACAAATCTGCAGTTTTACGGCTAAAAGAGAAGCAAAAATCTCAAATCTACTATTCAAGTCGTTGTACAGCCAGAAAAAAAGCCAAAACACAAATCTGCAGTTTTACTATCAAAAGATAAGCCAAAACCACAAATCTGCTATTCAAGTCGTTGTACGGTTTGTGGAGAAGCCAAAATCACAAATCTGCAGTTTTACGTCCAAAAGAGAAGCCAAAACCACAAATATGCTTTTGTAGGGCCTGTAGAGAAGACAAAACCAAAATCTGCTATTCAAGTCGTTGTACAGCCAGAAAAAAAGCCAAAACCAGAAATCTGCTATTCAAGTCGTTGGATCGTTAGTACAGAAGCGCAAATACCACAAATCTGCTAGTCAAGTCGTTGTACGGTTTGTAGAGAAGCCAAAACCACAAATCTGCAGTTTTACGGCCAAAAAGAGAAGCCAAAATCACAAATCTACTATTCAAGTCGTTGTACAGCCAGAAAAAAAAGACAAAACCACAAATCTGCAGTTTTACAGCCAAAAGTGAAGCCAAAACCACAAATCTGCTATTCAAGTCGTTGTACGGTGTGTGGAGAAGCCAAGTAAGTAAGTATTCTAGTTGTTGTACGGCCAGAAAAAAAGCCAAAACCAGAAATCTGCTTTTCAAGTCGTTGTATCGCCAGGACAGAAGCGCAAATACCACAAATCTGCTAGTCAAGTCGTTGTACGGTTTGTGGAGAAGCCAAAATCACAAATCTGCTGTTTTACGTCCAAAAGAGAAGCCAAAACCACAAATCTGCTATTCAAATCGTTGTACGGCCAGAAAAAAAGCCAAAACCAGAAATCTGCTTTTCAAGTCGTTGTATCGCCAATACAGAAGCGCCAATACCACAAATCTGCTAGTCAACTCATTGTACGGTTTATGAAGAAGCCAAAACCACAAATCTGCTTTTGTACGGTCAGTAGAGAAGCCGAAACCACATATCTGCTTTTTTACGGCCAAGCAGAATCCAAAACTACAAATCTGCTATTCAAGTCGTTGTACGGGCAGTACAGAAGCCAAAATAAGAAATGTGCTTTTCAAGTCGTTTTACGGGCAGTACAGAAGCCAAAATCAGAAATGAGCTTTTCAAGTCGTTGTTCAGGCAGTACAGAAGCCAAAATCAGAAATCTGCTATTCAAGTCGTTGTGCGGTGTGTGGAGAAGCCAAAACCACAAATCTGCTTTTTTTACGGCCAAAAAAGAATCCAAAACTACAAATCTGCTATTCAAGTCGTTGTACGGGCAGTACAGAAGCCAAAATAAGAAATATGCTTTTCAAGTCGTTGTACGGGCAGTACAGAAGCCAAAATCAGAAATCTGCTATTCAAATCGTTGTACGGTGTGTGGAGAAGCCAAAACCACAAATCTGCTTTTGTACGGCCTGTAGAGAAGACAAAACCAAAATCTGCTGTTTTACGGCCAAAAGAAAAGCCAAAACCACAAATCTGCTTTCCAAGTCGTTGTACTGTTTGTGGAGAAACTAAAACCACAATTCTGCTGTTGTACGGCTAGTAGAGAATCCAAAACTACAAATCTGCAGTTTTACGTCCAGAAAAGGAGCCAAAACCAGAAATGTGCTTTTCAAGTCGTTGTATCGCCAGTACAGAAGCGCCAATACCACAAATCAACTAGTCAACTCGTTGTACGGTTTATGAAGAAGCCAAAACCACAAATCTGTATTTGTACGGCCAGTAGAGAAGCCGAAACCACACATCTGCTTTTTTACGGCCAAAAGAGAATCCAAAACTACAAATCTGCTATTCAAGACGTTGTACGGGCAGTACAGAGCCAAAATCAGAAATGAGCTTTTCAAGTCGTTGTACGGGCAGTACAGAAGCCAAAATCAGAAATCTGCTATTCAAGTCGTTGTACGGTGTGTGGAGAAGCCAAAACCTCAAATCTGCTTTTTTACGGCCAAAAAAGAATCCAAAACTACAAATCTGCTATTCAAGTCGTTGTACTAGCAGTACAAAAGCCAAAATCAGAAATGAGCTTTTCAAGTCATTGTACGGGCAGTACAGAAGCCAAAATCAGAAATCTGCTATTCAAGTCGTGTTACGGTGTGTGGAGAAGCCAAAACCACAAATCTGCTTTTGTAGGGCCTGTAGAGAAGACAAAACCAAAATCTGCTATTCAAGTCGTTGTACAGCCAGAAAAAAAGCCAAACCAGAAATCTACTATTCAAGTCGTTTCATCGCCAGTACAGAAGCGCAAATACCACAAATCTGCTAGTCAAGTCGTTGTACGGTTTGTAGAGAAGCCAAAACCACAAATCTGCAGTTTTACGGCCAAAAAGAGAAGCCAAAATCACAAATCTACTATTCAAGTCGTTGTACAGCCAGAAAAAAAAGCCAAAACCACAAATCTGCAGTTTTACAGCCAAAAGTGAAGCCAAAACCACAAATCTGCTATTCAAATCGTTGTACGGTGTGTGGAGAAGCCAAGTAAGTAAGTATTCTAGTTGTTGTACGGCCAGAAAAAAAGCCAAAACCAGAAATCTATTTTTCAAGTCGTATCGCCAGGACAGAAGCGCAAATACCACAAATCTGCTAGTCAAGTCGTTGTACGGTTTGTGGAGAAGCCAAAATCACAAATCTGCTGTTTTACATCCAAAAGAGAAGCCAAAACCACATATCTGCTTTTTTACGGCCAAAAGAGAATCCAAAACTAAAAACCTGCTATTCAAGTCGTTGTACGGGCAGTACAGAAGCCAAAATAAGAAATGTGCTTTTCAAGTCGTTGTACGGGCGGTACAGAAGCCAAAATAAGAAATGTGCTTTTCGTTGTACGGGCAGTACAGAAGCCAAAATAAGAAATGTGCTTTTCAAGTCGTTGTACGGGCGGTACAGAAGCCAAAATAAGAAATGTGCTATTCAAGTCGTTGTACGGTGTGTGGAGAAGCCAAAACCACAAATCTGCTTTTGTACGGCCACTATAGAAGCCAAAACCACAAATCTGCTGTTTTACGGCGAAAAGAGAAGCCAAAACCACAAATATGCTTTTTAAGTCGTTACAAAGCCAGGAAAAAGCCAAAACCAGAAATCTGCTATTCAAGTCGTTGTACGGTTTGTGGAGAAACTAAATTCACAATTCTGCTTTTGTACGGCTAGTAGAGAATCCAAAACTACAAATCTGCAGTTTTACGGCCAAAAGAGAAGCACAAAACCACAAATCTGCTATTTAAGTCGTTGTACGGCCAAAAGAGAATCCAAAACTACAAATCTGCTATTCAAGTCGTTGTACGGGCAGTACAGAAGCCAAAATAAGAAATCTGCTATTCAAGTCGTTGTACGTTGTGTTAAGAAGCCAAAACCACAAATCTGCTTTTGTACGGCCTGTAGAGAAGACAAAACCAAAATCTGCTGTTTTACGGCCAAAAGAGAAGTCAAAACCAGAAATCTGCAATTCAAGTCGTTGTACGGTTTGTGGAGAAACTAAAACCTTAATTCTGCTGTTGTACGGCTAGTAGAAATGCCAAAACTACAAATCTGCTTTTTTACGGCCAAAAGAGAATCCAAAACTAAAAATCTGCTATTCAAGTCGTTGTACGGGCAGTACAGAAGCCAAAATAAGAAATGTGCTTTTCAAGTCGTTGTACGGGCAGTACAGAAGCCAAAATAAGAAATGTGCTTTTCAAGTCGTTGTACGGGCAGTACAGAAGCCAAAATCAGAAATCTGCTATTCAAGTCGTTGTACGGTGTGTGGAGAAGCCAAAACCACAAATCTGCTTTTGTACGGCCACTATAGAAGCCAAAACCACAAATCTGCAGTTTTACGGCCAAAAGACAAGGCAAAACCACAAATATGCTATTCAAGTCGTTGTACAGCCAGAAAAGAAGCCAAAACCAGAAATTTGCTTTTCAAGTCCTTGTATCGCCAGTACAGAAGCGCAAATACCACAAATCTGATAGTCAAGTCGTTGTACGGTTTGTAGAGAAGCCAAAACCACAAATCTGCAGTTTTACGGCCAAAAGAGAAGCAAAAATCACAAATCTACTATTCAAGTCGTTGTACAGCCAGAAAAAAAGCCAAAACCATAAATCTGCTATTCAAGTCGTTGTACAGCCAGAAAAAAAAAGCCAAAACACAAATCTGCAGTTTTACAGCCAAAAGAGAAGCCAAAAACACAAATCTGCTATTCAAGTCGTTGTACGGTTTGTGGAGAAGCCAAAACCACAAATCTGCTGTTGTACGGCTAGTAGAGAATCCAAAACTACAAATCTGCAGTTTTACGTCCAGAAAAGGAGCCAAAACCAGAAATCTGCTTTTCAAGTCGTTGTATCGCCAGTACAGAAGCGCCAATACCACAAATCTGCTAGTCAACTCGTTGTACGGTTTATGAAGAAGCAAAAACCACAAATCTGCTTTTGTACGGCCAGTAGAGAAGCCGAAACCACAAATCTGCTTTTTTACGGCCAAAAGAGAATCCAAAACTACAAATCTGCTATTCAAGTCGTTGTACGGGCAGTACAGAAGCCAAAATCAGAAATGAGCTTTTCAAGTCGTTGTACGGGCAGTACAGAAGCCAAAATCAGAAATCTGCTATTCAAGTCGTTGTACGGTGTGTGGAGAAGCCAAAACCACAAATCTGCTTTTTTTACGGCCAAAAAAGAATCCAAAACTACAAATCTGCTATTCAAGTCGTTGTACGGGCAGTACGGAAGCCAAAATAAGAAATGTGCTTTTCAAGTCGTTGTACGGGCAGTACAGAAGCCAAAATAAGAAATCTGCTATTCAAGTCGTTGTACGGTATGTGGAGAAGCCGAAACCACAAATCTGCTTTTTTTACGGCCAAAAAAGAATCCAAAACTACAAATCTGCTATTCAAGTCGTTGTACGGGCAGTACAGAAGCCAAAATAAGAAATGTGCTTTTCAAGTCGTTGTACGGGCAGTACAGAAGCCAAAATCAGAAATCTGCTATTCAAGTCGTTGTACGGTGTGTGGAGAAGCCAAAACCACAAATCTGCTTTTGTACGGCCACTATAGAAGCCAAAACCACAAATCTGCAGTTTTACGGCTAAAAGAGAAGCAAAAATCTCAAATCTGCTATTCAAGTCGTTGTACGGGCAGTACAGAGGCCAAAATAAGAAATGTGCTTTTCAAGTCGTTGTACGGGCAGTACAGAAGCCAAAATAAGAAATGTGCTTTTCAAGTCGTTGTACGGGCAGTACAGAAGCCAAAATCAAAATCTGCTATTCAAGTCGTTGTACGGTGTGTGGAGAAGCCAAAACCACAAATCTGCTTTTGTACGGCCACTATAGAAGCCAAAACCACAAATCTGCAGTTTTACGGCCAAAAGACAAGGCAAAACCACAAATATGCTATTCAAGTCGTTGTACAGCCAGAAAAGAAGCCAAAACCAGAAATTTGCTTTTCAAGTCCTTGTATCGCCAGTACAGAAGCGCAAATACCACAAATCTGATAGTCAAGTCGTTGTACGGTTTGTAGAGAAGCCAAAACCATAAATCTGCTATTCAAGTCGTTGTACAGCCAGAAAAAAAAAGCCAAAACACAAATCTGCAGTTTTACAGCCAAAAGAGAAGCCAAAAACACAAATCTGCTATTCAAGTCGTTGTACGGTTTGTGGAGAAGCCAAAACCACAAATCTGCTGTTGTACGGCTAGTAGAGAATCCAAAACTACAAATCTGCAGTTTTACGTCCAGAAAAGGAGCCAAAACCAGAAATCTGCTTTTCAAGTCGTTGTATCGCCAGTACAGAAGCGCCAATACCACAAATCTGCTAGTCAACTCGTTGTACGGTTTATGAAGAAGCAAAAACCACAAATCTGCTTTTGTACGGCCAGTAGAGAAGCCGAAACCACAAATCTGCTTTTTTACGGCCAAAAGAGAATCCAAAACTACAAATCTGCTATTCAAGTCGTTGTACGGGCAGTACAGAAGCCAAAATCAGAAATGAGCTTTTCAAGTCGTTGTACGGGCAGTACAGAAGCCAAAATCAGAAATCTGCTATTCAAGTCGTTGTACGGTGTGTGGAGAAGCCAAAACCACAAATCTGCTTTTTTTACGGCCAAAAAAGAATCCAAAACTACAAATCTGCTATTCAAGTCGTTGTACGGGCAGTACGGAAGCCAAAATAAGAAATGTGCTTTTCAAGTCGTTGTACGGGCAGTACAGAAGCCAAAATAAGAAATCTGCTATTCAAGTCGTTGTACGGTATGTGGAGAAGCCGAAACCACAAATCTGCTTTTTTTACGGCCAAAAAAGAATCCAAAACTACAAATCTGCTATTCAAGTCGTTGTACGGGCAGTACAGAAGCCAAAATAAGAAATGTGCTTTTCAAGTCGTTGTACGGGCAGTACAGAAGCCAAAATCAGAAATCTGCTATTCAAGTCGTTGTACGGTGTGTGGAGAAGCCAAAACCACAAATCTGCTTTTGTACGGCCACTATAGAAGCCAAAACCACAAATCTGCAGTTTTACGGCTAAAAGAGAAGCAAAAATCTCAAATCTGCTATTCAAGTCGTTGTACGGGCAGTACAGAGGCCAAAATAAGAAATGTGCTTTTCAAGTCGTTGTACGGGCAGTACAGAAGCCAAAATAAGAAATGTGCTTTTCAAGTCGTTGTACGGGCAGTACAGAAGCCAAAATCAGAAATCTGCTATTCAAGTCGTTGTACGGTGTGTGGAGAAGCCAAAACCACAAATCTGCTTTTGTACGGCCACTATAGAAGCCAAAACCACAAATCTGCAGTTTTACGGCCAAAAGACAAGGCAAAACCACAAATATGCTATTCAAGTCGTTGTACAGCCAGAAAAGAAGCCAAAACCAGAAATTTGCTTTTCAAGTCCTTGTATCGCCAGTACAGAAGCGCAAATACCACAAATCTGATAGTCAAGTCGTTGTACGGTTTGTAGAGAAGCCAAAACCATAAATCTGCTATTCAAGTCGTTGTACAGCCAGAAAAAAAAAGCCAAAACACAAATCTGCAGTTTTACAGCCAAAAGAGAAGCCAAAAACACAAATCTGCTTTTGTACGGCCACTATAGAAGCCAAAACCACAAATCTGCAGTTTTACGGCTAAAAGAGAAGCAAAAATCTCAAATCTACTATTCAAGTCGTTGTACAGCCAGAAAAAAAGCCAAGTCAACTCGTTGTACGGTTTATGAAGAAGCCAAAACCACAAATCTGCTTTTGTACGGCCAGTAGAGAAGCCGAAACCACACATCTGCTTTTTTACGGCCAAAAGAGAATCCAAAACTACAAATCTGCTATTCAAGTCGTTGTACGGGCAGTACAGAGCCAAAATCAGAAATGAGCTTTTCAAGTCGTTGTACGGGCAGTACAGAAGCCAAAATCAGAAATCTGCTATTCAAGTCGTTGTACGGTGTGTGGAGAAGCCAAAACCACAAATCTGCTTTTTTACGGCCAAAAAAGAATCCAAAACTACAAATCTGCTATTCAAGTCGTTGTACTAGCAGTACAAAAGCCAAAATCAGAAATGAGCTTTTCAAGTCGTTGTACGGGCAGTACAGAAGCCAAAATAAGAAATGTGCTTTTCAAGTCGTTTTACGGGCAGTACAGAAGCCAAAATCAGAAATGAGCTTTTCAAGTCGTTGTTCAGGCAGTACAGAAGCCAAAATCAGAAATCTGCTATTCAAGTGGTTGTGCGGTGTGTGGAGAAGCCAAAACCACAAATCTGCTTTTTTTACGGCCTGTAGAGAAGACAAAACCAAAATCTGCTGTTTTACGGCCAAAAGAAAAGCCAAAACAACAAATCTGCTATTCAAGTCGTTGTACGGTTTGTGGAGAAACTAAAACCACAATTCTGCTGTTGTACGGCTAGTAGAGAATCCAAAACTACAAATTTGCTATTCAAGTCGCTGTACGGGCAGTACAGAGCCAAAATCAGAAATGAGCTTTTCAAGTCGTTGTACGGGCAGTACAGAAGCCAAAATTAGAAATCTGCTATTCAAGTCGTTGTACGAGGTGTGGAGAAGCCAAAACCACAAATCTGCTTTTTTACGGCCAAAAAAGAATCCAAAACTACAAATCTGCTATTCAAGTCGTTGTACTAGCAGTACAAAAGCCAAAATCAGAAATGAGCTTTTCAAGTCGTTGTACGGGCAGTACAGAAGCCAAAATAAGAAATGTGCTATTCAAGTCGTTGTACGGTGTGTGGAGAAGCCAAAACCACAAATCTGCTTTTGTACGGCCACTATAGAAGCCAAAACCACAAATCTGCTGTTTTACGGCGAAAAGAGAAGCCAAAACCACAAATATGCTTTTTAAGTCGTTACAAAGCCAGGAAAAAAGCCAAAACCAGAAATCTGCTATTCAAATCGTTGTACGGTTTGTGGAGAAACTAAATTCACAATTCTGCTTTTGTACGGCTAGTAGAGAATCCAAAACTACAAATCTGCAGTTTTACGGCCAAAAGAGAAGCACAAAACCACAAATCTGCTATTTAAGTCGTTGTACGGCCAAAAGAGAATCCAAAACTACAAATCTGCTATTCAAGTCGTTGTACGGGCAGTACAGAAGTTAAAATAAGAAATCTGCTATTCAAGTCGTTGTACGTTGTGTTAAGAAGCCAAAACCACAAATCTGCTTTTGTACGGCCTGTAGAGAAGACAAAACCAAAATCTGCTGTTTTACGGCCAAAAGAGAAGTCAAAACCAGAAATCTGCAATTCAAGTCGTTGTACGGTTTGTGGAGAAACTAAAACCATAATTCTGCTGTTGTACGGCTAGTAGAAATGCCAAAACTACAAATCTGCTTTTTTACGGCCAAAAGAGAATCCAAAACTAAAAATCTGCTATTCATGTCGTTGTACGGGCAGTACAGAAGCCAAAATAAGAAATGTGCTTTTCAAGTCGTTGTACGGGCAGTACAGAAGCCAAAATAAGAAATGTGCTTTTCAAGTCGTTGTACGGGCAGTACAGAAGCCAAAATCAGAAATCTGCTATTCAAGTCGTTGTACGTTGTGTGGAGAAGCCAAAACCACAAATCTGCTTTTGTACGGCCACTATAGAAGCCAAAACCACAAATCTGCAGTTTTACGGCCAAAAGACAAGGCAAAACCACAAATATGCTATTCAAGTCGTTGTACAGCCAGAAAAGAAGCCAAAACCAGAAATTTGCTTTTCAAGTCGTATCGCCAGTACAGAAGCGCAAATACCACAAATCTGATAGTCAAGTCGTTGTACGGTTTGTAGAGAAGCCAAAACCACAAATCTGCAGTTTTACGGCCAAAAGAGAAGCAAAAATCACAAATCTACTATTCAAGTCGTTGTACAGCCAGAAAAAAAGCCAAAACCATAAATCTGCTATTCAAGTCGTTGTACAGCCAGAAAAAAAAAGCCAAAACACAAATCTGCAGTTTTACAGCCAAAAGAGAAGCCAAAAACACAAATCTGCTATTCAAGTCGTTGTACGGTTTGTGGAGAAGCCAAAACCACAAATCTGCTGTTGTACGGCCAGTAGAGAAGCCGAAACCACAAATCTGCTTTTTTACGGCCAAAAGAGAATCCAAAACTACAAATCTGCTATTCAAGTCGTTGTACGGGCAGTACAGAAGCCAAAATCAGAAATGAGCTTTTCAAGTCGTTGTACGGGCAGTACAGAAGCGCCAATACCACAAATCTGCTAGTCAACTCGTTGTACGGTGTGTGGAGAAGCCAAAACCACAAATCTGCTTTTTTTACGGCCAAAAAAGAATCCAAAACTACAAATCTGCTATTCAAGTCGTTGTACGGGCAGTACGGAAGCCAAAATAAGAAATGTGCTTTTCAAGTCGTTGTACGGGCAGTACAGAAGCCAAAATCAGAAATCTGCTATTCAAGTCGTTGTACGGTGTGTGGAGAAGCCAAAACCACAAATCTGCTTTTTTTACGGCCAAAAAAGAATCCAAAACTACAAATCTGCTATTCAAGTCGTTGTACGGGCAGTACAGAAGCCAAAATAAGAAATGTGCTTTTCAAGTCGTTGTACGGGCAGTACAGAAGCCAAAATCAGAAATCTGCTATTCAAGTCGTTGTACGGTGTGTGGAGAAGCCAAAACCACAAATCTGCTTTTGTACGGCCACTATAGAAGCCAAAACCACAAATCTGCAGTTTTACGGCTAAAAGAGAAGCAAAAATCTCAAATCTGCTATTCAAGTCGTTGTACGGGCAGTACAGAAGCCAAAATAAGAAATGTGCTTTTCAAGTCGTTGTACGGGCAGTACAGAAGCCAAAATAAGAAATGTGCTTTTCAAGTCGTTGTACGGGCAGTACAGAAGCCAAAATCAGAAATCTGCTATTCAAGTCGTTGTACGGTGTGTGGAGAAGCCAAAACCACAAATCTGCTTTTGTACGGCCACTATAGAAGCCAAAACCACAAATCTGCAGTTTTACGGCCAAAAGACAAGGCAAAACCACAAATATGCTATTCAAGTCGTTGTACAGCCAGAAAAGAAGCCAAAACCAGAAATTTGCTTTTCAAGTCCTTGTATCGCCAGTACAGAAGCGCAAATACCAAAAATCTGATAGTCAAGTCGTTGTACGGTTTGTAGAGAAGTCAAAACCAGAAATCTGCTATTCAAGTCGTTGTACGGTTTGTGGAGAAACTAAAACCATAATTCTGCTGTTGTACGGCTAGTAGAAATGCCAAAACTACAAATCTGCTTTTTTACGGCCAAAAAAGAATCCAAAACTAAAAATCTGCTATTCAAGTCGTTGTACGGGCAGTACAGAAGCCAAAATAAGAAATGTGCTATTCAAGTCGTTGTACGGGCAGTACAGAAGCCAAAATAAGAAATGTGCTTTTCAAGTCGTTGTACGGGCAGTACAGAAGCCAAAATCAGAAATCTGCTATTCAAGTCGTTGTACGGTGTGTGGAGAAGCCAAAACCACAAATCTGCTTTTGTACGGCCACTATAGAAGCCAAAACCACAAATCTGCAGTTTTACGGCTAAAAGAGAAGCAAAAATCTCAAATCTGCTATTCAAGTCGTTGTACGGGCAGTACAGAGGCCAAAATAAGAAATGTGCTTTTCAAGTCGTTGTACGGGCAGTACAGAAGCCAAAATAAGAAATGTGCTTTTCAAGTCGTTGTACGGGCAGTACAGAAGCCAAAATCAGAAATCTGCTATTCAAGTCGTTGTACGGTGTGTGGAGAAGCCAAAACCACAAATCTGCTTTTGTACGGCCACTATAGAAGCCAAAACCACAAATCTGCAGTTTTACGGCCAAAAGACAAGGCAAAACCACAAATATGCTATTCAAGTCGTTGTACAGCCAGAAAAGAAGCCAAAACCAGAAATTTGCTTTTCAAGTCCTTGTATCGCCAGTACAGAAGCGCAAATACCACAAATCTGATAGTCAAGTCGTTGTACGGTTTGTAGAGAAGCCAAAACCATAAATCTGCTATTCAAGTCGTTGTACAGCCAGAAAAAAAAAGCCAAAACACAAATCTGCAGTTTTACAGCCAAAAGAGAAGCCAAAAACACAAATCTGCTATTCAAGTCGTTGTACGGTTTGTGGAGAAGCCAAAACCACAAATCTGCTGTTGTACGGCTAGTAGAGAATCCAAAACTACAAATCTGCAGTTTTACGTCCAGAAAAGGAGCCAAAACCAGAAATCTGCTTTTCAAGTCGTTGTATCGCCAGTACAGAAGCGCCAATACCACAAATCTGCTAGTCAACTCGTTGTACGGTTTATGAAGAAGCAAAAACCACAAATCTGCTTTTGTACGGCCAGTAGAGAAGCCGAAACCACAAATCTGCTTTTTTACGGCCAAAAGAGAATCCAAAACTACAAATCTGCTATTCAAGTCGTTGTACGGGCAGTACAGAAGCCAAAATCAGAAATGTGCTTTTCAAGTCGTTGTACGGGCAGTACAGAAGCCAAAATCAGAAATCTGCTATTCAAGTCGTTGTACGGTATGTGGAGAAGCCGAAACCACAAATCTGCTTTTTTTACGGCCAAAAAAGAATCCAAAACTACAAATCTGCTATTCAAGTCGTTGTACGGGCAGTACAGAAGCCAAAATAAGAAATGTGCTTTTCAAGTCGTTGTACGGGCAGTACAGAAGCCAAAATCAGAAATCTGCTATTCAAGTCGTTGTACGGTGTGTGGAGAAGCCAAAACCACAAATCTGCTTTTGTACGGCCACTATAGAAGCCAAAACCACAAATCTGCAGTTTTACGGCTAAAAGAGAAGCAAAAATCTCAAATCTGCTATTCAAGTCGTTGTACGGGCAGTACAGAGGCCAAAATAAGAAATGTGCTTTTCAAGTCGTTGTACGGGCAGTACAGAAGCCAAAATAAGAAATGTGCTTTTCAAGTCGTTGTACGGGCAGTACAGAAGCCAAAATCAGAAATCTGCTATTCAAGTCGTTGTACGGTGTGTGGAGAAGCCAAAACCACAAATCTGCTTTTGTACGGCCACTATAGAAGCCAAAACCACAAATCTGCAGTTTTACGGCCAAAAGACAAGGCAAAACCACAAATATGCTATTCAAGTCGTTGTACAGCCAGAAAAGAAGCCAAAACCAGAAATTTGCTTTTCAAGTCCTTGTATCGCCAGTACAGAAGCGCAAATACCACAAATCTGATAGTCAAGTCGTTGTACGGTTTGTAGAGAAGCCAAAACCATAAATCTGCTATTCAAGTCGTTGTACAGCCAGAAAAAAAAAGCCAAAACACAAATCTGCAGTTTTACAGCCAAAAGAGAAGCCAAAAACACAAATCTGCTTTTGTACGGCCACTATAGAAGCCAAAACCACAAATCTGCAGTTTTACGGCTAAAAGAGAAGCAAAAATCTCAAATCTACTATTCAAGTCGTTGTACAGCCAGAAAAAAAGCCAAGTCAACTCGTTGTACGGTTTATTAAGAAGCCAAAACCACAAATCTGCTTTTGTACGGCCAGTAGAGAAGCCGAAACCACACATCTGCTTTTTTACGGCCAAAAGAGAATCCAAAACTACAAATCTGCTATTCAAGTCGTTGTACGGGCAGTACAGAGCCAAAATCAGAAATGAGCTTTTCAAGTCGTTGTACGGGCAGTACAGAAGCCAAAATCAGAAATCTGCTATTCAAGTCGTTGTACGGTGTGTGGAGAAGCCAAAACCACAAATCTGCTTTTTTACGGCCAAAAAAGAATCCAAAACTACAAATCTTCTATTCAAGTCGTTGTACTAGCAGTACAAAAGCCAAAATCAGAAATGAGCTTTTCAAGTCGTTGTACGGGCAGTACAGAAGCCAAAATAAGAAATGTGCTTTTCAAGTCGTTTTACGGGCAGTACAGAAGCCAAAATCAGAAATGAGCTTTTCAAGTCGTTGTTCAGGCAGTACAGAAGCCAAAATCAGAAATCTGCTATTCAAGTGGTTGTGCGGTGTGTGGAGAAGCCAAAACCACAAATCTGCTTTTTTTACGGCCTGTAGAGAAGACAAAACCAAAATCTGCTGTTTTACGGCCAAAAGAAAAGCCAAAACAACAAATCTGCTATTCAAGTCGTTGTACGGTTTGTGGAGAAACTAAAACCACAATTCTGCTGTTGTACGGCTAGTAGAGAATCCAAAACTACAAATTTGCTATTCAAGTCGCTGTACGGGCAGTACAGAGCCAAAATCAGAAATGAGCTTTTCAAGTCGTTGTACGGGCAGTACAGAAGCCAAAATTAGAAATCTGCTATTCAAGTCGTTGTACGAGGTGTGGAGAAGCCAAAACCACAAATCTGCTTTTTTACGGCCAAAAAAGAATCCAAAACTACAAATCTGCTATTCAAGTCGTTGTACTAGCAGTACAAAAGCCAAAATCAGAAATGAGCTTTTCAAGTCGTTGTACGGGCAGTACAGAAGCCAAAATAAGAAATGTGCTATTCAAGTCGTTGTACGGTGTGTGGAGAAGCCAAAACCACAAATCTGCTTTTGTACGGCCACTATAGAAGCCAAAACCACAAATCTGCTGTTTTACGGCGAAAAGAGAAGCCAAAACCACAAATATGCTTTTTAAGTCGTTACAAAGCCAGGAAAAAAGCCAAAACCAGAAATCTGCTATTCAAATCGTTGTACGGTTTGTGGAGAAACTAAATTCACAATTCTGCTTTTGTACGGCTAGTAGAGAATCCAAAACTACAAATCTGCAGTTTTACGGCCAAAAGAGAAGCACAAAACCACAAATCTGCTATTTAAGTCGTTGTACGGCCAAAAGAGAAGCCAAAACCATAAATCTGCTATTCAAGTCGTTGTACAGCCAGAAAAAAAAAGCCAAAACACAAATCTGCAGTTTTACAGCCAAAAGAGAAGCCAAAAACACAAATCTGCTTTTGTACGGCCACTATAGAAGCCAAAACCACAAATCTGCAGTTTTACGGCTAAAAGAGAAGCAAAAATCTCAAATCTACTATTCAAGTCGTTGTACAGCCAGAAAAAAAGCCAAAACACAAATCTGCAGTTTTACTATCAAAAGATAAGCCAAAACCACAAATCTGCTATTCAAGTCGTTGTACGGTTTGTGGAGAAGCCAAAATCACAAATCTGCAGTTTTACGTCCAAAAGAGAAGCCAAAACCACAAATATGCTTTTGTAGGGCCTGTAGAGAAGACAAAACCAAAATCTGCTATTCAAGTCGTTGTACAGCCAGAAAAAAAGCCAAAACCAGAAATCTGCTATTCAAGTCGTTGGATCGTTAGTACAGAAGCGCAAATACCACAAATCTGCTAGTCAAGTCTTTGTACGGTTTGTAGAGAAGCCAAAACCACAAATCTGCAGTTTTACGGCCAAAAAGAGAAGCCAAAATCACAAATCTACTATTCAAGTCGTTGTACAGCCAGAAAAAAAAGACAAAACCACAAATCTGCAGTTTTACAGCCAAAAGTGAAGCCAAAACCACAAATCTGCTATTCAAGTCGTTGTACGGTGTGTGGAGAAGCCAAGTAAGTAAGTATTCTAGTTGTTGTACGGCCAGAAAAAAAGCCAAAACCAGAAATCTGCTTTTCAAGTCGTTGTATCGCCAGGACAGAAGCGCAAATACCACAAATCTGCTAGTCAAGTCGTTGTACGGTTTGTGGAGAAGCCAAAATCACAAATCTGCTGTTTTACGTCCAAAAGAGAAGCCAAAACCACAAATCTGCTATTCAAATCGTTGTACGGCCAGAAAAAAAGCCAAAACCAGAAATCTGCTTTTCAAGTCGTTGTATCGCCAATACAGAAGCGCCAATACCACAAATCTGCTAGTCAACTCATTGTACGGTTTATGAAGAAGCCAAAACCACAAATCTGCTTTTGTACGGTCAGTAGAGAAGCCGAAACCACATATCTGCTTTTTTACGGCCAAGCAGAATCCAAAACTACAAATCTGCTATTCAAGTCGTTGTACGGGCAGTACAGAAGCCAAAATAAGAAATGTGCTTTTCAAGTCGTTTTACGGGCAGTACAGAAGCCAAAATCAGAAATGAGCTTTTCAAGTCGTTGTTCAGGCAGTACAGAAGCCAAAATCAGAAATCTGCTATTCAAGTGGTTGTGCGGTGTGTGGAGAAGCCAAAACCACAAATCTGCTTTTTTTACGGCCTGTAGAGAAGACAAAACCAAAATCTGCTGTTTTACGGCCAAAAGAAAAGCCAAAACAACAAATCTGCTATTCAAGTCGTTGTACGGTTTGTGGAGAAACTAAAACCACAATTCTGCTGTTGTACGGCTAGTAGAGAATCCAAAACTACAAATTTGCTATTCTAGTCGCTGTACGGGCAGTACAGAGCCAAAATCAGAAATGAGCTTTTCAAGTCGTTGTACGGGCAGTACAGAAGCCAAAATTAGAAATCTGCTATTCAAGTCGTTGTACGAGGTGTGGAGAAGCCAAAACCACAAATCTGCTTTTTTACGGCCAAAAAAGAATCCAAAACTACAAATCTGCTATTCAAGTCGTTGTACTAGCAGTACAAAAGCCAAAATCAGAAATGAGCTTTTCAAGTCGTTGTACGGGCAGTACAGAAGCCAAAATAAGAAATGTGCTATTCAAGTCGTTGTACGGTGTGTGGAGAAGCCAAAACCACAAATCTGCTTTTGTACGGCCACTATAGAAGCCAAAACCACAAATCTGCTGTTTTACGGCGAAAAGAGAAGCCAAAACCACAAATATGCTTTTTAAGTCGTTACAAAGCCAGGAAAAAAGCCAAAACCAGAAATCTGCTATTCAAATCGTTGTACGGTTTGTGGAGAAACTAAATTCACAATTCTGCTTTTGTACGGCTAGTAGAGAATCCAAAACTACAAATCTGCAGTTTTACGGCCAAAAGAGAAGCACAAAACCACAAATCTGCTATTTAAGTCGTTGTACGGCCAAAAGAGAAGCCAAAACCATAAATCTGCTATTCAAGTCGTTGTACAGCCAGAAAAAAAAAGCCAAAACACAAATCTGCAGTTTTACAGCCAAAAGAGAAGCCAAAAACACAAATCTGCTTTTGTACGGCCACTATAGAAGCCAAAACCACAAATCTGCAGTTTTACGGCTAAAAGAGAAGCAAAAATCTCAAATCTACTATTCAAGTCGTTGTACAGCCAGAAAAAAAGCCAAAACACAAATCTGCAGTTTTACTATCAAAAGATAAGCCAAAACCACAAATCTGCTATTCAAGTCGTTGTACGGTTTGTGGAGAAGCCAAAATCACAAATCTGCAGTTTTACGTCCAAAAGAGAAGCCAAAACCACAAATATGCTTTTGTAGGGCCTGTAGAGAAGACAAAACCAAAATCTGCTATTCAAGTCGTTGTACAGCCAGAAAAAAAGCCAAAACCAGAAATCTGCTATTCAAGTCGTTGGATCGTTAGTACAGAAGCGCAAATACCACAAATCTGCTAGTCAAGTCGTTGTACGGTTTGTAGAGAAGCCAAAACCACAAATCTGCAGTTTTACGGCCAAAAAGAGAAGCCAAAATCACAAATCTACTATTCAAGTCGTTGTACAGCCAGAAAAAAAAGACAAAACCACAAATCTGCAGTTTTACAGCCAAAAGTGAAGCCAAAACCACAAATCTGCTATTCAAGTCGTTGTACGGTGTGTGGAGAAGCCAAGTAAGTAAGTATTCTAGTTGTTGTACGGCCAGAAAAAAAGCCAAAACCAGAAATCTGCTTTTCAAGTCGTTGTATCGCCAGGACAGAAGCGCAAATACCACAAATCTGCTAGTCAAGTCGTTGTACGGTTTGTGGAGAAGCCAAAATCACAAATCTGCTGTTTTACGTCCAAAAGAGAAGCCAAAACCACAAATCTGCTATTCAAATCGTTGTACGGCCAGAAAAAAAGCCAAAACCAGAAATCTGCTTTTCAAGTCGTTGTATCGCCAATACAGAAGCGCCAATACCACAAATCTGCTAGTCAACTCATTGTACGGTTTATGAAGAAGCCAAAACCACAAATCTGCTTTTGTACGGTCAGTAGAGAAGCCGAAACCACATATCTGCTTTTTTACGGCCAAGCAGAATCCAAAACTACAAATCTGCTATTCAAGTCGTTGTACGGGCAGTACAGAAGCCAAAATAAGAAATGAGCTTTTCAAGTCGTTTTACGGGCAGTACAGAAGCCAAAATCAGAAATGAGCTTTTCAAGTCGTTGTTCAGGCAGTACAGAAGCCAAAATCAGAAATCTGCTATTCAAGTCGTTGTGCGGTGTGTGGAGAAGCCAAAACCACAAATCTGCTTTTTTTACGGCCAAAAAAGAATCCAAAACTACAAATCTGCTATTCAAGTCGTTGTACGGGCAGTACAGAAGCCAAAATAAGAAATATGCTTTTCAAGTCGTTGTACGGGCAGTACAGAAGCCAAAATCAGAAATCTGCTATTCAAATCGTTGTACGGTGTGTGGAGAAGCCAAAACCACAAATCTGCTTTTGTACGGCCTGTAGAGAAGACAAAACCAAAATCTGCTGTTTTACGGCCAAAAGAAAAGCCAAAACCACAAATCTGCTTTCCAAGTCGTTGTACTGTTTGTGGAGAAACTAAAACCACAATTCTGCTGTTGTACGGCTAGTAGAGAATCCAAAACTACAAATCTGCAGTTTTACGTCCAGAAAAGGAGCCAAAACCAGAAATGTGCTTTTCAAGTCGTTGTATCGCCAGTACAGAAGCGCCAATACCACAAATCAACTAGTCAACTCGTTGTACGGTTTATGAAGAAGCCAAAACCACAAATCTGTATTTGTACGGCCAGTAGAGAAGCCGAAACCACACATCTGCTTTTTTACGGCCAAAAGAGAATCCAAAACTACAAATCTGCTATTCAAGACGTTGTACGGGCAGTACAGAGCCAAAATCAGAAATGAGCTTTTCAAGTCGTTGTACGGGCAGTACAGAAGCCAAAATCAGAAATCTGCTATTCAAGTCGTTGTACGGTGTGTGGAGAAGCCAAAACCTCAAATCTGCTTTTTTACGGCCAAAAAAGAATCCAAAACTACAAATCTGCTATTCAAGTCGTTGTACTAGCAGTACAAAAGCCAAAATCAGAAATGAGCTTTTCAAGTCATTGTACGGGCAGTACAGAAGCCAAAATCAGAAATCTGCTATTCAAGTCGTGTTACGGTGTGTGGAGAAGCCAAAACCACAAATCTGCTTTTGTAGGGCCTGTAGAGAAGACAAAACCAAAATCTGCTATTCAAGTCGTTGTACAGCCAGAAAAAAAGCCAAACCAGAAATCTACTATTCAAGTCGTTTCATCGCCAGTACAGAAGCGCAAATACCACAAATCTGCTAGTCAAGTCGTTGTACGGTTTGTAGAGAAGCCAAAACCACAAATCTGCAGTTTTACGGCCAAAAAGAGAAGCCAAAATCACAAATCTACTATTCAAGTCGTTGTACAGCCAGAAAAAAAAGCCAAAACCACAAATCTGCAGTTTTACAGCCAAAAGTGAAGCCAAAACCACAAATCTGCTATTCAAATCGTTGTACGGTGTGTGGAGAAGCCAAGTAAGTAAGTATTCTAGTTGTTGTACGGCCAGAAAAAAAGCCAAAACCAGAAATCTATTTTTCAAGTCGTATCGCCAGGACAGAAGCGCAAATACCACAAATCTGCTAGTCAAGTCGTTGTACGGTTTGTGGAGAAGCCAAAATCACAAATCTGCTGTTTTACATCCAAAAGAGAAGCCAAAACCACATATCTGCTTTTTTACGGCCAAAAGAGAATCCAAAACTAAAAACCTGCTATTCAAGTCGTTGTACGGGCAGTACAGAAGCCAAAATAAGAAATGTGCTTTTCAAGTCGTTGTACGGGCGGTACAGAAGCCAAAATAAGAAATGTGCTTTTCAAGTCGTTGTACGGGCAGTACAGAAGCCAAAATAAGAAATGTGCTTTTCAAGTCGTTGTACGGGCGGTACAGAAGCCAAAATAAGAAATGTGCTATTCAAGTCGTTGTACGGTGTGTGGAGAAGCCAAAACCACAAATCTGCTTTTGTACGGCCACTATAGAAGCCAAAACCACAAATCTGCTGTTTTACGGCGAAAAGAGAAGCCAAAACCACAAATATGCTTTTTAAGTCGTTACAAAGCCAGGAAAAAGCCAAAACCAGAAATCTGCTATTCAAGTCGTTGTACGGTTTGTGGAGAAACTAAATTCACAATTCTGCTTTTGTACGGCTAGTAGAGAATCCAAAACTACAAATCTGCAGTTTTACGGCCAAAAGAGAAGCACAAAACCACAAATCTGCTATTTAAGTCGTTGTACGGCCAAAAGAGAATCCAAAACTACAAATCTGCTATTCAAGTCGTTGTACGGGCAGTACAGAAGCCAAAATAAGAAATCTGCTATTCAAGTCGTTGTACGTTGTGTTAAGAAGCCAAAACCACAAATCTGCTTTTGTACGGCCTGTAGAGAAGACAAAACCAAAATCTGCTGTTTTACGGCCAAAAGAGAAGTCAAAACCAGAAATCTGCAATTCAAGTCGTTGTACGGTTTGTGGAGAAACTAAAACCTTAATTCTGCTGTTGTACGGCTAGTAGAAATGCCAAAACTACAAATCTGCTTTTTTACGGCCAAAAGAGAATCCAAAACTAAAAATCTGCTATTCAAGTCGTTGTACGGGCAGTACAGAAGCCAAAATAAGAAATGTGCTTTTCAAGTCGTTGTACGGGCAGTACAGAAGCCAAAATAAGAAATGTGCTTTTCAAGTCGTTGTACGGGCAGTACAGAAGCCAAAATCAGAAATCTGCTATTCAAGTCGTTGTACGGTGTGTGGAGAAGCCAAAACCACAAATCTGCTTTTGTACGGCCACTATAGAAGCCAAAACCACAAATCTGCAGTTTTACGGCCAAAAGACAAGGCAAAACCACAAATATGCTATTCAAGTCGTTGTACAGCCAGAAAAGAAGCCAAAACCAGAAATTTGCTTTTCAAGTCCTTGTATCGCCAGTACAGAAGCGCAAATACCACAAATCTGATAGTCAAGTCGTTGTACGGTTTGTAGAGAAGCCAAAACCACAAATCTGCAGTTTTACGGCCAAAAGAGAAGCAAAAATCACAAATCTACTATTCAAGTCGTTGTACAGCCAGAAAAAAAGCCAAAACCATAAATCTGCTATTCAAGTCGTTGTACAGCCAGAAAAAAAAAGCCAAAACACAAATCTGCAGTTTTACAGCCAAAAGAGAAGCCAAAAACACAAATCTGCTATTCAAGTCGTTGTACGGTTTGTGGAGAAGCCAAAACCACAAATCTGCTGTTGTACGGCTAGTAGAGAATCCAAAACTACAAATCTGCAGTTTTACGTCCAGAAAAGGAGCCAAAACCAGAAATCTGCTTTTCAAGTCGTTGTATCGCCAGTACAGAAGCGCCAATACCACAAATCTGCTAGTCAACTCGTTGTACGGTTTATGAAGAAGCAAAAACCACAAATCTGCTTTTGTACGGCCAGTAGAGAAGCCGAAACCACAAATCTGCTTTTTTACGGCCAAAAGAGAATCCAAAACTACAAATCTGCTATTCAAGTCGTTGTACGGGCAGTACAGAAGCCAAAATCAGAAATGAGCTTTTCAAGTCGTTGTACGGGCAGTACAGAAGCCAAAATCAGAAATCTGCTATTCAAGTCGTTGTACGGTGTGTGGAGAAGCCAAAACCACAAATCTGCTTTTTTTACGGCCAAAAAAGAATCCAAAACTACAAATCTGCTATTCAAGTCGTTGTACGGGCAGTACGGAAGCCAAAATAAGAAATGTGCTTTTCAAGTCGTTGTACGGGCAGTACAGAAGCCAAAATAAGAAATCTGCTATTCAAGTCGTTGTACGGTATGTGGAGAAGCCGAAACCACAAATCTGCTTTTTTTACGGCCAAAAAAGAATCCAAAACTACAAATCTGCTATTCAAGTCGTTGTACGGGCAGTACAGAAGCCAAAATAAGAAATGTGCTTTTCAAGTCGTTGTACGGGCAGTACAGAAGCCAAAATCAGAAATCTGCTATTCAAGTCGTTGTACGGTGTGTGGAGAAGCCAAAACCACAAATCTGCTTTTGTACGGCCACTATAGAAGCCAAAACCACAAATCTGCAGTTTTACGGCTAAAAGAGAAGCAAAAATCTCAAATCTGCTATTCAAGTCGTTGTACGGGCAGTACAGAGGCCAAAATAAGAAATGTGCTTTTCAAGTCGTTGTACGGGCAGTACAGAAGCCAAAATAAGAAATGTGCTTTTCAAGTCGTTGTACGGGCAGTACAGAAGCCAAAATCAAAATCTGCTATTCAAGTCGTTGTACGGTGTGTGGAGAAGCCAAAACCACAAATCTGCTTTTGTACGGCCACTATAGAAGCCAAAACCACAAATCTGCAGTTTTACGGCCAAAAGACAAGGCAAAACCACAAATATGCTATTCAAGTCGTTGTACAGCCAGAAAAGAAGCCAAAACCAGAAATTTGCTTTTCAAGTCCTTGTATCGCCAGTACAGAAGCGCAAATACCACAAATCTGATAGTCAAGTCGTTGTACGGTTTGTAGAGAAGCCAAAACCATAAATCTGCTATTCAAGTCGTTGTACAGCCAGAAAAAAAAAGCCAAAACACAAATCTGCAGTTTTACAGCCAAAAGAGAAGCCAAAAACACAAATCTGCTATTCAAGTCGTTGTACGGTTTGTGGAGAAGCCAAAACCACAAATCTGCTGTTGTACGGCTAGTAGAGAATCCAAAACTACAAATCTGCAGTTTTACGTCCAGAAAAGGAGCCAAAACCAGAAATCTGCTTTTCAAGTCGTTGTATCGCCAGTACAGAAGCGCCAATACCACAAATCTGCTAGTCAACTCGTTGTACGGTTTATGAAGAAGCAAAAACCACAAATCTGCTTTTGTACGGCCAGTAGAGAAGCCGAAACCACAAATCTGCTTTTTTACGGCCAAAAGAGAATCCAAAACTACAAATCTGCTATTCAAGTCGTTGTACGGGCAGTACAGAAGCCAAAATCAGAAATGAGCTTTTCAAGTCGTTGTACGGGCAGTACAGAAGCCAAAATCAGAAATCTGCTATTCAAGTCGTTGTACGGTGTGTGGAGAAGCCAAAACCACAAATCTGCTTTTTTTACGGCCAAAAAAGAATCCAAAACTACAAATCTGCTATTCAAGTCGTTGTACGGGCAGTACGGAAGCCAAAATAAGAAATGTGCTTTTCAAGTCGTTGTACGGGCAGTACAGAAGCCAAAATAAGAAATCTGCTATTCAAGTCGTTGTACGGTATGTGGAGAAGCCGAAACCACAAATCTGCTTTTTTTACGGCCAAAAAAGAATCCAAAACTACAAATCTGCTATTCAAGTCGTTGTACGGGCAGTACAGAAGCCAAAATAAGAAATGTGCTTTTCAAGTCGTTGTACGGGCAGTACAGAAGCCAAAATCAGAAATCTGCTATTCAAGTCGTTGTACGGTGTGTGGAGAAGCCAAAACCACAAATCTGCTTTTGTACGGCCACTATAGAAGCCAAAACCACAAATCTGCAGTTTTACGGCTAAAAGAGAAGCAAAAATCTCAAATCTGCTATTCAAGTCGTTGTACGGGCAGTACAGAGGCCAAAATAAGAAATGTGCTTTTCAAGTCGTTGTACGGGCAGTACAGAAGCCAAAATAAGAAATGTGCTTTTCAAGTCGTTGTACGGGCAGTACAGAAGCCAAAATCAGAAATCTGCTATTCAAGTCGTTGTACGGTGTGTGGAGAAGCCAAAACCACAAATCTGCTTTTGTACGGCCACTATAGAAGCCAAAACCACAAATCTGCAGTTTTACGGCCAAAAGACAAGGCAAAACCACAAATATGCTATTCAAGTCGTTGTACAGCCAGAAAAGAAGCCAAAACCAGAAATTTGCTTTTCAAGTCCTTGTATCGCCAGTACAGAAGCGCAAATACCACAAATCTGATAGTCAAGTCGTTGTACGGTTTGTAGAGAAGCCAAAACCATAAATCTGCTATTCAAGTCGTTGTACAGCCAGAAAAAAAAAGCCAAAACACAAATCTGCAGTTTTACAGCCAAAAGAGAAGCCAAAAACACAAATCTGCTTTTGTACGGCCACTATAGAAGCCAAAACCACAAATCTGCAGTTTTACGGCTAAAAGAGAAGCAAAAATCTCAAATCTACTATTCAAGTCGTTGTACAGCCAGAAAAAAAGCCAAGTCAACTCGTTGTACGGTTTATGAAGAAGCCAAAACCACAAATCTGCTTTTGTACGGCCAGTAGAGAAGCCGAAACCACACATCTGCTTTTTTACGGCCAAAAGAGAATCCAAAACTACAAATCTGCTATTCAAGTCGTTGTACGGGCAGTACAGAGCCAAAATCAGAAATGAGCTTTTCAAGTCGTTGTACGGGCAGTACAGAAGCCAAAATCAGAAATCTGCTATTCAAGTCGTTGTACGGTGTGTGGAGAAGCCAAAACCACAAATCTGCTTTTTTACGGCCAAAAAAGAATCCAAAACTACAAATCTGCTATTCAAGTCGTTGTACTAGCAGTACAAAAGCCAAAATCAGAAATGAGCTTTTCAAGTCGTTGTACGGGCAGTACAGAAGCCAAAATAAGAAATGTGCTTTTCAAGTCGTTTTACGGGCAGTACAGAAGCCAAAATCAGAAATGAGCTTTTCAAGTCGTTGTTCAGGCAGTACAGAAGCCAAAATCAGAAATCTGCTATTCAAGTGGTTGTGCGGTGTGTGGAGAAGCCAAAACCACAAATCTGCTTTTTTTACGGCCTGTAGAGAAGACAAAACCAAAATCTGCTGTTTTACGGCCAAAAGAAAAGCCAAAACAACAAATCTGCTATTCAAGTCGTTGTACGGTTTGTGGAGAAACTAAAACCACAATTCTGCTGTTGTACGGCTAGTAGAGAATCCAAAACTACAAATTTGCTATTCAAGTCGCTGTACGGGCAGTACAGAGCCAAAATCAGAAATGAGCTTTTCAAGTCGTTGTACGGGCAGTACAGAAGCCAAAATTAGAAATCTGCTATTCAAGTCGTTGTACGAGGTGTGGAGAAGCCAAAACCACAAATCTGCTTTTTTACGGCCAAAAAAGAATCCAAAACTACAAATCTGCTATTCAAGTCGTTGTACTAGCAGTACAAAAGCCAAAATCAGAAATGAGCTTTTCAAGTCGTTGTACGGGCAGTACAGAAGCCAAAATAAGAAATGTGCTATTCAAGTCGTTGTACGGTGTGTGGAGAAGCCAAAACCACAAATCTGCTTTTGTACGGCCACTATAGAAGCCAAAACCACAAATCTGCTGTTTTACGGCGAAAAGAGAAGCCAAAACCACAAATATGCTTTTTAAGTCGTTACAAAGCCAGGAAAAAAGCCAAAACCAGAAATCTGCTATTCAAATCGTTGTACGGTTTGTGGAGAAACTAAATTCACAATTCTGCTTTTGTACGGCTAGTAGAGAATCCAAAACTACAAATCTGCAGTTTTACGGCCAAAAGAGAAGCACAAAACCACAAATCTGCTATTTAAGTCGTTGTACGGCCAAAAGAGAATCCAAAACTACAAATCTGCTATTCAAGTCGTTGTACGGGCAGTACAGAAGTTAAAATAAGAAATCTGCTATTCAAGTCGTTGTACGTTGTGTTAAGAAGCCAAAACCACAAATCTGCTTTTGTACGGCCTGTAGAGAAGACAAAACCAAAATCTGCTGTTTTACGGCCAAAAGAGAAGTCAAAACCAGAAATCTGCAATTCAAGTCGTTGTACGGTTTGTGGAGAAACTAAAACCATAATTCTGCTGTTGTACGGCTAGTAGAAATGCCAAAACTACAAATCTGCTTTTTTACGGCCAAAAGAGAATCCAAAACTAAAAATCTGCTATTCAAGTCGTTGTACGGGCAGTACAGAAGCCAAAATAAGAAATGTGCTTTTCAAGTCGTTGTACGGGCAGTACAGAAGCCAAAATAAGAAATGTGCTTTTCAAGTCGTTGTACGGGCAGTACAGAAGCCAAAATCAGAAATCTGCTATTCAAGTCGTTGTACGTTGTGTGGAGAAGCCAAAACCACAAATCTGCTTTTGTACGGCCACTATAGAAGCCAAAACCACAAATCTGCAGTTTTACGGCCAAAAGACAAGGCAAAACCACAAATATGCTATTCAAGTCGTTGTACAGCCAGAAAAGAAGCCAAAACCAGAAATTTGCTTTTCAAGTCGTATCGCCAGTACAGAAGCGCAAATACCACAAATCTGATAGTCAAGTCGTTGTACGGTTTGTAGAGAAGCCAAAACCACAAATCTGCAGTTTTACGGCCAAAAGAGAAGCAAAAATCACAAATCTACTATTCAAGTCGTTGTACAGCCAGAAAAAAAGCCAAAACCATAAATCTGCTATTCAAGTCGTTGTACAGCCAGAAAAAAAAAGCCAAAACACAAATCTGCAGTTTTACAGCCAAAAGAGAAGCCAAAAACACAAATCTGCTATTCAAGTCGTTGTACGGTTTGTGGAGAAGCCAAAACCACAAATCTGCTGTTGTACGGCCAGTAGAGAAGCCGAAACCACAAATCTGCTTTTTTACGGCCAAAAGAGAATCCAAAACTACAAATCTGCTATTCAAGTCGTTGTACGGGCAGTACAGAAGCCAAAATCAGAAATGAGCTTTTCAAGTCGTTGTACGGGCAGTACAGAAGCGCCAATACCACAAATCTGCTAGTCAACTCGTTGTACGGTGTGTGGAGAAGCCAAAACCACAAATCTGCTTTTTTTACGGCCAAAAAAGAATCCAAAACTACAAATCTGCTATTCAAGTCGTTGTACGGGCAGTACGGAAGCCAAAATAAGAAATGTGCTTTTCAAGTCGTTGTACGGGCAGTACAGAAGCCAAAATCAGAAATCTGCTATTCAAGTCGTTGTACGGTGTGTGGAGAAGCCAAAACCACAAATCTGCTTTTTTTACGGCCAAAAAAGAATCCAAAACTACAAATCTGCTATTCAAGTCGTTGTACGGGCAGTACAGAAGCCAAAATAAGAAATGTGCTTTTCAAGTCGTTGTACGGGCAGTACAGAAGCCAAAATCAGAAATCTGCTATTCAAGTCGTTGTACGGTGTGTGGAGAAGCCAAAACCACAAATCTGCTTTTGTACGGCCACTATAGAAGCCAAAACCACAAATCTGCAGTTTTACGGCTAAAAGAGAAGCAAAAATCTCAAATCTGCTATTCAAGTCGTTGTACGGGCAGTACAGAAGCCAAAATAAGAAATGTGCTTTTCAAGTCGTTGTACGGGCAGTACAGAAGCCAAAATAAGAAATGTGCTTTTCAAGTCGTTGTACGGGCAGTACAGAAGCCAAAATCAGAAATCTGCTATTCAAGTCGTTGTACGGTGTGTGGAGAAGCCAAAACCACAAATCTGCTTTTGTACGGCCACTATAGAAGCCAAAACCACAAATCTGCAGTTTTACGGCCAAAAGACAAGGCAAAACCACAAATATGCTATTCAAGTCGTTGTACAGCCAGAAAAGAAGCCAAAACCAGAAATTTGCTTTTCAAGTCCTTGTATCGCCAGTACAGAAGCGCAAATACCAAAAATCTGATAGTCAAGTCGTTGTACGGTTTGTAGAGAAGTCAAAACCAGAAATCTGCTATTCAAGTCGTTGTACGGTTTGTGGAGAAACTAAAACCATAATTCTGCTGTTGTACGGCTAGTAGAAATGCCAAAACTACAAATCTGCTTTTTTACGGCCAAAAGAGAATCCAAAACTAAAAATCTGCTATTCAAGTCGTTGTACGGGCAGTACAGAAGCCAAAATAAGAAATGTGCTTTTCAAGTCGTTGTACGGGCAGTACAGAAGCCAAAATAAGAAATGTGCTTTTCAAGTCGTTGTACGGGCAGTACAGAAGCCAAAATCAGAAATCTGCTTTTCAAGTCGTTGTACGTTGTGTGGAGAAGCCAAAACCACAAATCTGCTTTTGTACGGCCACTATAGAAGCCAAAACCACAAATCTGCAGTTTTACGGACAAAAGACAAGGCAAAACCACAAATATGCTATTCAAGTCGTTGTACAGCCAGAAAAGAAGCCAAAACCAGAAATTTGCTTTTCAAGTCGTATCGCCAGTACAGAAGCGCAAATACCACAAATCTGATAGTCAAGTCGTTGTACGGTTTGTAGAGAAGCCAAAACCACAAATCTGCAGTTTTACGGCCAAAAGAGAAGCAAAAATCACAAATCTACTATTCAAGTCGTTGTACAGCCAGAAAAAAAGCCAAAACCATAAATCTGCTATTCAAGTCGTTGTACAGCCAGAAAAAAAAAGCCAAAACACAAATCTGCAGTTTTACAGCCAAAAGAGAAGCCAAAAACACAAATCTGCTATCCAAGTCGTTGTACGGTTTGTGGAGAAGCCAAAACCACAAATCTGCTGTTGTACGGCCAGTAGAGAAGCCGAAACCACAAATCTGCTTTTTTACGGCCAAAAGAGAATCCAAAACTACAAATCTGCTATTCAAGTCGTTGTACGGGCAGTACAGAAGCCAAAATCAGAAATGAGCTTTTCAAGTCGTTGTACGGGCAGTACAGAAGCGCCAATACCACAAATCTGCTAGTCAACTCGTTGTACGGTGTGTGGAGAAGCCAAAACCACAAATCTGCTTTTTTTACGGCCAAAAAAGAATCCAAAACTACAAATCTGCTATTCAAGTCGTTGTACGGGCAGTACCGAAGCCAAAATCAGAAATCTGCTATTCAAGTCGTTGTACGGTGTGTGGAGAAGCCAAAACCACAAATCTGCTTTTTTTACGGCCAAAAAAGAATCCAAAACTACAAATCTGCTATTCAAGTCGTTGTACGGGCAGTACAGAAGCCAAAATAAGAAATGTGCTTTTCAAGTCGTTGTACGGGCAGTACAGAAGCCAAAATCAGAAATCTGCTATTCAAGTCGTTGTACGGTGTGTGGAGAAGCCAAAACCACAAATCTGCTTTTGTTACGGCCACTATAGAAGCCAAAACCACAAATCTGCAGTTTTACGGCTAAAAGAGAAGCAAAAATCTCAAATCTGCTATTCAAGTCGTTGTACGGGCAGTACAGAAGCCAAAATAAGAAATGTGCTTTTCAAGTCGTTGTACGGGCAGTACAGAAGCCAAAATAAGAAATGTGCTTTTCAAGTCGTTGTACGGGCAGTACAGAAGCCAAAATCAGAAATCTGCTATTCAAGTCGTTGTACGGTGTGTGGAGAAGCCAAAACCACAAATCTGCTTTTGTACGGCCACTATAGAAGCCAAAACCACAAATCTGCAGTTTTACGACCAAAAGACAAGGCAAAACCACAAATATGCTATTCAAGTCGTTGTACAGCCAGAAAAGAAGCCAAAACCAGAAATTTGCTTTTCAAGTCCTTGTATCGCCAGTACAGAAGCGCAAATACCAAAAATCTGATAGTCAAGTCGTTGTACGGTTTGTAGAGAAGTCAAAACCAGAAATCTGCTATTCAAGTCGTTGTACGGTTTGTGGAGAAACTAAAACCATAATTCTGCTGTTGTACGGCTAGTAGAAATGCCAAAACTACAAATCTGCTTTTTTACGGCCAAAAGAGAATCCAAAACTAAAAATCTGCTATTCAAGTCGTTGTACGGGCAGTACAGAAGCCAAAATAAGAAATGTGCTTTTCAAGTCGTTGTACGGGCAGTACAGAAGCCAAAATAAGAAATGTGCTTTTCAAGTCGTTGTACGGGCAGTACAGAAGCCAAAATCAGAAATCTGCTTTTCAAGTCGTTGTACGTTGTGTGGAGAAGCCAAAACCACAAATCTGCTTTTGTACGGCCACTATAGAAGCCAAAACCACAAATCTGCAGTTTTACGGCCAAAAGACAAGGCAAAACCACAAATATGCTATTCAAGTCGTTGTACAGCCAGAAAAGAAGCCAAAACCAGAAATTTGCTTTTCAAGTCGTATCGCCAGTACAGAAGCGCAAATACCACAAATCTGATAGTCAAGTCGTTGTACGGTTTGTAGAGAAGCCAAAACCACAAATCTGCAGTTTTACGGCCAAAAGAGAAGCAAAAATCACAAATCTACTATTCAAGTCGTTGTACAGCCAGAAAAAAAGCCAAAACCATAAATCTGCTATTCAAGTCGTTGTACAGCCAGAAAAAAAAAGCCAAAACACAAATCTGCAGTTTTACAGCCAAAAGAGAAGCCAAAAACACAAATCTGCTATCCAAGTCGTTGTACGGTTTGTGGAGAAGCCAAAACCACAAATCTGCTGTTGTACGGCCAGTAGAGAAGCCGAAACCACAAATCTGCTTTTTTACGGCCAAAAGAGAATCCAAAACTACAAATCTGCTATTCAAGTCGTTGTACGGGCAGTACAGAAGCCAAAATCAGAAATGAGCTTTTCAAGTCGTTGTACGGGCAGTACAGAAGCGCCAATACCACAAATCTGCTAGTCAACTCGTTGTACGGTGTGTGGAGAAGCCAAAACCACAAATCTGCTTTTTTTACGGCCAAAAAAGAATCCAAAACTACAAATCTGCTATTCAAGTCGTTGTACGGGCAGTACGGAAGCCAAAATAAGAAATGTGCTTTTCAAGTCGTTGTACGGGCAGTACAGAAGCCAAAATCAGAAATCTGCTATTCAAGTCGTTGTACGGTGTGTGGAGAAGCCAAAACCACAAATCATCTTTTTTTACGGCCAAAAAAGAATCCAAAACTACAAATCTGCTATTCAAGTCGTTGTACGGGCAGTACAGAAGCCAAAATAAGAAATGTGCTTTTCAAGTCGTTGTACGGGCAGTACAGAAGCCAAAATCAGAAATCTGCTATTCAAGTCGTTGTACGGTGTGTGGAGAAGCCAAAACCACAAATCTGCTTTTGTACGGCCACTATAGAAGCCAAAACCACAAATCTGCAGTTTTACGGCTAAAAGAGAAGCAAAAATCTCAAATCTGCTATTCAAGTCGTTGTACGGGCAGTACAGAAGCCAAAATAAGAAATGTGCTTTTCAAGTCGTTGTACGGGCAGTACAGAAGCCAAAATAAGAAATGTGCTTTTCAAGTCGTTGTACGGGCAGTACAGAAGCCAAAATCAGAAATCTGCTATTCAAGTCGTTGTACGGTGTGTGGAGAAGCCAAAACCACAAATCTGCTTTTGTACGGCCACTATAGAAGCCAAAACCACAAATCTGCAGTTTTACGGCCAAAAGACAAGGCAAAACCACAAATATGCTATTCAAGTCGTTGTACAGCCAGAAAAGAAGCCAAAACCAGAAATTTGCTTTTCAAGTCCTTGTATCGCCAGTACAGAAGCGCAAATACCAAAAATCTGATAGTCAAGTCGTTGTACGGTTTGTAGAGAAGCCAAAACCATAAATCTGCTATTCAAGTCGTTGTACAGCCAGAAAAAAAAAGCCAAAACACAAATCTGCAGTTTTACAGCCAAAAGAGAAGCCAAAAACACAAATCTGCTTTTGTACGGCCACTATAGAAGCCAAAACCACAAATCTGCAGTTTTACGGCTAAAAGAGAAGCAAAAATCTCAAATCTACTATTCAAGTCGTTGTACAGCCAGAAAAAAAGCCAAGTCAACTCGTTGTACGGTTTATGAAGAAGCCAAAACCACAAATCTGCTTTTGTACGGCCAGTAGAGTAGCCGAAACCACACATCTGCTTTTTTACGGCCAAAAGAGAATCCAAAACTACAAATCTGCTATTCAAGTCGTTGTACGGGCAGTACAGAGCCAAAATCAGAAATGAGCTTTTCAACTCGTTGTACGGGCAGTACAGAAGCCAAAATCAGAAATCTGCTATTCAAGTCGTTGTACGGTGTGTGGAGAAGCCAAAACCACAAATCTGCTTTTTTACGGCCAAAAAAGAATCCAAAACTACAAATCTGCTATTCAAGTCGTTGTACTAGCAGTACAAAAGCCAAAATCAGAAATGAGCTTTTCAAGTCGTTGTACGGGCAGTACAGAAGCCAAAATAAGAAATGTGCTTTTCAAGTCGTTTTACGGGCAGTACAGAAGCCAAAATCAGAAATGAGCTTTTTAAGTCGTTGTTCAGGCAGTACAGAAGCCAAAATCAGAAATCTGCTATTCAAGTGGTTGTGCGGTGTGTGGAGAAGCCAAAACCACAAATCTGCATTTTTTACGGCCTGTAGAGAAGAAAAAACCAAAATCTGCTGTTTTACGGCCAAAAGAAAAGCCAAAACAACAAATCTGCTATTCAAGTCGTTGTACGGTTTGTGGAGAAACTAAAACCACAATTCTGCTGTTGTACGGCTAGTAGAGAATCCAAAACTACAAATTTGCTATTCAAGTCGCTGTACGGGCAGTACAGAGCCAAAATCAGAAATGAGCTTTTCAAGTCGTTGTACGGGCAGTACAGAAGCCAAAATTAGAAATCTGCTATTCAAGTCGTTGTACGAGGTGTGGAGAAGCCAAAACCACAAATCTGCTTTTTTACGGCCAAAAAAGAATCCAAAACTACAAATCTGCTATTCAAGTCGTTGTACTAGCAGTACAAAAGCCAAAATCAGAAATGAGCTTTTCAAGTCGTTGTACGGGCAGTACAGAAGCCAAAATCAGAAATCTGCTATTCAAGTCGTTGTACGGTGTGTGGAGAAGCCAAAACAACAAATCTGCTTTTGTAGGGCCTGTAGAGAAGACAAAACCAAAATCTGCTATTCAAGTTGTTGTACAGCCAGATAAAAAGCCAAAACCAGAAATCTGCTATTCAAGTCGTTGCATCGCCAGTACAGAAGCGCAAATGCCACAAATCTGCTAGTCAAGTCGTTGTACGGTTTGTAGAGAAGCCAAAACAACAAATCTGCAGTTTTACGGCCAAAAAGATAAGCCAAAATCACAAATCTACTATTCAAGTCGTTGTACAGCCAGAAAAAAAAGCCAAAACCACAAATCTGCAGTTTTACAGCCAAAAGTGAAGCCAAAACCACAAATCTGCTATTCAAGTCGTTGTACGGTGTGTGGAGAAGCAAAGTAAGTAAGTAATCTAGTTGTTGTACGGCCAGAAAAAAAGCCAAAACCAGAAATCTGCTTTTCAAGTCGTTGTATCGCCAGGACAAAAGCGCAAATACCACAAATCTGCTAGTCAAGTCGTTGTACGGTTTGTGGAGAAGCCAAAATCACAAATCTGCTGTTTTACATCCAAAAGAGAAGCCAAAACCACAAATCTGCTATTCAAATCGTTGTACGGCCAGAAAAAAAGCCAAAACCAGATATCTGCTTTTCAAGTCGTTGTATCGCCAGTACAGAAGCACCAATACCACAAAACTGCTAGTCAACTCGTTGTACGGTTTATGAAGAAGCCAAAATCACAAATCTGCTTTTGTACGGTCAGTAGAGAAGCCGAAACCACATATCTGCTTTTTTACGGCCAAAAGAGAATCCAAAACTAAAAATCTGCTATTCAAGTCGTTGTACGGGCAGTACAGAAGCCAAAAAAAGAAATGTGCTTTTCAAGTCGTTGTACGGGCAGTATAGAAGCCAAAATAAGAAATGTGCTTTTCAAGTCGTTGTACGGGCAGTACAGAAGCCAAAATCAGAAATCTGCTATTCAAGTCGTTGAACGGTGTGTGGAGAAGCCAAAACCACAAATCTGCTTTTGTACGGCCACTATAGAAGCCAAAACCACAAATCTGCAGTTTTACGGCCAAAAGAGAAGGCAAAACCACAAATATGCTATTCAAGTCGTTGTACAGCCAGAAAAGAAGCCAAAACCAGAATTTTGCTTTTCAAGTCCTTGTATCGCCAGTACAGAAGCGCAAATACCACAAATCTGATAGTCAAGTCGTTGTACGGTTTGTAGAGAAGCCAAAACCACAAATCTGCAGTTTTACGGCCAAAAGAGAAGCAAAAATCACAAATCTACTATTCAAGTCGTTGTACAGCCAGAAAAAAAGCCAAAACCATAAATCTGCTATTCAAGTAGTTGTACAGCCAGAAAAAAAAAACCAAAACACAAATCTGCAGTTTTACAGCCAAAAGAGAATCCAAAAACACAAATCTGCTATTTAAGTCGTTGTACGGTTTGTGGAGAAGCCAAAACCACAAATCTGCTTTTGTACGGCCTGTAGAGAAGACAAAACCAAAATCTGCTGTTTTACGGCCAAAAGAAATGCCAAAACCACAAATCTGCTATTCAAGTCGTTGTACGGTTTGTGGAGAAACTAAAACCATAATTCTGCTGTTGTACGGCTAGTAGAGAATCCAAAACTACAAATCTGCAGTTTTACGTCCAGAAAAGGAGCCAAAACCAGAAATCTGCTTTTCAAGTCGTTGTATCGCCAGTACAGAAGCGCCAATACCACAAATCTGCTAGTCAACTCGTTGTACGGTTTATGAAGAAGCCAAAACCACAAATCTGCTTTTGTACGGCCAGTAGAGAAGCCGAAACCACAAATCTGCTTTTTTACGGCCAAAAGAGAATCCAAAACTACAAATCTGCTATTCAAGTCGTTGTACGGGCAGTACAGAAGCCAAAATCAGAAATGAGCTTTTCAAGTCGTTGTACGGGCAGTACAGAAGCCAAAATCAGAAATCTGCTATTTAAGTCGTTGTACGGTGTGTGGAGAAGCCAAAACCACAAATCTGCTTTTTTTACGGCCAAAAAAGAATCCAAAACTACAAATCTGCTATTCAAGTCGTTGTACGGGCAGTACAGAAGCCAAAATAAGAAATGTGCTTTTCAAGTCGTTGTACGGGCAGTACAGAAGCCAAAATCAGAAATCTGCTATTCAAGTCGTTGTACGGTGTGTGGAGAAGCCAAAACCACAAATCTGCTTTTGTACGGCCACTATAGAAGCCAAAACCACAAATCTGCAGTTTTACGGCTAAAAGAGAAGCAAACATCTCAAATCTACTATTCAAGTCGTTGTACAGCCAGAAAAAAAGCCAAAACACAAATCTGCAGTTTTACAATCAAAAGAGAAGCCAAAACCACAAATCTGCTATTCAAGTCGTTGTACGGTTTGTGGAGAAGCCAAAATCACAAATCTGCAGTTTTACGTCCAAAAGAGAAGCCAAAACCACAAATATGCTTTTGTAGGACCTGTAGAGAAGACAAAACCAAAATCTGCTATTCAAGTCGTTGTACAGCCAGAAAAAAAGCCAAAACCAGAAATCTGCTATTCAAGTCGTTGGATCGCCAGTACAGAAGCGCAAATACCACAAATCTGCTAGTCAAGTCGTTGTACGGTTTGCAGAGAAGCCAAAACCACAAATCTGCAGTTTTACGGCCAAAAAGAGAAGCCAAAATCACAAATCTACTATTCAAGTCGTTGTACAGCCAGAAAAAAAAGCCAAAACCACAAATCTGCACTTTTACAGCCAAAAGTGAAGCCAAAACCACAAATCTGCTATTCAAGTCGTTGTACGGTGTGTGGAGAAGCCAAGTAAGTAAGTATTCTAGTTGTTGTACGGCCAGAAAAAAAGCCAAAACCAGAAATCTGCTTTTCAAGTCGTTGTATCGCCAGGACAGAAGCGCAAATACCACAAATCTGCTAGTCAAGTCGTTGTACGGTTGTGGAGAAGGCAAAATCACAAATCTGCTGTTTTACATCCAAAAGAGAAGCCAAAACCACAAATCTGCTATTCAAATCGTTGTACGGCTAGAAAAAAAGCCAATACCAGAAATCTGCTTTTCAAGTCGTTGTATCGCCAGTACAGAAGCACCAATACCACAAATCTGCTAGTCAACTCGTTGTACGGTTTATGAAGAAGCCAAAATCACAAATCTGCTTTTGTACGGTCAGTAGAGAAGCCGAAACAACATATCTGCTTTTTTACGGCCAAAAGAAAATCCAAAACTACAAATCTGCTATTCAAGTCGTTGTACGGGCAGTACAGAAGCCAAAATAAGAAATGTGCTTTTCAAGTCGTTTTACGGGCAGTACAGAAGCCAAAATCAGAAATGAGCTTTTCAAGTCGTTGTTCAGGCAGTACAGAAGCCAAAATCAGAAATCTGCTATTCAAGTGGTTGTGCGGTGTGTGGAGAAGCCAAAACCACAAATCTGCTTTTTTTACGGCCTGTAGAGAAGACAAAACCAAAATCTGCTGTTTTACGGCCAAAAGAAAAGCCAAAACCACAAATCTGCTATTCAAGTCGTTGTACGGTTTGTGGAGAAACTAAAACCAAAATTCTGCTGTTGTACGGCTAGTAGAGAATCCAAAACTACAAATCTGCAGTTTTACGTCCAGAAAAGGAGCCAAAACCAGAAATCTGCTTTTCAAGTCGTTGTATCGCCAGTACAGAAGCGCCAATACCACAAATCTACTAGTCAACTCGTTGTACGGTTTATGAAGAAGCCAAAACCACAAATCTGCTTTTGTACGGCCAGTAGAGAAGCCGAAACCACACATCTGTTTTTTACGGCAAAAGAGAATCCAAAACTACAAATCTGCTATTCAAGTCGTTGTACGGGCAGTACAGATCCAAAATCAGAAATTATGAGCTTTTCAAGTCGTTGTACGGGCAGTACAGACGCCAAAATCAGAAATCTGCTATTCAAGTCGTTGTACGGTGTGTGGAGAAGCCAAAACCACAAATCTGCTTTTTTACGGCCAAAAAAGAATCCAAAACTACAAATCTGCTATTCAAGTCGTTGTACTAGCAGTACAAAAGCCAAAATCAGAAATGAGCTTTTCAAGTCGTTGTACGGGCAGTACAGAAGCCAAAATCAGAAATCTGCTTTTCAAGTCGTTGTACGGTGTGTGGAGAAGCCAAAACCACAAATATGCTTTTGTAGGGCCTGTAGAGAAGACAAAACCAAAATCTGCTATTCAAGTCGTTGTACAGCCAGAAAAAAAGCCAAAACCAGAAATCTGCTATTCAAGTCGTTGGATCGCCAGTACAGAAGCGCAAATACCACAAATCTGCTAGTCAAGTCGTTGTACGGTTTGTAGAGAAGCCAAAACCACAAATCTGCAGTTTTACGGCCAAAAAGAGAAGCCAAAATCACAAATCTACTATTCAAGTCGTTGTACAGCCAGAAAAAAAAGACAAAACCACAAATCTGCAGTTTTACAGCCAAAAGTGAAGCCAAAACCACAAATCTGCTATTCAAGTCGTTGTACGGTGTGTGGAGAAGCCAAGTAAGTAAGTATTCTAGTTGTTGTACGGCCAGAAAAAAAGCCAAAACCAGAAATCTGCTTTTCAAGTCGTTGTATCGCCAAAACAGAAGCGCAAATACCACAAATCTGCTAGTCAAGTCGTTGTACGGTTTGTGGAGAAGCCAAAATCACAAATCTGCTTTTTTTACGGCCAAAAAAGAATCCAAAACTACAAATCTGCCTTCAAGTCGTTGTACGGGCAGTACAAAAGCCAAAACCAGAAATCTGCTTTTCAAGTCGTTGTATCGCCAGTACAGAAGCGCCAATACCACAAATCTGCTAGTCAACTCGTTGTACGGTTTATGAAGAAGCCAAAACCACAAATCTGCTTTTGTACGGCCAGTAGAGAAGCCGAAACCACAAATCTGCTTTTTTACGGCCAAAAGAGAATTCAAAACTACAAATCTGCTATTCAAGTCGTTGTACGGGCAGTACAGAAGCCAAAATCAGAAATGAGCTTTTCAAGTCGTTGTACGGGCAGTACAGAAACCAAAATCAGAAATCTGCTATTCAAGTCGTTGTACGGTGTGTGGAGAAGCCAAAACCACAAATCTGCTTTTTTTACGGCCAAAAAAGAATCCAAAACTACAAATCTGCTATTCAAGTCGTTGTACGGGCAGTACAAAAGCCAAAATAAGAAATGTGCTTTTCAAGTCGTTGTACGGGCAGTACAGAAGCCAAAATCAGAAATCTGCTATTCAAGTCGTTGTACGGTGTGTGGAGAAGCCAAAACCACAAATCTGCTTTTGTACGGCCACTATAGAAGCCAAAACCACAAATCTGCAGTTTTACGGCTAAAAGAGAAGCAAAAATCTCAAATCTACTATTCAAGTCGTTGTACAGCCAGAAAAAAAGCCAAAACACAAATCTGCAGTTTTACAATCAAAAGAGAAGCCAAAACCACAAATCTGCTATTCAAGTCGTTGTACGGTTTGTGGAGAAGCCAAAATCACAAATCTGCAGTTTTACGTCCAAAAGAGAAGCCAAAACCACAAATATGCTTTTGTAGGGCCTGTAGAGAAGACAAAACCAAAATCTGCTATTCAAGTCGTTGTACAGCCAGAAAAAAAGCCAAAACCAGAAATCTGCTATTCAAGTCGTTGGATCGCCAGTACAGAAGCGCAAATACCACAAATCTGCTAGTCAAGTCGTTGTACGGTTTGCAGAGAAGCCAAAACCACAAATCTGCAGTTTTACGGCCAAAAAGAGAAGCCAAAATCACAAATCTACTATTCAAGTCGTTGTACAGCCAGAAAAAAAAGCCAAAACCACAAATCTGCACTTTTACAGCCAAAAGTGAAGCCAAAACCACAAATCTGCTATTCAAGTCGTTGTACGGTGTGTGGAGAAGCCAAGTAAGTAAGTATTCTAGTTGTTGTACGGCCAGAAAAAAAGCCAAAACCAGAAATCTGCTATTCAAGTCGTTGTACGGTTTATGAAGAAGCCAAAATCACAAATCTGCTTTTGTACGGTCAGTAGAGAAGCCGAAACCACATATCTGCTTTTTTACGGCCAAAAGAAAATCCAAAACTACAAATCTGCTATTCAAGTCGTTGTACGGGCAGTACAGAAGCCAAAATAAGAAATGTGCTTTTCAAGTCGTTTTACGGGCAGTACAGAAGCCAAAATCAGAAATGAGCTTTTCAAGTCGTTGTTCAGGCAGTACAGAAGCCAAAATCAGAAATCTGCTATTCAAGTGGTTGTGCGGTGTGTGGAGAAGCCAAAACCACAAATCTGCTTTTTTTACGGCCTGTAGAGAAGACAAAACCAAAATCTGCTGTTTTACGGCCGAAAGGAAAGCCAAAACCACAAATCTGCTATTCAAGTCGTTGTACGGTTTGTGGAGAAACTAAAACCAAAATTCTGCTGTTGTACGGCTAGTAGAGAATCCAAAACTACAAATCTGCAGTTTTACGTCCAGAAAAGGAGCCAAAACCAGAAATCTGCTTTTCAAGTCGTTGTATCGCCAGTACAGAAGCGCCAATACCACAAATCTACTAGTCAACTCGTTGTACGGTTTATGAAGAAGCCAAAACCACAAATCTGCTTTTGTACGGCCAGTAGAGAAGCCGAAACCACACATCTGCTTTTTTACGGCCAAAAGAGAATCCAAAACTACAAATCTGCTTTTCAAGTCGTTGTACGGGCAGTACAGAGCCAAAATCAGAAATGAGCTTTTCAAGTCGTTGTACGGGCAGTACAGAAGCCAAAATCAGAAATCTGCTATTCAAGTCGTTGTACGGTGTGTGGAGAAGCCAAAACTACAAATCTGCTTTTTTACGGCCAAAAAAGAATCCAAAACTACAAATCTGCTATTCAAGTCGTTGTACTAGCAGTACAAAAGCCAAAATCAGAAATGAGCTTTTCAAGTCGTTGTACGGGCAGTACAGAAGCCAAAATCAGAAATCTGCTATTCAAGTCGTTGTACGGTGTGTGGAGAAGCCAAAACCACAAATATGCTTTTGTAGGGCCTGTAGAGAAGACAAAACCAAAATCTGCTATTCAAGTCGTTGTACGGTTTGTGGAGAAACTAAAACCAAAATTCTGCTGTTGTACGGCTAGTAGAGAATCCAAAACTACAAATCTGCAGTTTTACGTCCAGAAAAGGAGCCAAAACCAGAAATCTGCTTTTCAAGTCGTTGTATCGCCAGTACAGAAGCGCCAATACCACAAATCTACTAGTCAACTCGTTGTACGGTTTATGAAGAAGCCAAAACCACAAATCTGCTTTTCTACGGCAAGTAGAGAAGCCGAAACCACACATCTGCTTTTTTACGGCCAAAAGAGAATCCAAAACTACAAATATTCTATTCAAGTCGTTGTACGGGCAGTACAGAGCCAAAATCAGAAATGAGCTTTTCAAGTCGTTGTACGGGCAGTACAGAAGCCAAAATCAGAAATCTGCTATTCAAGTCGTTGTACGGTGTGTGGAGAAGCCAAAACCACAAATCTGCTTTTTTACGGCCAAAAAAGAATCCAAAACTACAAATCTGCTATTCAAGTCGTTGTACTAGCAGTACAAAAGCCAAAATCAGAAATGAGCTTTTCAAGTCGTTGTACGGGCAGTACAGAAGCCAAAATCAGAAATCTGCTATTCAAGTCGTTGTACGGTGTGTGGAGAAGCCAAAACCACAAATATGCTTTTGTAGGGCCTGTAGAGAAGACAAAACCAAAATCTGCTATTCAAGTCGTTGTACAGCCAGAAAAAAAGCCAAAAAAAGAAATCTGCTATTCAAGTCGTTGGATCGCCAGTACAGAAGCGCAAATACCACAAATCTGCTAGTCAAGTCGTTGTACGGTTTGTAGAGAAGCCAAAACCACAAATCTGCAGTTTTACGGCCAAAAAGAGAAACCAAAATCACAAATCTACTATTCAAGTCGTTGTACAGCCAGAAAAAAAAGACAAAACCACAAATCTGCAGTTTTACAGCCAAAAGTGAAGCCAAAACCACAAATCTGCTATTCAAGTCGTTGTACGGTGTGTGGAGAAGCCAAGTAAGTAAGTATTCTAGTTGTTGTACGGCCAGAAAAAAAGCCAAAACCAGAAATCTGCTTTTCAAGTCGTTGTATCGCCAGGACAGAAGCGCAAATACCACAAATCTGCTAGTCAAGTCGTTGTACGGTTTGTGGAGAAGCCAAAATCACAAATCTGCTGTTTTACGTCCAAAAGAGAAGCCAAAACCACAAATCTGCTATTCAAATCGTTGTACGGCCAGAAAAAAAGCCAAAACCAGAAATCTGCTTTTCAAGTCGTTGTATCGCCAGTAGAGAAGCGCCAATACCACAAATCTGCTAGTCAACTCATTGTACGGTTTATGAAGAAGCCAAAACCACAAATCTGCTTTTGTACGGTCAGTAGAGAAGCCGAAACCACATATCTGCTTTTTTACGGCCAAAAGAGAATCCAAAACTACAAATCTGCTATTCAAGTCGTTGTACGGGCAGTACAGAAGCCAAAATAAGAAATATGCTTTTCAAGTCGTTGTACGGGCAGTACAGAAGCCAAAATCAGAAATCTGCTATTCAAGTCGTTGTACGGTGTGTGGAGAAGCCAAAACCACAAATCTGCTTTTGTACGGCCTGTAGAGAAGACAAAACCAAAATCTGCTGTTTTACGGCCAAAAGAAAAGCCAAAACCACAAATCTGCTATTCAAGTCGTTGTACGGTTTGTGGAGAAACTAAAACCACAATTCTGCTGTTGTACGGCTAGTAGAGAATCCAAAAGTACAAATCTGCAGTTTTACGTCCAGAAAAGGAGCCAAAACCAGAAATGTGCTTTTCAAGTCGTTGTATCGCCAGTACAGAAGCGCCAATACCACAAATCTACTAGTCAACTCGTTGTACGGTTTATGAAGAAGCCAAAACCACAAATCTGTATTTGTACGGCCAGTAGAGAAGCCGAAACCACACATCTGCTTTTTTACGGCCAAAAGAGAATCCAAAACTACAAATCTGCTATTCAAGACGTTGTACGGGCAGTACAGAGCCAAAATCAGAAATGAGCTTTTCAAGTCGTTGTACGGGCAGTACAGAAGCCAAAATCAGAAATCTGCTATTCAAGTCGTTGTACGGTGTGTGGAGAAGCCAAAACCTCAAATCTGCTTTTTTACGGCCAAAAAAGAATCCAAAACTACAAATCTGCTATTCAAGTCGTTGTACTAGCAGTACAAAAGCCAAAATCAGAAATGAGCTTTTCAAGTCATTGTACGGTGTGTGGAGAAGCCAAAACCATACATCTGCTTTTGTAGGGCCTGTAGAGAAGACAAAACCAAAATCTGCTATTCAAGTCGTTGTACAGCTAGAAAAAAAGCCAAACCAGAAATCTGCTATTCAAGTCGTTTCATCGCCAGTACAGAAGCGCAAATACCACAAATCTGCTAGTCAAGTCGTTGTACGGTTTGTAGAGAAGCCAAAACCACAAATCTGCAGTTTTACGGCCAAAAAGAGAAGCCAAAATCACAAATCTACTATTCAAGTCGTTGTACAGCCAGAAAAAAAGCCAAAACCACAAATCTGCAGTTTTACAGCCAAAAGTGAAGCCAAAACCACAAATCTGCTATTCAAGTCGTTGTACAGTGTGGAGAAGCCAAGTAAGTAAGTATTCTAGTTGTTGTACGTCCAGAAAAAAAGCCAAAACCAGAAATCTGCTTTTCAAGTCGTTGTATCGCCAGGACAGAAGCGCAAATACCACAAATCTGCTAGTCAAGTCGTTGTACGGTTTGTGGAGAAGCCAAAATCACAAATCTGCTGTTTTACATCCAAAAGAGAAGCCAAAACCACAAATCTGCTATTCAAATCGTTGTACGGCCAGAAAAAAAGCCAAAACCAGATATCTGCTTTTCAAGTCGTTGTATCGCCAGTACAGAAGCACCAATACCACAAATCTGCTAAGCAACTCGTTGTACGGTTTATGAAGAAGCCAAAATCACAAATCTGCTTTTGTACGGTCAGTAGAGAAGCCGAAACCACATATCTGCTTTTTTACGGCCAAAAGAGAATCCAAAACTAAAAATCTGCTATTCAAGTCGTTTTGTACGGGCAGTACAGAAGCCAAAATAAGAAATGTGCTTTTCAAGTCGTTGTACGGGCAGTACAGAAGCCAAAATAAGAAATGTGCTTTTCAAGTCGTTGTACGGGCAGTACAGAAGCCAAAATCAGAAATCTGCTATTCAAGTCGTTGTACGGTGTGTGGAGAAGCCAAAACCACAAATCTGCTTTTGTACGGCCACTATAGAAGCCAAAACCACAAATCTGCTGTTTTACGGCGAAAAGAGAAGCCAAAACCACAAATATGCTTTTTAAGTCGTTACAAAGCCAGGAAAAAAGCCAAAACCAGAAATCTGCTATTCAAGTCGTTGTACGGTTTGTGGAGAAACTAAATTCACAATTCTGCTTTTGTACGGCTAGTAGAGAATCCAAAACTACAAATCTGCAGTTTTACGGCCAAAAGAGTAGCACAAAACCACAAATCTGCTATTCAAGTCGTTGTACGGCCAAAAGAGAATCCAAAACTACAAATCTGCTATTCAAGTCGTTGTACGGGCAGTACAGAAGCCAAAATAAGAAATCTGCTATTCAAGTCGTTGTACGTTGTGTTAAGAAGCCAAAACCACAAATCTGCTTTTGTACGGCCTGTAGAGAAGACAAAACCAAAATCTGCTGTTTTACGGCCAAAAGAGAAGTCAAAACCAGAAATCTGCAATTCAAGTCGTTGTACGGTTTGTGGAGAACCTAAAACCATAATTCTGCTGTTGTACGGCTAGTAGAAATGCTAAAACTACAAATCTGCTTTTTTACGGCCAAAAGAGAATCCAAAACTAAAAATCTGCTATTCAAGTCGTTGTACGGGCAGTACAGAAGCCAAAATAAGAAATGTGCTTTTCAAGTCGTTGTACGGGCAGTACAGAAGCCAAAAAAAGAAATGTGCTTTTCAAGTCGTTGTACGGGCAGTACAGAAGCCAAAATCAGAAATCTGCTATTCAAGTCGTTGTACGGTGTGTGGAGAAGCCAAAACCACAAATCTGCTTTTGTACGGCCACTATAGAAGCCAAAACCACAAATCTGCAGTTTTACGGCCAAAAGACAAGGCAAAACCACAAATATGCTATTCAAGTCGTTGTACAGCCAGAAAAGAAGCCAAAACCAGAAATTTGCTTTTCAAGTCCTTGTATCGCCAGTACAGAAGCGCAAATACCACAAATCTGATAGTCAAGTCGTTGTACGGTTTGTAGAGAAGCCAAAACCACAAATCTGCAGTTTTACGGCCAAAAGAGAAGCAAAAATCACAAATCTACTATTCAAGTCGTTGTACAGCCAGAAAAAAAGCCAAAACCATAAATCTGCTATTCAAGTCGTTGTACAGCCAGAAAAAAAAGCCAAAACACAAATCTGCAGTTTTACAGCCAAAAGAGAAGCCAAAAACACAAATCTGCTATTCAAGTCGTTGTACGGTTTGTGGAGAAGCCAAAACCACAAATCTGCTGTTGTACGGCTAGTAGAGAATCCAAAACTACAAATCTGCAGTTTTACGTCCAGAAAAGGAGCCAAAACCAGAAATCTGCTTTTCAAGTCGTTGTATCGCCAGTACAGAAGCGCCAATACCACAAATCTGCTAGTCAACTCGTTGTACGGTTTATGAAGAAGCAAAAACCACAAATCTGCTTTTGTACGGCCAGTAGAGAAGCCGAAACCACAAATCTGCTTTTTTACGGCCAAAAGAGAATCCAAAACTACAAATCTGCTATTCAAGTCGTTGTACGCGCAGTACAGAAGCCAAAATCAGAAATGAGCTTTTCAAGTCGTTGTACGGGCAGTACAGAAGCCAAAATCAGAAATCTGCTATTCAAGTCGTTGTACGGTGTGTGGAGAAGCCAAAACCACAAATCTGCTTTTTTTACGGCCAAAAAAGAATCCAAAACTACAAATCTGCTATTCAAGTCGTTGTACGGGCAGTACAGAAGCGAAAATAAGAAATGTGCTTTTCAAGTCGTTTTACGGCCAAAAGAGAAGTCAAAACCAGAAATCTGCAATTCAAGTCGTTGTACGGTTTGTGGAGAACCTAAAACCATAATTCTGCTGTTGTACGGCTAGTAGAAATGCTAAAACTACAAATCTGCTTTTTTACGGCCAAAAGAGAATCCAAAACTAAAAATCTGCTATTCAAGTCGTTGTACGGGCAGTACAGAAGCCAAAATAAGAAATGTGCTTTTCAAGTCGTTGTACGGGCAGTACAGAAGCCAAAAAAAGAAATGTGCTTTTCAAGTCGTTGTACGGGCAGTACAGAAGCCAAAATCAGAAATCTGCTATTCAAGTCGTTGTACGGTGTGTGGAGAAGCCAAAACCACAAATCTGCTTTTGTACGGCCACTATAGAAGCCAAAACCACAAATCTGCAGTTTTACGGCCAAAAGACAAGGCAAAACCACAAATATGCTATTCAAGTCGTTGTACAGCCAGAAAAGAAGCCAAAACCAGAAATTTGCTTTTCAAGTCATTGTATCGCCAGTACAGAAGCGCAAATACCACAAATCTGATAGTCAAGTCGTTGTACGGTTTGTAGAGAAGCCAAAACCACAAATCTGCAGTTTTACGGCCAAAAGAGAAGCAAAAATCACAAATCTACTATTCAAGTCGTTGTACAGCCAGAAAAAAAGCCAAAACCATAAATCTGCTATTCAAGTCGTTGTACAGCCAGAAAAAAAAGCCAAAACACAAATCTGCAGTTTTACAGCCAAAAGAGAAGCCAAAAACACAAATCTGCTATTCAAGTCGTTGTACGGTTTGTGGAGAAGCCAAAACCACAAATCTGCTGTTGTACGGCTAGTAGAGAATCCAAAACTACAAATCTGCAGTTTTACGTCCAGAAAAGGAGCCAAAACCAGAAATCTGCTTTTCAAGTCGTTGTATCGCCAGTACAGAAGCGCCAATACCACAAATCTGCTAGTCAACTCGTTGTACGGTTTATGAAGAAGCAAAAACCACAAATCTGCTTTTGTACGGCCAGTAGAGAAGCCGAAACCACAAATCTGCTTTTTTACGGCCAAAAGAGAATCCAAAACTACAAATCTGCTATTCAAGTCGTTGTACGCGCAGTACAGAAGCCAAAATCAGAAATGAGCTTTTCAAGTCGTTGTACGGGCAGTACAGAAGCCAAAATCAGAAATCTGCTATTCAAGTCGTTGTACGGTGTGTGGAGAAGCCAAAACCACAAATCTGCTTTTTTTACGGCCAAAAAAGAATCCAAAACTACAAATCTGCTATTCAAGTCGTTGTACGGGCAGTACAGAAGCGAAAATAAGAAATGTGCTTTTCAAGTCGTTGTACGGGCAGTACAGAAGCCAAAATCAGAAATCTGCTATTCAAGTCGTTGTACGGTGTGTGGAGAAGCCAAAACCACAAATCTGCTTTTGTACGGCCACTATAGAAGCCAAAACCACAAATCTGCAGTTTTACGGCTAAAAGAGAAGCAAAAATCTCAAATCTGCTATTCAAGTCGTTGTACGGGCAGTACAGAAGCCAAAATAAGAAATGTGCTTTTCAAGTCGTTGTACGGGCAGTACAGAAGCCAAAATAAGAAATGTGCTTTTCAAGTCGTTGTACGGGCAGTACAGAAGCCAAAATCAGAAATCTGCTATTCAAGTCGTTGTACGGTGTGTGGAGAAGCCAAAACCACAAATCTGCTTTTGTACGGCCACTATAGAAGCCAAAACCACAAATCTGCAGTTTTACGGCCAAAAGACAAGGCAAAACCACAAATATGCTATTCAAGTCGTTGTACAGCCAGAAAAGAAGCCAAAACCAGAAATTTGCTTTTCAAGTCCTTGTATCGCCAGTACAGAAGCGCAAATACCACAAATCTGATAGTCAAGTCGTTGTACGGTTAGTAGAGAAGCCAAATTCATAAATCTCCTATCAAGTCGTTGTACAGCCAGAAAAAAAGCCAAGTCAACTCGTTGTACGGTTTATGAAGAAGCCAAAACCACAAATCTGCTTTTGTACGGCCAGTAGAGAAGCCGAAACCACACATCTGCTTTTTTACGGCCAAAAGAGAATCCAAAACTACAAATCTGCTATTCAAGTCGTTGTACGTGCAGTACAGAGCCAAAATCAGAAATGAGCTTTTCAAGTCGTTGTACGGGCAGTACAGAAGCCAAAATCAGAAATCTGCTATTCAAGTCGTTGTACGGTGTGTGGAGAAGCCAAAACCACAAATCTGCTTTTTTACGGCCAAAAAAGAATCCAAAACTACAAATCTGCTATTCAAGTCGTTGTACTAGCAGTACAAAAGCCAAAATCAGAAATGAGCTTTTCAAGTCGTTGTACGGGCAGTACAGAAGCCAAAATAAGAAATGTGCTTTTCAAGTCGTTTTACGGGCAGTACAGAAGCCAAAATCAGAAATCTGCTATTCAAGTCGTTGTACGGTGTGTGGAGAAGCCAAAACCACAAATCTGCTTTTGTACGGCCACTATAGAAGCCAAAACCACAAATCTGCAGTTTTACGGCTAAAAGAGAAGCAAAAATCTCAAATCTGCTATTCAAGTCGTTGTACGGGCAGTACAGAAGCCAAAATAAGAAATGTGCTTTTCAAGTCGTTGTACGGGCAGTACAGAAGCCAAAATAAGAAATGTGCTTTTCAAGTCGTTGTACGGGCAGTACAGAAGCCAAAATCAGAAATCTGCTATTCAAGTCGTTGTACGGTGTGTGGAGAAGCCAAAACCACAAATCTGCTTTTGTACGGCCACTATAGAAGCCAAAACCACAAATCTGCAGTTTTACGGCCAAAAGACAAGGCAAAACCACAAATATGCTATTCAAGTCGTTGTACAGCCAGAAAAGAAGCCAAAACCAGAAATTTGCTTTTCAAGTCCTTGTATCGCCAGTACAGAAGCGCAAATACCACAAATCTGATAGTCAAGTCGTTGTACGGTTTGTAGAGAAGCCAAATTCATAAATCTACTATCAAGTCGTTGTACAGCCAGAAAAAAAGCCAAGTCAACTCGTTGTACGGTTTATGAAGAAGCCAAAACCACAAATCTGCTTTTGTACGGCCAGTAGAGAAGCCGAAACCACACATCTGCTTTTTTACGGCCAAAAGAGAATCCAAAACTACAAATCTGCTATTCAAGTCGTTGTACTAGCAGTACAAAAGCCAAAATCAGAAATGAGCTTTTCAAGTCGTTGTACGGGCAGTTTAGAAGCCAAAATAAGAAATGTGCTTTTCAAGTCGTTTTACGGGCAGTACAGAAGCCAAAATCAGAAATGAGCTTTTCAAGTCGTTGTTCAGGCAGTACAGAAGCCAAAATCAGAAATCTGCTATTCAAGTGGTTGTGCGGTGTGTGGAGAAGCCAAAACCACAAATCTGCTTTTTTTACGGCCTGTAGAGAAGACAAAACCAAAATCTGCTGTTTTACGGCCAAAAGAAAAGCCGAAACAACAAATCTGCTATTCAAGTCGTTGTACGGTTTGTGGAGAAACTAAAACCACAATTCTGCTGTTGTACGGCTAGTAGAGAATCCAAAACTACAAATTTGCTATTCAAGTCGCTGTACGGGCAGTACAGAGCCAAAATCAGAAATGAGCTTTTCAAGTCGTTGTACGGGCAGTACAGAAGCCAAAATCAGAAATCTGCTATTCAAGTCGTTGTACGAGGTGTGGAGAAGCCAAAACCACAAATCTGCTTTTTTACGGCCAAAAAAGAATCCAAAACTACAAATCTGCTATTCAAGTCGTTGTACTAGCAGTACAAAAGCCAAAATCAGAAATGAGCTTTTCAAGTCGTTGTACGGGCAGTACAGAAGCCAAAATCAGAAATCTGCTATTCAAGTCGTTGTACGGTTTGTGGAGAAGCCAAAACCACAAATCTGCTTTTGTAGGGCCTGTAGAGAAGACAAAACCAAAATCTGCTATTCAAGTTGTTGTACAGCCAGATAAAAAGCCAAAACCAGAAATCTGCTATTCAAGTCGTTGCATCGCCAGTACAGAAGCGCAAATACCACAAATCTGCTAGTCAAGTCGTTGTACGGTTTGTAGAGAAGCCAAAACCACAAATCTGCAGTTTTACGGCCAAAAAGATAAGCCAAAATCACAAATCTACTATTCAAATCGTTGTACGGCCAGAAAAAAAGCCAAAACCAGATATCTGCTTTTCAAGTCGTTGTATCGCCAGTACAGAAGCACCAATACCACAAAACTGCTAGTCAACTCGTTGTACGGTTTATGAAGAAGCCAAAATCACAAATCTGCTTTTGTACGGTCAGTAGAGAAGCCGAAACCACATATCTGCTTTTTTACGGCCAAAAGAGAATCCAAAACTAAAAATCTGCTATTCAAGTCGTTGTACGGGCAGTACAGAAGCCAAAATAAGAAATGTGCTTTTCAAGTCGTTGTACGGGCAGTATAGAAGCCAAAATAAGAAATGTGCTTTTCAAGTCGTTGTACGGGCAGTACAGAAGCCAAAATCAGAAATCTGCTATTCAAGTCGTTGAACGGTGTGTGGAGAAGCCAAAACCACAAATCTGCTTTTGTACGGCCACTATAGAAGCCAAAACCACAAATCTGCAGTTTTACGGCCAAAAGAGAAGGCAAAACCACAAATATGCTATTCAAGTCGTTGTACAGCCAGAAAAGAAGCCAAAACCAGAAATTTGCTTTTCAAGTCCTTGTATCGCCAGTACAGAAGCGCAAATACCACAAATCTGATAGTCAAGTCGTTGTACGGTTTGTAGAGAAGCCAAAACCACAAATCTGCAGTTTTACGGCCAAAAGAGAAGCAAAAATAACAAATCTACTATTCAAGTCGTTGTACAGCCAGAAAAAAAGCCAAAACCATAAATCTGCTATTCAAGTCGTTGTACAGCCAGAAAAAAAAAGCCAAAACACAAATCTGCAGTTTTACAGCCAAAAGAGAATCCAAAAACACAAATCTGCTATTTAAGTCGTTGTACGGTTTGTGGAGAAGCCAAAACCACAAATCTGCTTTTGTACGGCCTGTAGAGAAGACAAAACCAAAATCTGCTGTTTTACGGCCAAAAGAAATGCCAAAACCACAAATCTGCTATTCAAGTCGTTGTACGGTTTGTGGAGAAACTAAAACCATAATTCTGCTGTTGTACGGCTAGTAGAGAATCCAAAACTACAAATCTGCAGTTTTACGTCCAGAAAAGGAGCCAAAACCAGAAATCTGCTTTTCAAGTCGTTGTATCGCCAGTACAGAAGCGCCAATACCACAAATCTGCTAGTCAACTCGTTGTACGGTTTATGAAGAAGCCAAAACCACAAATCTGCTTTTGTACGGCCAGTAGAGAAGCCGAAACCACAAATCTGCTTTTTTACGGCCAAAAGAGAATCCAAAACTACAAATCTGCTATTCAAGTCGTTGTACGGGCAGTACAGAAGCCAAAATCAGAAATGAGCTTTTCAAGTCGTTGTACGGGCAGTACAGAAGCCAAAATCAGAAATCTGCTATTCAAGTCGTTGTACGGTGTGTGGAGAAGCCAAAACCACAAATCTGCTTTTTTTACGGCCAAAACAGAATCCAAAACTACAAATATGCTATTCAAGTCGTTGAACGGGCAGTACAGAAGCCAAAATAAGAAATGTGCTTTTCAAGTCGTTGTACGGGCAGTACAGAAGCCAAAATCAGAAATCTGCTATTCAAGTCGTTGTACGGTGTGTGGAGAAGCCAAAACCACAAATATGCTTTTGTAGGGCCTGTAGAGAAGACAAAACCAAAATCTGCTATTCAAGTCGTTGTACGGTTTGTGGAGAAACTAAAACCAAAATTCTGCTGTTGTACGGCTAGTAGAGAATCCAAAACTACAAATCTGCAGTTTTACGTCCAGAAAAGGAGCCAAAACCAGAAATCTGCTTTTCAAGTCGTTGTATCGCCAGTACAGAAGCGCCAATACCACAAATCTACTAGTCAACTCGTTGTACGGTTTATGAAGAAGCCAAAACCACAAATCTGCTTTTGTACGGCCAGTAGAGAAGCCGAAACCACACATCTGCTTTTTTACGGCCAAAAGAGAATCCAAAACTACAAATCTGCTATTCAAGTCGTTGTACGGGCAGTACAGAGCCAAAATCAGAAATGAGCTTTTCAAGTCGTTGTACGGGCAGTACAGAAGCCGAAATCAGAAATCTGCTATTCAAGTCGTTGTACGGTGTGTGGAGAAGCCAAAACCACAAATCTGCTTTTTTACGGCCAAAAAAGAATCCAAAACTACAAATCTGCTATTCAAGTCGTTGTACTAGCAGTACAAAAGCCAAAATCAGAAATGAGCTTTTCAAGTCGTTGTACGGGCAGTACATAAGCCAAAATCAGAAATCTGCTATTCAAGTCGTTGTACGGTGTGTGGAGAAGCCAAAACCACAAATATGCTTTTGTAGGGCCTGTAGAGAAGACAAAACCAAAATCTGCTATTCAAGTCGTTGTACAGCCAGAAAAAAAGCCAAAACCAGAAATCTGCTATTCAAGTCGTTGCATCGCCAGTACAGAAGCGCAAATACCACAAATCTGCTAGTCAAGTCGTTGTACGGTTTGTAGAGAAGCCAAAACCACAAATCTGCAGTTTTACGGCCAAAAAGATAAGCCAAAATCACAAATCTACTATTCAAGTCGTTGTACAGCCAGAAAAAAAAGCCAAAACCACAAATCTGCAGTTTTACAGCCAAAAGTGAAGCCAAAACCACAAATCTGCTATTCAAGTCGTTGTACGGTGTGTGGAGAAGCCAAGTATATAAGTATTCTAGTTGTTGTACGGCCAGAAAAAAAGCCAAAACCAGAAATCTGCTTTTCAAGTCGTTGTATCGCCAGTACAGAAGCACCAATACCACAAATCTGCTAGTCAACTCGTTGTACGGTTTATGAAGAAGCCAAAATCACAAATCTGCTTTTGTACGGTCAGTAGAGAAGCCCTAACCACATATCTGCTTTTTTACGGCCAAAAGAGAATCCAAAACTAAAAATCTGCTATTCAAGTCGTTGTACGGGCAGTACAGAAGCCAAAATAAGAAATGTGCTTTTCAAGTCGTTGTACGGGCAGTACAGAAGCCAAAATAAGAAATGTGCTTTTCAAGTCGTTGTACGGGCAGTACAGAAGCCAAAATCAGAAATCTGCTATTCAAGTCGTTGTACGGTGTGTGGAGAAGCCAAAACCACAAATCTGCTTTTGTACGGCCACTATAGAAGCCAAAACCACAAATCTGCAGTTTTACGGCCAAAAAAGAAGGCAAAACCACAAATATGCTATTCAAGTCGTTGTACAGCCAGAAAAGAAGCCAAAACCAGAAATTTGCTTTTCAAGTCCTTGTATCGCCAGTACAGAAGCGCAAATACCACAAATCTGATAGTCAAGTCGTTGTACGGTTTGTAGAGAAGCTAAAACCACAAATCTGCAGTTTTACGGCCAAAAGAGAAGCAAAAATCACAAATCTACTATTCAAGTCGTTGTACAGCCAGAAAAAAAGCCAAAACCGTAAATCTGCTATTCAAGTCGTTGTACAGCCAGAAAAAAAAAGCGAAAACACAAATCTAAAGTTTTACAGCCAAAAGAGAAGCCAAAAACACAAATCTGCTATTCAAGTCGTTGTACGGTTTGTGGAGAAGCCAAAACCACAAATCTGCTTTTGTACGGCCTGTAGAGAAGACAAAACCAAAATCTGCTTTTTTATGGCCAAAAGAAATGCCAAAACCACAAATCTGCTATTCAAGTCGTTGTACGGTTTGTGGAGAAACTAAAACCACAATTCTGCTGTTGTACGGCTAGTAGAGAATCCAAAACTACAAATCTGCAGTTTTACGTCCAGAAAAGGAGCCAAAACCAGAAATCTGCTTTTCAAGTCGTTGTATCGCCAGTACAGAAGCGCCAATACCACAAATCTGCTAGTCAACTCGTTGTACGGTTTATGAAGAAGCCAAAACCACAAATCTGCTTTTGTACGGCCAGTAGAGAAGCCAAAACCACAAATCTGCTTTTTTACGGCCAAAAGAGAATCCAAAATAAGAAATGTGCTTTTCAAGTCGTTGTACGGGCAGTACAGAAGCCAAAATCAGAAATGAGCTTTTCAAGTCGTTGTACGGGCAGTACAGAAGCCAAAATCAGAAATCTGATATTCAAGTCGTTGTACGGTGTGTGGAGAAGCCAAAACCACAAATCTGCTTTTTTACGGCCAAAAAAGAATCCAAAACTACAAATCTGCTATTCAAGTCGTTGTACGGGCAGTACAGAGCCAAAATCAGAAATGAGCTTTTCAAGTCGTTGTACGGGCAGTACAGAAGCCAAAATCAGAAATCTGCTATTCAAGTCGTTGTACGGTGTGTGGAGAAGCCAAAACCACAAATCTGCCTTTTTACGGCCAAAAAAGAATCCAAAACTACAAATCTGCTATTCAAGTCGTTGTACTAGCAGTACAAAAGCCAAAATCAGAAATGAGCTTTTCAAGTCGTTTTACGGGCAGTACAGAAGCCAAAATCAGAAATCTGCTATTCAAGTCGTTGTACGGTGTGTGGAGAAGCCAAAACCACAAATATGCTTTTGTAGGGCCTGTAGAGAAGACAAAACCAAAATCTGCTATTCAAGTCGTTGTACAGCCAGAAAAAAAGCCAAAACCAGAAATCTGCTATTCAAGTCGTTGCATCGCCAGTACAGAAGCGCAAATACCACAAATCTGCTAGTCAAGTCGTTGTACGGTTTGTAGAGAAGCCAAAACCACAAATCTGCAGTTTTAAGACCAAAAAGATAAGCCAAAATCACAAATCTACTATTCAAGTCGTTGTACAGCCAGAAAAAAAAGCCAAAACCACAAATCTGCAGTTTTACAGCCAAAAGTGAAGCCAAAACCACAAATCTGCTATTCAAGTCGTTGTACGGTGTGTGGAGAAGCAAAGTAAGTAAGTAATCTAGTTGTTGTACGGCCAGAAAAAAAGCCAAAACCAGAAATCTGCATTTCAAGTCGTTGTATCGCCAGGACAGAAGCGCAAATACCACAAATCTGCTAGTCAAGTCGTTGTACGGTTTGTGGAGAAGCCAAAATCACAAATCTGCTGTTTTACATCCAAAAGAGAAGCCAAAACCACAAATCTGCTATTCAAATCGTTGTACGGCCAGAAAAAAAGCCAAAACCAGATATCTGCTTTTCAAGTCGTTGTATCGCCAGTACAGAAGCACCAATACCACAAAACTGCTAGTCAACTCGTTGTACGGTTTATGAAGAAGCCAAAATCACAAATCTGCTTTTGTACGTTCAGTAGAGAAGCCGAAACCACATATCTGCTTTTTTACGGCCAAAAGAGAATCCAAAACTAAAAATCTGCTATTCAAGTCGTTGTACGGGCAGTACAGAAGCCAAAATAAGAAATGTGCTTTTCAAGTCGTTGTATGGGCAGTATAGAAGCCAAAATAAGAAATGTGCTTTTCAAGTCGTTGTACGGGCAGTACAGAAGCCAAAATCAGAAATCTGCTATTCAAGTCGTTGAACGGTGTGTGGAGAAGCAAAAACCACAAATCTGCTTTTGTACGGCCACTATAGAAGCCAAAACCACAAATCTGCAGTTTTACGGCCAAAAGAGAAGGCAAAACCACAAATATGCTATTCAAGTCGTTGTACAGCCAGAAAAGAAGCCAAAACCAGAAATTTGATTTTCAAGTCCTTGTATCGCCAGTACAGAAGCGCAAATACCACAAATCTGATAGTCAAGTCGTTGTACGGTTTGTAGAGAAGCCAAAACCACAAATCTGCAGTTTTACGGCCAAAAGAGAAGCAAAAATCACAAATCTACTATTCAAGTCGTTGTACAGCCAGAAAAAAAGCCAAAACCATAAATCTGCTATTCAAGTCGTTGTACAGCCAGAAAAAAAAAGCCAAAACACAAATCTGCAGTTTTACAGCCAAAAGAGAATCCAAAAACACAAATCTGCTATTTAAGTCGTTGTACGGTTTGTGGAGAAGCCAAAACCACAAATCTGCTTTTGTACGGCCTGTAGAGAAGACAAAACTACAAATCTGCAGTTTTACGTCCAGAAAAGGAGCCAAAACCAGAAATCTGCTTTTCAAGTCGTTGTATCGCCAGTACAGAAGCGCCAATACCACAAATCTGCTAGTCAACTCGTTGTACGGTTTATGAAGAAGCCAAAACCACAAATCTGCTTTTGTACGGCCAGTAGAGAAGCCGAAACCACAAATCTGCTTTTTTACGGCCAAAAGAGAATCCAAAACTACAAATCTGCTATTCAAGTCGTTGTACGGGCAGTACAGAAGCCAAAATCAGAAATGAGCTTTTCAAGTCGTTGTACGGGCAGTACAGAAGCCAAAATCAGAAATCTGCTATTCAAGTCGTTGTACGGTGTGTGGAGAAGCCAAAACCACAAATCTGCTTTTTTTACGGCCAAAACAGAATCCAAAACTACAAATATGCTATTCAAGTCGTTGAACGGGCAGTACAGAAGCCAAAATAAGAAATGTGCTTTTCAAGTCGTTGTACGGGCAGTACAGAAGCCAAAATCAGAAATCTGCTATTCAAGTCGTTGTACGGTGTGTGGAGAAGCCAAAACCACAAATCTGCTTTTGTACGGCCACTATAGAAGCCAAAACCACAAATCTGCAGTTTTACGGCTAAAAGAGAAGCAAAAATCTCAAATCTACTATTCAAGTCGTTGTACAGCCAGAAAAAAAGCCAAAACACAAATCTGCAGTTTTACAATCAAAAGAGAAGCCAAAACCACAAATCTGCTATTCAAGTCGTTGTACGGTTTGTGGAGAAGCCAAAATCACAAATCTGCAGTTTTACGTCCAAAAGAGAAGCCAAAACCACAAATATGCTTTTGTAGGGCCTGTAGAGAAGACAAAACCAAAATCTGCTATTCAAGTCGTTGTACAGCCAGAAAAAAAGCCAAAACCAGAAATCTGCTATTCAAGTCGTTGGATCGCCAGTACAGAAGCGCAAATACCACAAATCTGCTAGTCAAGTCGTTGTACGGTTTGCAGAGAAGCCAAAACCACAAATCTGCAGTTTTACGGCCAAAAAGAGAAGCCAAAATCACAAATCTACTATTCAAGTCGTTGTACAGCCAGAAAAAAAAGCCAAAACCACAAATCTGCACTTTTACAGCCAAAAAGTGAAGCCAAAACCACAAATCTGCTATTCAAGTCGTTGTACGGTGTGTGGAGAAGCCAAGTAAGTAAGTATTCTAGTTGTTGTACGGCCAGAAAAAAAGCCAAAACCAGAAATCTGCTTTTCAAGTCGTTGTATCGTTAGGACAGAAGCGCAAATACCACAAATCTGCTAGTCAAGTCGTTGTACGGTTGTGGAGAAGCCAAAATCACAAATCTGCTGTTTTACATCCAAAAGAGAAGCCAAAACCACAAATCTGCTATTCAAATCGTTGTACGGCTAGAAAAAAAGCCAATACCAGAAATCTGCTTTTCAAGTCGTTGTATCGCCAGTACAGAAGCACCAATACCACAAATCTGCTAGTCAACTCGTTGTACGGTTTATGAAGAAGCCAAAATCACAAATCTGCTTTTGTACGGTCAGTAGAGAAGCCGAAACCACATATCTGCTTTTTTACGGCCAAAAGAAAATCCAAAACTACAAATCTGCTATTCAAGTCGTTGTACGGGCAGAACAGAAGCCAAAATAAGAAATGTGCTTTTCAAGTCGTTTTACGGGCAGTACAGAAGCCAAAATCAGAAATGAGCTTTTCAAGTCGTTGTTCAGGCAGTACAGAAGCCAAAATCAGAAATCTGCTATTCAAGTGGTTGTGCGGTGTGTGGAGAAGCCAAAACCACAAATCTGCTTTTTTTACGGCCTGTAGAGAAGACAAAACCAAAATCTGCTGTTTTACGGCCAAAAGAAAAGCCAAAACCACAAATCTGCTATTCAAGTCGTTGTACGGTTTGTGGAGAAACTAAAACCAAAATTCTGCTGTTGTACGGCTAGTAGAGAATCCAAAACTACAAATCTGCAGTTTTACGTCCAGAAAAGGAGCCAAAACCAGAAATCTGCTTTTCAAGTCGTTGTATCGCCAGTACAGAAGCGCCAATACCACAAATCTACTAGTCAACTCGTTGTACGGTTTATGAAGAAGCCAAAACCACAAATCTGCTTTTGTACGGCCAAAAGAGAATCCAAAACTACAAATCTGCTATTCAAGTCGTTGTACGGGCAGTACAGAGCCAAAATCAGAAATGAGCTTTTCAAGTCGTTGTACGGGCAGTACAGAAGCCAAAATCAGAAATCTGCTATTCAAGTCGTTGTACGGTGTGTGGAGAAGCCAAAACCACAAATATGCTTTTGTAGGGCCTGTAGAGAAGACAAAACCAAAATCTGCTATTCAAGTCGTTGTACGGTTTGTGGAGAAGCCAAAACCACAAATCTGCTTTTTTACGGCCAAAAAAGAATCCAAAACTACAAATCTGCTATTCAAGTCGTTGTACGGGCAGTACAGAGCCAAAATTAGAAATGAGCTTTTCAAGTCGTTGTACGGGCAGTACAGAAGCCAAAATCAGAAATCTGCTATTCAAGTCGTTGTACGGTGTGTGGAGAAGCCAAAACCACAAATCTGCTTTTTTACGGCCAAAAAAGAATCCAAAACTACAAATCTGCTATTCAAGTCGTTGTACGGGCAGTACAGAGCCAAAATCAGAAATGAGCTTTTCAAGTCGTTGTACGGGCAGTACAGAAGCCAAAATCAGAAATCTGCTATTCAAGTCGTTGTACGGTGTGTGGAGAAGCCAAAACCACAAATCTGCTTTTTTACGGCCAAAAAAGAATCCAAAACTACAAATCTGCTATTCAAGTCGTTGCACTAGCAGTACAAAAGCCAAAATCAGAAATGAGCTTTTCAAGTCGTTGTACGGGCAGTACAGAAGCCAAAATCAGAAATCTGCTATTCAAGTCGTTGTACGGTGTGTGGAGAAGCCAAAACCACAAATATGCTTTTGTAGGGCCTGTAGAGAAGACAAAACCAAAATCTGCTATTCAAGTCGTTGTACAGCCAGAAAAAAAGCCAAAACCAGAAATCTGCTATTCAAGTCGTTGCATCGCCAGTACAGAAGCGCAAATACCACAAATCTGCTAGTTAAGTCGTTGTACGGTTTGTAGAGAAGCCAAAACCACAAATCTGCAGTTTTACGGCCAAAAAGATAAGCCAAAATCACAAATCTACTATTCAAGTCGTTGTACAGCCAGAAAAAAAAGCCAAAACCACAAATCTGCAGTTTTACAGCCAAAAGTGAAGCCAAAACCACAAATCTGCTATTCAAGTCGTTGTACGGTGTGTGGAGAAGCCAAGTAAGTAAGTATTCTAGTTGTTGTACGGCCAGAAAAAAAGCCAAAACCAGAAATCTGCTTTTCAAGTCGTTGTATCGCCAGGACAGAAGCGCAAATACCACAAATCTGCTAGTCAAGTCGTTGTACGGTTTGTGGAGAAGCCAAAATCACAAATCTGCTGTTTTACATCCAAAACAGAAGCCAAAACCACAAATCTGCTATTCAAATCGTTGTACGGCCAGAAAAAAAGCCAAAACCAGATATCTGCTTTTCAAGTCGTTGTATCGCCAGTACAGAAGCACCAATACCACAAATCTGCTAGTCAACTCGTTGTACGGTTTATGAAGAAGCCAAAATCACAAATCTGCTTTTGTACGGTCAGTAGAGAAGCCGAAACCACATATCTGCTTTTTTACGGCCAAAAGAGAATCCAAAACTAAAAATCTGCTATTCAAGTCGTTGTACGGGCAGTACAGAAGCCAAAATAAGAAATGTGCTTTTCAAGTCGTTGTACGGGCAGTACAGAAGCCAAAATAAGAAATGTGCTTTTCAAATCGTTGTACGGGCAGTACAGAAGCCAAAATCAGAAATCTGCTATTCAAGTCGTTGTACGGTGTGTAGAGAAGCCAAAACCACAAATCTGCTTTTGTACGGCCACTATAGAAGCCAAAACCACAAATCTGCAGTTTTACGGCCAAAAAAGAAGGCAAAACCACAAATATGCTATTCAAGTCGTTGTACAGCCAGAAAAGAAGCCAAAACCAGAAATTTGCTTTTCAAGTCCTTGTATCGCCAGTACAGAAGCGCAAATACCACAAATCTGATAGTCAAGTCGTTGTACGGTTTGTAGAGAAGCTAAAACCACAAATCTGCAGTTTTACGGCCAAAAGAGAAGCAAAAATCACAAATCTAATATTCAAGTCGTTGTACAGCCAGAAAAAAAGCCAAAACCGTAAATCTGCTATTCAAGTCGTTGTACAGCCAGAAAAAAAAAACGAAAACACAAATCTGCAGTTTTACAGCCAAAAGAGAAGCCAAAAACACAAATCTGCTATTCAAGTCGTTGTACGGTTTGTGGAGAAGCCAAAACCACAAATCTGCTTTTGTACGGCCAGTAGAGAAGCCGAAACCACAAATCTGCTTTTTTACGGCCAAAAGAGAATCCAAAACTACAAATCAGCTATTCAAGTCGTTGTACGGGCAGTACAGAAGCCAAAATCAGAAATGAGCTTTTCAAGTCGTTGTACGGGCAGTACAGAAGCCAAAATCAGAAATCTGCTATTCAAGTCGTTGTACGGTGTGTGGAGAAGCCAAAACCACAAATCTGCTTTTTTTACGGCCAAAACAGAATCCAAAACTACAAATCTGCTATTCAAGTCGTTGAACGGGCAGTACAGAAGCCAAAATAAGAAATGTGCTTTTCAAGTCGTTGTACGGGCAGTACAGAAGCCAAAATCAGAAATCTGCTATTCAAGTCGTTGTACGGTGTGTGGAGAAGCCAAAACCACAAATCTGCTTTTGTACGGCCACTATAGAAGCCAAAACCACAAATCTGCAGTTTTACGGCTAAAAGATAAGCAAAAATCTCAAATCTACTATTCAAGTCGTTGTACAGCCAGAAAAAAAGCCAAAACACAAATCTGCAGTTTTACAATCAAAAGAGAAGCCAAAACCACAAATCTGCTATTCAAGTCGTTGTACGGTTTGTGGAGAAGCCAAAATCACAAATCTGCAGTTTTACGTCCAAAAGAGAAGCCAAAACCACAAATATGCTTTTGTAGGGCCTGTAGAGAAGACAAAACCAAAATCTGCTATTCAAGTCGTTGTACAGCCAGAAAAAAAGCCAAAACCAGAAATCTGCTATTCAAGTCGTTGGATCGCCAGTACAGAAGCGCAAATACCACAAATCTGCTAGTCAAGTCGTTGTACGGTTTGCAGAGAAGCCAAAATCACAAATCTGCAGTTTTACGGCCAAAAAGATAAGCCAAAATCACAAATCTACTATTCAAGTCGTTGTACAGCCAGAAAAAAAAGCCAAAACCACAAATCTGCACTTTTACAGCCAAAAGTGAAGCCAAAACCACAAATCTGCTATTCAAGTCGTTGTACGGTGTGTGGAGAAGCCAAGTAAGTAAGTATTCTAGTTGTTGTACGGCCAGAAAAAAAGCCAAAACCAGAAATCTGCTTTTCAAGTCGTTGTATCGCCAGGACAGAAGCGCAAATACCACAAATCTGCTAGTCAAGTCGTTGTACGGTTGTGGAGAAGCCAAAATCACAAATCTGCTGTTTTACATCCAAAAGAGAAGCCAAAACCACAAATCTGCTATTCAAATCGTTGTACGGCTAGAAAAAAAGCCAATACCAGAAATCTGCTTTTCAAGTCGTTGTATCGCCAGTACAGAAGCACCAATACCACAAATCTGCTAGTCAACTCGTTGTACGGTTTATGAAGAAGCCAAAATCACAAATCTGCTTTTGTACGGTCAGTAGAGAAGCCGAAACCACATATCTGCTTTTTTACGGCCAAAAGAAAATCCAAAACTAAAAATCTGCTATTCAAGTCGTTGTACGGGCAGTACAGAAGCCAAAATAAGAAATGTGCTTTTCAAGTCGTTGTACGGGCAGTACAGAAGCCAAAATAAGAAATGTGCTTTTCAAATCGTTGTACGGGCAGTACAGAAGCCAAAATCAGAAATCTGCTATTCAAGTCGTTGTACGGTGTGTAGAGAAGCCAAAACCACAAATCTGCTTTTGTACGGCCACTATAGAAGCCAAAACCACAAATCTCCAGTTTTACGGCCAAAAAAGAAGGCAAAACCACAAATATGCTATTCAAGTCGTTGTACAGCCAGAAAAGAAGCCAAAACCAGAAATTTGCTTTTCAAGTCCTTGTATCGCCAGTACAGAAGCGCAAATACCACAAATCTGATAGTCAAGTCGTTGTACGGTTTGTAGAGAAGCTAAAACCACAAATCTGCAGTTTTACGGCCAAAAGAGAAGCAAAAATCACAAATCTACTATTCAAGTCGTTGTACAGCCAGAAAAAAAGCCAAAACCGTAAATCTGCTATTCAAGTCGTTGTACAGCCAGAAAAAAAAAACGAAAACACAAATCTGCAGTTTTACAGCCAAAAGAGAAGCCAAAAACACAAATCTGCTATTCAAGTCGTTGTACGGTTTGTGGAGAAGCCAAAACCACAAATCTGCTTTTGTACGGCCAGTAGACAAGCCGAAACCACAAATCTGCTTTTTTACGGCCAAAAGAGAATCCAAAACTACAAATCAGCTATTCAAGTCGTTGTACGGGCAGTACAGAAGCCAAAATCAGAAATGAGCTTTTCAAGTCGTTGTACGGGCAGTACAGAAGCCAAAATCAGAAATCTGCTATTCAAGTCGTTGTACGGTGTGTGGAGAAGCCAAAACCACAAATCTGCTTTTTTTACGGCCAAAACAGAATCCAAAACTACAAATCTGCTATTCAAGTCGTTGAACGGGCAGTACAGAAGCCAAAATAAGAAATGTGCTTTTCAAGTCGTTGTACGGGCAGTACAGAAGCCAAAATCAGAAATCTGCTATTCAAGTCGTTGTACGGTGTGTGGAGAAGCCAAAACCACAAATCTGCTTTTGTACGGCCACTATAGAAGCCAAAACCACAAATCTGCAGTTTTACGGCTAAAAGAGAAGCAAAAATCTCAAATCTACTATTCAAGTCGTTGTACAGCCAGAAAAAAAGCCAAAACACAAATCTGCAGTTTTACAATCAAAAGAGAAGCCAAAACCACAAATCTGCTATTCAAGTCGTTGTACGGTTTGTGGAGAAGCCAAAATCACAAATCTGCAGTTTTACGTCCAAAAGAGAAGCCAAAACCACAAATATGCTTTTGTAGGGCCTGTAGAGAAGACAAAACCAAAATCTGCTATTCAAGTCGTTGTACAGCCAGAAAAAAAGCCAAAACCAGAAATCTGCTATTCAAGTCGTTGGATCGCCAGTACAGAAGCGCAAATACCACAAATCTGCTAGTCAAGTCGTTGTACGGTTTGCAGAGAAGCCAAAACCACAAATCTGCAGTTTTACGGCCAAAAAGAGAAGCCAAAATCACAAATCTACTATTCAAGTCGTTGTACAGCCAGAAAAAAAAGCCAAAACCACAAATCTGCACTTTTACAGCCAAAAGTGAAGCCAAAACCACAAATCTGCTATTCAAGTCGTTGTACGGTGTGTGGAGAAGCCAAGTAAGTAAGTATTCTAGTTGTTGTACGGCCAGAAAAAAAGCCAAAACCAGAAATATGCTTTTCAAGTCGTTGTATCGCCAGGACAGAAGCGCAAATACCACAAATCTGCTAGTCAAGTCGTTGTACGGTTGTGGAGAAGCCAAAATCACAAATCTGCTGTTTTACATCCAAAAGAGAAGCCAAAACCACAAATCTGCTATTCAAATCGTTGTACGGCTAGAAAAAAAGCCAATACCAGAAATCTGCTTTTCAAGTCGTTGTATCGCCAGTACAGAAGCACCAATACCACAAATCTGCTAGTCAACTCGTTGTACGGTTTATGAAGAAGCCAAAATCACAAATCTGCTTTTGTACGGTCAGTAGAGAAGCCGAAACCACATATCTGCTTTTTTACGGCCAAAAGAAAATCCAAAACTACAAATCTGCTATTCAAGTCGTTGTACGGGCAGTACAGAAGCCAAAATAAGAAATGTGCTTTTCAAGTCGTTTTACGGGCAGTACAGAAGCCAAAATCAGAAATGAGCTTTTCAAGTCGTTGTTCAGGCAGTACAGAAGCCAAAATCAGAAATCTGCTATTCAAGTGGTTGTGCGGTGTGTGGAGAAGCCAAAACCACAAATCTGCTTTTTTTACGGCCTGTAGAGAAGACAAAACCAAAATCTGCTGTTTTACGGCCAAAAGAAAAGCCAAAACCACAAATCTGCTATTCAAGTCGTTGTACGGTTTGTGGAGAAACTAAAACCAAAATTCTGCTGTTGTACGGCTAGTAGAGAATCCAAAACTACAAATCTGCAGTTTTACGTCCAGAAAAGGAGCCAAAACCAGAAATCTGCTTTTCAAGTCGTTGTATCGCCAGTACAGAAGCGCCAATACCACAAATCTACTAGTCAACTCGTTGTACGGTTTATGAAGAAGCCAAAACCACAAATCTGCTTTTGTACGGCCAAAAGAGAATCCAAAACTACAAATCTGCTATTCAAGTCGTTGTACGGGCAGTACAGAGCCAAAATCAGAAATGAGCTTTTCAAGTCGTTGTACGGGCAGTACAGAAGCCAAAATCAGAAATCTGCTATTCAAGTCGTTGTACGGTGTGTGGAGAAGCCAAAACCACAAATCTGCTTTTTTACGGCCAAAAAAGAATCCAAAACTACAAATCTGCTATTCAAGTCGTTGTACTAGTAGTACAAAAGCCAAAATCAGAAATGAGCTTTTCAAGTCGTTGTACGGGCAGTACAGAAGCCAAAATCAGAAATCTGCTATTCAAGTCGTTGTACGGTGTGTGGAGAAGCCAAAACCACAAATATGCTTTTGTAGGGCCTGTAGAGAAGACAAAACCAAAATCTGCTATTCAAGTCGTTGTACGGTTTGTGGAGAAGCCAAAACCACAAATCTGCTTTTTTACGGCCAAAAAAGAATCCAAAACTACAAATCTGCTATTCAAGTCGTTGTACGGGCAGTACAGAGCCAAAATCAGAAATGAGCTTTTCAAGTCGTTGTACGGGCAGTACAGAAGCCAAAATCAGAAATCTGCTATTCAAGTCGTTGTACGGTGTGTGGAGAAGCCAAAACCACAAATCTGCTTTTTTACGGCCAAAAAAGAATCCAAAACTACAAATCTGCTATTCAAGTCGTTGTACGGGCAGTACAGAGCCAAAATCAGAAATGAGCTTTTCAAGTCGTTGTACGGGCAGTACAGAAGCCAAAATCAGAAATCTGCTATTCAAGTCGTTGTACGGTGTGTGGAGAAGCCAAAACCACAAATCTGCTTTTTTACGGCCAAAAAAGAATCCAAAACTACAAATCTGCTATTCAAGTCGTTGTACTAGCAGTACAAAAGCCAAAATCAGAAATGAGCTTTTCAAGTCGTTGTACGGGCAGTACAGAAGCCAAAATCAGAAATCTGCTATTCAAGTCGTTGTACGGTGTGTGGAGAAGCCAAAACCACAAATATGCTTTTGTAGGGCCTGTAGAGAAGACAAAACCAAAATCTGCTATTCAAGTCGTTGTACAGCCAGAAAAAAAGCCAAAACAGAAATCTGCTATTCAAATCGTTGGATCGCCAGTACAGAAGCGCAAATACCACAAATCTGCTAGTCAAGTCGTTGTACGGTTTGTAGAAAAGCCAAAACCACAAATCTGCAGTTTTACGGCCAAAAAGAGAAGCCAAAATCACAAATCTACTATTCAAGTCGTTGTACAGCCAGAAAAAAAAGACAAAACCACAAATCTGCAGTTTTACAGCCAAAAGTGAAGCCAAAACCACAAATCTGCTATTCAAGTCGTTGTACGGTTTGTGGAGAAGCCAAAATCACAAATCTGCAGTTTTACGTCCAAAAGAGAAGCCAAAACCACAAATATGCTTTTGTAGGGCCTGTAGAGAAGACAAAACCAAAATCTGCTATTCAAGTCGTTGTACAGCCAGAAAAAAAGCCAAAACAGAAATCTGCTATTCAAATCGTTGGATCGCCAGTACAGAAGCGCAAATACCACAAATCTGCTAGTCAAGTCGTTGTACGGTTTGTAGAAAAGCCAAAACCACAAATCTGCAGTTTTACGGCCAAAAGAGAAGCAAAAATCACAAATCTACTATTCAAGTCGTTGTACAGCCAGAATAAAAGCCAAAACCATAAATCTGCTATTCAAGTCGTTGTACAGCCAGAAAAAAAAGCCAAAACACAAATCTGCAGTTTTACAGCCAAAAGAGAAGCCAAAAACACAAATCTGCTATTCAAGTCGTTGTACGGTTTGTGGAAAAGCCAAAACCTCAAATCTGCTTTTGTACGGCTAGTAGAGAATCCAAAACTACAAATCTGCAGTTTTACGTCCAGAAAAGGAGCTAAAACCAGAAATCTGCTTTTCAAGTCGTTGTATCGCCAGTACAGAAGCGCCAATACCACAAATCTGCTAGTCAACTCGTTGTACGGTTTATGAAGAAGCAAAAACCACAAATCTGCTTTTGTACGGCCAGTAGAGAAGCCGAAACCACAAATCTGCTTTTTTACGGCCAAAAGAGAATCCAAAACTACAAATCTGCTATTCAAGTCGTTGTACGGGCAGTACAGAAGCCAAAATAAGAAATGTGCTTTTCAAGTCGTTGTACGGGCAGTACAGAAGCCAAAATCAGAAATCTGCTATTCAAGTCGTTGTACGGTGTGTGGAGAAGCCAAAACCACAAATCTGCTTTTGTACGGCCACTATAGAAGCCAAAACCACAAATCTGCAGTTTTACGGCTAAAAGAGTAGCAAAAATCTCAAATCTACTATTCAAGTCGTTGTACAGCCAGAAAAAAAGCCAAAACACAAATCTGCAGTTTTACAATCAAAAGAGAAGCCAAAACCACAAATCTGCTATTCAAGTCGTTGTACGGTTTGTGGAGAAGCCAAAATCACAAATCTGCAGTTTTACGTCCAAAAGAGAAGCCAAAACCACAAATATGCTTTTGTAGGGCCTGTAGAGAAGACAAAACCAAAATCTGCTATTCAAGTCGTTGTACAGCCAGAAAAAAAGCCAAAACAGAAATCTGCTATTCAAATCGTTGGATCGCCAGTACAGAAGCGCAAATACCACAAATCTGCTAGTCAAGTCGTTGTACGGTTTGTAGAAAAGCCAAAACCACAAATCTGCAGTTTTACGGCCAAAAAGAGAAGCCAAAATCACAAATCTACTATTCAAGTCGTTGTACAGCCAGAAAAAAAAGACAAAACCACAAATCTGCAGTTTTACAGCCAAAAGTGAAGCCAAAACCACAAATCTGCTATTCAAGTCGTTGTACGGTGTGTGGAGAAGCCAAGTAAGTAAGTATTCTAGTTGTTGTACGGCCAGAAAAAAAGCCAAAACCAGAAATCTGCTTTTTAAGTCGTTGTATCGCCAGGACAGAAGCGCAAATACCACAAATCTGCTAGTCAAGTCGTTGTACGGTTTGTGGAGAAGCCAAAATCACAAATCTGCTGTTTTACGGCCAAAAGAGAATCCAAAACTACAAATCTGCTATTCAAGTCGTTGTACGGGCAGTACAGAAGCCAAAATAAGAAATGTGCTTTTCAAGTCGTTTTACGGGCAGTACAGAAGCCAAAATCAGAAATGAGCTTTTCAAGTCGTTGTTCAGGCAGTACAGAAGCCAAAATCAGAAATCTGCTATTCAAGTCGTTGTGCGGTGTGTGGAGAAGCCAAAACCACAAATCTGCTTTTTTTACGGCCAAAAAAGAATCCAAAACTACAAATCTGCTATTCAAGTCGTTGTACGGGCAGTACAGAAGCCAAAATAAGAAATATGCTTTTCAAGTCGTTGTACGGGCAGTACAGAAGCCAAAATCAGAAATCTGCTATTCAAGTCGTTGTACGGTGTGTGGAGAAGCCAAAACCACAAATCTGCTTTTGTACGGTCTGTAGAGAAGACAAAACCAAAATCTGCTGTTTTACGGCCAAAAGAAAAGCCAAAACCACAAATCTGCTATTCAAGTCGTTGTACGGTTTGTGGAGAAACTAAAACCACAATTCTGCTGTTGTACGGCTAGTAGAGAATCCAAAACTACAAATCTGCAGTTTTACGTCCAGAAAAGGAGCCAAAACCAGAAATCTGCTTTTGTACGGCCAGTAGAGAAGCCGAAACCACACATCTGCTTTTTTACGGCCAAAAGAGAATCCAAAACTACAAATCTGCTATTCAAGTCGTTGTACGGGCAGTACAGAGCCAAAATCAGAAATGAGCTTTTCAAGTCGTTGTACGGGCAGTACAGAAGCCAAAATCAGAAATCTGCTATTCAAGTCGTTGTACGGTGTGTGGAGAAGCCAAAACCTCAAATCTGCTTTTTTACGGCCAAAAAAGAATCCAAAACTACAAATCTGCTATTCAAGTCGTTGTACTAGCAGTACAAAAGCCAAAATCAGAAATGAGCTTTTCAAGTCATTGTACGGGCAGTACAGAAGCCAAAATCAGAAATCTGCTATTCAAGTCGTTGTACGGTGTGTGGAGAAGCCAAAACCACAAATCTGCTTTTGTAGGGCCTGTAGAGAAGACAAAACCAAAATCTGCTATTCAAGTCGTTGTACAGCCAGAAAAAAAGGCAAACCAGAAATCTGCTATTCAAGTCGTTGCATCGCCAGTACATAAGCGCAAATACCACAAAACTGCTAGTCAAGTCGTTGTACGGTTTGTAGAGAAGCCAAAACCACAAATCTGCAGTTTTACGGCCAAAAAGAGAAGCCAAAATCACAAATCTACTATTCAAGTCGTTGTACAGCCAGAAAAAAAAGCCAAACCACAAATCAGCAGTTTTACAGCCAAAAGTAAAGCCATAACCACAAATCTGCTATTCAAGTCGTTGTACGGTGTGTGGAGAAGCCAAGTAAGTAAGTATTCTAGTTGTTGTACGGCCAGAAAAAAAGCCAAAACCAGAAATCTGCTTTTCAAGTCGTTGTATCGCCAGGACAGAAGCGCAAATACCACAAATCTGCTAGTCAAGTCGTTGTACGGTTTGTGCAGAAGCCAAAACCACAAATCTGCTATTCAAATCGTTGTACGGCCAGAAAAAAAGCCAAAACCAGATATCTGCTTTTCAAGTCGTTGTATCGCCAGTACAGAAGCACCAATACCACAAATCTGCTAGTCAACTCGTTGTACGGTTTATGAAGAAGCCAAAATCACAAATCTGCTTTTGTACGGTCAGTAGAGAAGCCGAAACCACATATCTGCTTTTTTACGGCCAAAAGAGAATCCAAAACTAAAAATCTGCTATTCAAGTCGTTGTACGGGCAGTACAGAAGCCAAAATAAGAAATGTGCTTTTCAAGTCGTTGTACGGGCGGTACAGAAGCCAAAATAAGAAATGTGCTTTTCAAGTCGTTGTACGGGCAGTACAGAAGCCAAAATCAGAAATCTGCTTTTCAAGTCGTTGTACGGTGTGTGAGGAAGCCAAAAATACAAATCTGCTTTTGTACGGCCACTATAGAAGCCAAAACCACAAATCTGCAGTTTTACGGCCAAAAGACAAGGCAAAACCACAAATATGCTATTCAAGTCGTTGTACAGCCAGAAAAGAAGCCAAAACCAGAAATTTGCTTTTCAAGTCCTTGTATCGCCAGTACAGAAGCGCAAATACCACAAATCCGATAGTCAAGTCGTTGTACGGTTTGTAGAGAAGCCAAAACCACAAATCTGCAGTTTTACGGCCAAAAGAGAAGCAAAAATCACAAATCTACTATTCAAGTCGTTGTACAGCCAGAAAAAAAGCCAAAACCATAAATCTGCTATTCAAGTCGTTGTACAGCCAGAAAAAAAAAAGCCAAAACACAAATCTGCAGTATTACAGCCAAAAGAGAAGCAAAAAAAAAAATCTGCTATTCAAGTCGTTGTACGGTTTGTGGAGAAGCCAAAACCACAAATCTGCTGTTGTACGGCTAGTAGAGAATCCAAAACTACAAATCTGCAGTTTTACGTCCAGAAAAGGAGCCAAAACCAGAAATCTGCTTTTCAAGTCGTTGTATCGCCAGTACAGAAGCGCCAATACCACAAATCTGCTAGTCAACTCGTTGTACGGTTTATGAAGAAGCCAAAACCACAAATCTGCTTTTGTACGGCCAGTAGAGAAGCCGAAACCACATATCTGCTTTTTTACGGCCAAAAGAGAATCCAAAACTACAAATTTGCTATTCAAGTCGTTGTACGGGCAGTACAGAAGCCAAAATCAGAAATCTGCTATTCAAGTCGTTGTACGGTGTGTGGAGAAGCCAAAACCACAAATCTGCTTTTGTACGGCCTGTAGAGAAGACAAAACCAAAATCTGCTGTTTTACGGCCAAAAGAAAAGCCAAAACCACAAATCTGCTATTCAAGTCGTTGTACGGTTTGTGGAGAAACTAAAACCACAATTCTGCTGTTGTACGGCTAGTTGAGAATCCAAAACTACAAATCTGCAGTTTTACGTCCAGAAAAGGAGCCAAAACCAGAAATCTGCTTTTGTACGGCCAGTAGAGAAGCCGAAACCACATATCTGCTTTTTTACGGCCAAAAGAGAATCCAAAACTAAAAATCTGCTATTCAAGTCGTTGTACGGGCAGTACAGAAGCCAAAAAAAGAAATGTGCTTTTCAAGTCGTTGTACGGGCGGTACAGAAGCCAAAATAAGAAATGTGCTTTTCAAGTCGTTGTACGGGCAGTACAGAAGACAAAATCAGAAATCTGCTATTCAAGTCGTTGTACGGTGTGTGGAGAAGCCAAAACTACAAATCTGCTTTTGTACGGCCACTATAGGAGCCAAAACCACAAATCTGCAGTTTTACGGCCAAAAGACAAGGCAAAACCACAAATATGCTATTCAAGTCGTTGTACAGCCAGAAAAGAAGCCAAAACCAGAAATTTGCTTTTCAAGTCCTTGTATCGCCAGTACAGAAGCGCAAATACCACAAATCTGATAGTCAAGTCGTTGTACGGTTTGTAGAGAAGCCAAAACCACAAATCTGCAGTTTTACGGCCAAAAGAGAAGCAAAAATCACAAATCTACTATTCAAGTCGTTGTACAGCCAGAAAAAAAGCCAAAACCATAATTCTGCTATTTAAGTCGTTGTACAGCCAGAAAAAAAAAAGCCAAAACACAAATCTGCAGTTTTACAGCCAAAAGAGAAGCAAAAAAAAAAAATCTGCTATTCAAGTCGTTGTACGGTTTGTGGAGAAGCCAAAACCACAAATCTGCTGTTGTACGGCTAGTAGAGAATCCAAAACTACAAATCTGCAGTTTTACGTCCAGAAAAGGAGCCAAAACCAGAAATCTGCTTTTCAAGTCGTTGTATCGCCAGTACAGAAGCGCCAATACCACAAATCTGCTAGTCAACTCGTTGTACGGTTTATGAAGAAGCCAAAACCACAAATCTGCTTTTGTACGGCCAGTAGAGAAGCCGAAACCACATATCTGCTTTTTTACGGCCAAAAGAGAATCCAAAACTACAAATCTGCTATTCAAGTCGTTGTACGGGCAGTACAGAAGCCAAAATCAGAAATCTGCTATTCAAATCGTTGTACGGTGTGTGGAGAAGCCAAAACCACAAATCTGCTTTTGTACGGCCTGTAGAGAAGACAAAACCAAAATCTGCTGTTTTACGGCCAAAAGAAAAGCCAAAACCACAAATCTGCTATTCAAGTCGTTGTACGGTTTGTGGAGAAACTAAAACCACAATTCTGCTGTTGTACGGCTAGTTGAGAATCCAAAACTACAAATCTGCAGTTTTACGTCCAGAAAAGGAGCCAAAACCAGAAATCTGCTTTTGTACGGCCAGTAGAGAAGCCGAAACCACACATCTGCTTTTTTACGGCCAAAAGAGAATCCAAAACTACAAATCTGCTATTCAAGTCGTTGTACGGGCAGTACAGAGCCAAAATCAGAAATGAGCTTTTCAAGTCGTTGTACGGGCAGTACAGAAGCCAAAATCAGAAATCTGCTATTCAAGTCGTTGTACGGTGTGTGGAGAAGCCAAAATCTCAAATCTGCTCTTTTACGGCCAGAAAAGAATCCAAAACTACAAATCTGCTATTCAAGTCGTTGTACTAGCAGTACAAAAGCCAAAATCAGAAATGAGCTTTTCAAGTCATTGTACGGGCAGTACAGAAGCCAAAATCAGAAATCTGCTATTCAAGTCGTTGTACGGTGTGTGGAGAAGCCAAAACCACAAATCTGCTTTTGTAGGGCCTGTAGAGAAGACAAAACCAAAATCTGCTATTCAAGTCGTTGTACAGCCAGAAAAAAAGGCAAACCAGAAATCTGCTATTCAAGTCGTTGCATCGCCAGTACAGAAGCGCAAATACCACAAATCTGCTAGTCAAGTCGTTGTACGGTTTGTAGAGAAGCCAAAACCACAAATCTGCAGTTTTACGGCCAAAAAGAGAAGCCAAAATCACAAATCTACTATTCAAGTCGTTGTACAGCCAGAAAAAAAAGCCAAAACCACAAATCAGCAGTTTTACAGCCAAAAGTAAAGCCATAACCACAAATCTGCTATTCAAGTCGTTGTACGGTGTGTGGAGAAGCCAAGTAAGTAAGTATTCTAGTTGTTGTACGGCCAGAAAAAAAGCCAAAACCAGAAATCTGCTTTTCAAGTCGTTGTATCGCCAGGACAGAAGCGCAAATACCACAAATCTGCTAGTCAAGTCGTTGTACGGTTTGTGGAGAAGCCAAAATCACAAATTTGCTGTTTTACATCCAAAAGAGAAGCCAAAACCACAAATCTGCTATTCAAATCGTTGTACGGCCAGAAAAAAAGCCAAAACCAGATATCTGCTTTTCAAGTCGTTGTATCGCCAGTACAGAAGCACCAATACCACAAATCTGCTAGTCAACTCGTTGTACGGTTTATGAAGAAGCCAAAATCACAAATCTGCTTTTGTACGGTCAGTAGAGAAGCCGAAACCACATATCTGCTTTTTTACGGCCAAAAGAGAATCCAAAACTAAAAATCTGCTATTCAAGTCGTTGTACGGGCAGTACAGAAGCCAAAATAAGAAATGTGCTTTTCAAGTCGTTGTACGGGCGGTACAGAAGCCAAAATAAGAAATGTGCTTTTCAAGTCGTTGTACGGGCAGTACAGAAGCCAAAATCAGAAATCTGCTATTCAAGTCGTTGTACGGTGTGTGGAGAAGCCAAAACTACAAATCTGCTTTTGTACGGCCACTATAGAAGCCAAAACCACAAATCTGCAGTTTTACGGCCAAAAGACAAGGCAAAACCACAAATATGCTATTCAAGTCGTTGTACAGCCAGAAAAGAAGCCAAAACCAGAAATTTGCTTTTCAAGTCCTTGTATCGCCAGTACAGAAGCGCAAATACCACAAATCTGATAGTCAAGTCGTTGTACGGTTTGTAGAGAAGCCAAAACCACAAATCTGCAGTTTTACGGCCAAAAGAGAAGCAAAAATCACAAATCTACTATTCAAGTCGTTGTACAGCCAGAAAAAAAGCCAAAACCATAAATCTGCAATTCAAGTCGTTGTACAGCCAGAAAAAAAAAGCCAAAACACAAATCTGCAGTTTTACAGCCAAAAGAGAAGCAAAAAAAAAATCTGCTATTCAAGTCGTTGTACGGTTTGTGGAGAAGCCAAAACCACAAATCTGCTGTTGTACGGCTAGTAGAGAATCCAAAACTACAAATCTGCAGTTTTACGTCCAGAAAAGGAGCCAAAACCAGAAATCTGCTTTTCAAGTCGTTGTATCGCCAGTACAGAAGCGCCAATACCACAAATCTGCTAGTCAACTCGTTGTACGGTTTATGAAGAAGCCAAAACAACAAATCTGCTTTTGTACGGCCAGTAGAGAAGCCGAAACCACAAATCTGCTTTTTTACGGCCAAAAGAGAATCCAAAACTACAAATCTGCTATTCAAGTCGTTGTACGGGCAGTACAGAAGCCAAAATCAGAAATGAGCTTTTCAAGTCGTTGTACGGGCAGTACAGAAGCCAAAATCAGAAATCTGCTATTCAAGTCGTTGTACGGTGTGTGGAGAAGCCAAAACCACAAATCTGCTTTTTTTACGGCCAAAAAAGAATCCAAAACTACAAATCTGCTATTTAAGTCGTTGTACGGGCAGTACAGAAGCCAAAATAAGAAATGTGCTTTTCAAGTCGTTGTACGGGCAGTACAGAAGCCAAAATCAGAAATCTGCTATTCAAGTCGTTGTACGGTGTGTGGAGAAGCCAAAACCACAAATCTGCTTTTGTACGGCCACTATAGAAGCCAAAACCACAAATCTGCAGTTTTACGGCTAAAAGAGAAGCAAAAATCTCAAATCTACTATTCAAGTCGTTGTACAGCCAGAAAAAAAGCCTAAACACAAATCTGCAGTTTTACAATCAAAAGAAAAGCCAAAACCACAAATCTGCTATTCAAGTCGTTGTACGGGCAGTACAGAGCCAAAATCAGAAATGAGCTTTTCAAGTCGTTGTACGGGCAGTACAGAAGCCAAAATCAGAAATCTGCTATTCAAGTCGTTGTACGGTGTGTGGAGAAGCCAAAACCTCAAATCTGCTTTTTTACGGCCAAAAAAGAATCCAAAACTACAAATCTGCTATTCAAGTCGTTGTACTAGCAGTACAAAAGCCAAAATCAGAAATGAGCTTTTCAAGTCATTGTACGGGCAGTACAGAAGCCAAAATCAGAAATCTGCTATTCAAGTCGTTGTACGGTTTGTTGAGAAGCCAAAATCACAAATCTGCTGTTTTACATCCAAAAGAGAAGCCAAAACCACAAATCTGCTATTCAAATCGTTGTACGGCCAGAAAAAAAGCCAAAACCAGATATCTGCTTTTCAAGTCGTTGTATCGCCAGTACAGAAGCACCAATACCACAAATCTGCTAGTCAACTCGTTGTACGGTTTATGAAGAAGCCAAAATAACAAATCTGCTTTTGTACGGTCAGTAGAGAAGCCGAAACCACATATCTGCTTTTTTACGGCCAAAAGAGAATCCAAAACTAAAAATCTGCTATTCAAGTCGTTGTACGGGCAGTACAGAAGCCAAAATAAGAAATGTGCTTTTCAAGTCGTTGTACGGGCGGTACAGAAGCCAAAATAAGAAATGTGCTTTTCAAGTCGTTGTACGGGCAGTACAGAAGCCAAAATCAGAAATCTGCTATTCAAGTCGTTGTACGGTGTGTGGAGAAGCCAAAACTACAAATCTGCTTTTGTACGGCCACTATAGAAGCCAAAACCACAAATCTGCAGTTTTACGGCCAAAAGACAAGGCAAAACCACAAATATGCTATTCAAGTCGTTGTACAGCCAGAAAAGAAGCCAAAACCAGAAATTTGCTTTTCAAGTCCTTGTATCGCCAGTACAGAAGCGCAAATACCACAAATCTGATAGTCAAGTCGTTGTACGGTTTGTAGAGAAGCCAAAACCACAAATCTGCAGTTTTACGGCCAAAAGAGAAGCAAAAATCACAAATCTACTATTCAAGTCGTTGTACAGCCAGAAAAAAAGCCAAAACCATAAATCTGCAATTCAAGTCGTTGTACAGCCAGAAAAAAAAAAGCCAAAACACAAATCTGCAGTTTTACAGCCAAAAGAGAAGCAAAAAAAAAAATCTGCTATTCAAGTCGTTGTACGGTTTGTGGAGAAGCCAAAACCACAAATCTGCTGTTGTACGGCTAGTAGAGAATCCAAAACTACAAATCTGCAGTTTTACGTCCAGAAAAGGAGCCAAAACCAGAAATCTGCTTTTCAAGTCGTTGTATCGCCAGTACAGAAGCGCCAATACCACAAATCTGCTAGTCAACTCGTTGTACGGTTTATGAAGAAGCCAAAACAACAAATCTGCTTTTGTACGGCCAGTAGAGAAGCCGAAACCACAAATCTGCTTTTTTACGGCCAAAAGAGAATCCAAAACTACAAATCTGCTATTCAAGTCGTTGTACGGGCAGTACAGAAGCCAAAATCAGAAATGAGCTTTTCAAGTCGTTGTACGGGCAGTACAGAAGCCAAAATCAGAAATCTGCTATTCAAGTCGTTGTACGGTGTGTGGAGAAGCCAAAACCACAAATCTGCTTTTTTAACGGCCAAAAAAGAATCCAAAACTACAAATCTGCTATTCAAGTCGTTGTACGGGCAGTACAGAAGCCAAAATAAGAAATGTGCTTTTCAAGTCGTTGTACGGGCAGTACAGAAGCCAAAATCATAAATCTGCTATTCAAGTCGTTGTACGGTGTGTGGAGAAGCCAAAACCACAAATCTGCTTTTGTACGGCCACTATAGAAGCCAAAACCACAAATCTGCAGTTTTACGGCTAAAAGAGAAGCAAAAATCTCAAATCTACTATTCAAGTCGTTGTACAGCCAGAAAAAAAGCCAAAACACAAATCTGCAGTTTTACAATCAAAAGAGAAGCCAAAACCACAAATCTGCTATTCAAGTCGTTGTACGGGCAGTACAGAGCCAAAATCAGAAATGAGCTTTTCAAGTCGTTGTACGGGCAGTACAGAAGCCAAAATCAGAAATCTGCTATTCAAGTCGTTGTACGGTGTGTGGAGAAGCCAAAACCTCAAATCTGCTTTTTTACGGCCAAAAAAGAATCCAAAACTACAAATCTGCTATTCAAGTCGTTGTACTAGCAGTACAAAAGCCAAAATCAGAAATGAGCTTTTCAAGTCATTGTACGGGCAGTACAGAAGCCAAAATCAGAAATCTGCTATTCAAGTCGTTGTACGGTGTGTGGAGAAGCCAAAACCACAAATCTGCTTTTGTAGGGCCTGTAGAGAAGACAAAACCAAAATCTGCTATTCAAGTCGTTGTACAGCCAGAAAAAAAGGCAAACCAGAAATCTGCTATTCAAGTCGTTGCATCGCCAGTACAGAAGCGCAAATACCACAAATCTGCTAGTCAAGTCGTTGTACGGTTTGTAGAGAAGCCAAAACCACAAATCTGCAGTTTTACGGCCAAAAAGAGAAGCCAAAATCACAAATCTACTATTCAAGTCGTTGTACAGCCAGAAAAAAAAGCCAAAACCACAAATCAGCAGTTTTATAGCCAAAAGTAAAGCCATAACCACAAATCTGCTATTCAAGTCGTTGTACGGTGTGTGGAGAAGCCAAGTAAGTAAGTATTCTAGTTGTTGTACGGCCAGAAAAAAAGCCAAAACCAGAAATCTGCTTTTCAAGTCGTTGTATCGCCAGGACAGAAGCGCAAATACCACAAATCTGCTAGTCAAGTCGTTGTACGGTTTGTGGAGAAGCCAAAATCACAAATCTGCTGTTTTACATCCAAAAGAGAAGCCAAAACCACAAATCTGCTATTCAAATCGTTGTACGGCCAGAAAAAAAAGCCAAAACCAGATATCTGCTTTTCAAGTCGTTGTATCGCCAGTACAGAAGCACCAATACCACAAATCTGCTAGTCAACTCGTTGTACGGTTTATGAAGAAGCCAAAATCACAAATCTGCTTTTGTACGGTCAGTAGAGAAGCCGAAACCACATATCTGCTTTTTTACGGCCAAAAGAGAATCCAAAACTAAAAATCTGCTATTCAAGTCGTTGTACGGGCAGTACAGAAGCCAAAATAAGAAATGTGCTTTTCAAGTCGTTGTACGGGCGGTACAGAAGCCAAAATAAGAAATGTGCTTTTCAAGTCGTTGTACGGGCAGTACAGAAGCCAAAATCAGAAATCTGCTATTCAAGTCGTTGTACGGTGTGTGGAGAAGCCAAAACTACAAATCTGCTTTTGTACGGCCACTATAGAAGCCAAAACCACAAATCTGCAGTTTTACGGCCAAAAAACAAGGCAAAACCACAAATATGCTATTCAAGTTGTTGTACAGCCAGAAAAGAAGCCAAAACCAGAAATTTGCTTTTCAAGTCCTTGTATCGCCAGTACAGAAGCGCAAATACCACAAATCTGATAGTCAAGTCGTTGTACGGTTTGTAGAGAAGCCAAAACCACAAATCTGCAGTTTTACGGCCAAAAGAGAAGCAAAAATCACAAATCTACTATTCAAGTCGTTGTACAGCCAGAAAAAAAGCCAAAACCATAAATCTGCTATTCAAGTCGTTGTACAGCCAGAAAAAAAAAAAGCCAAAACACAAATCTGCAGTTTTACAGCCAAAAGAGAAGCAAAAAAAAATAATCTGCTATTCAAGTCGTTGTACGGTTTGTGGAGAAGCCAAAACCACAAATCTGCTGTTGTACGGCTAGTAGAGAATCCAAAACTACAAATCTGCAGTTTTACGTCCAGAAAAGGAGCCAAAACCAGAAATCTGCTTTTCAAGTCGTTGTATCGCCAGTACAGAAGCGCCAATACCACAAATCTGCTAGTCAACTCGTTGTACGGTTTATGAAGAAGCCAAAACCACAAATCTGCTTTTGTACGGCCAGTAGAGAAGCCGAAACCACAAATCTGCTTTTTTACGGCCAAAAGAGAATCCAAAACTACAAATCTGCTATTCAAGTCGTTGTACGGGCAGTACAGAAGCCAAAATCAGAAATGAGCTTTTCAAGTCGTTGTACGGGCAGTACAGAAGCCAAAATCAGAAATCTGCTATTCAAGTCGTTGTACGGTGTGTGGAGAAGCCAAAACCACAAATCTGCTTTTTTTACGGCCAAAAAAGAATCCAAAACTACAAATCTGCTATTCAAGTCGTTGTACGGGCAGTACAGAAGCCAAAATAAGAAATGTGCTTTTCAAGTCGTTGTACGGGCAGTACAGAAGCCAAAATCAGAAATCTGCTATTCAGGTCGTTGTACGGTGTGTGGAGAAGCCAAAACCACAAATCTGCTTTTGTACGGCCACTATAGAAGCCAAAACCACAAATCTGCAGTTTTACGGCTAAAAGAGAAGCAAAAATCTCAAATCTACTATTCAAGTCGTTGTACGGCCAGAAAAAAAGCCAAAACACAAATCTGCAGTTTTACAATCAAAAGAGAAGCCAAAACCACAAATCTGCAATTCAAGTCGTTGTACAGCCAGAAAAAAAACCAAAACCAGAAATCTGCTCTTCAAGTCGTTGGATCGCCAGTACAGAAGCGCAAATACCACAAATCTGCTAGTCAAGTCGTTGTACGGTTTGTAGAGAAGCCAAAACCACAAATCTGCAGGTTTACGGCCAAAAAGAGAAGCCAAAATTAAATCACAAATCTACTATTCAAGTCGTTGTACTGCCAGAAAAAAAAAGACAAAACCACAAATCTGCAGTTTTACAGCCAAAAGTGAAGCCAAAACCACAAATCTGCTATTCAAGTCGTTGTACGGTGTGTGGAGAAGCCAAGTAAGTAAGTATTCTAGTTGTTGTACGTCCAGAAAAAAAGCCAAAACCAGAAATCTGCTTTTTTAAGTCGTTGTATCGCCAGGACAGAAGCGCAAATACCACAAATCTGCTAGTCAAGTCGTTGTACGGTTTGTGGAGAAGCCAAAATCACAAATCTGTTGTTTTACGTCCAAAAGAGAAGCCAAAACCACAAATTTGCTATTCAAATCGTTGTACGGCCAGTACAGAAGCGCAAATACCACAAATCTGATAGTCAAGTCGTTGTACGGTTTGTAGAGAAGCCAAAACCACAAATCTGCAGTTTTACGGCCAAAAGAGAAGCAAAAATCACAAATCTACTATTCAAGTCGTTGTACAGCCAGAAAAAAAGCCAAAACCATAAATCTGCAATTCAAGTCGTTGTACAGCCAGAAAAAAAAAAGCCAAAACACAAATCTGCAGTTTTACAGCCAAAAGAGAAGCAAAAAAAAAATCTGCTATTCAAGTCGTTGTACGGTTTGTGGAGAAGCCAAAACCACAAATCTGCTGTTGTACGGCTAGTAGAGAATCCAAAACTACAAATCTGCAGTTTTACGTCCAGAAAAGGAGCCAAAACCAGAAATCTGCTTTTCAAGTCGTTGTATCGTCAGTACAGAAGCGCCAATACCACAAATCTGCTAGTCAACTCGTTGTACGGTTTATGAAGAAGCCAAAACAACAAATCTGCTTTTGTACGGCCAGTAGAGAAGCCGAAACCACAAATCTGCTTTTTTACGGCCAAAAGAGAATCCAAAACTACAAATCTGCTATTCAAGTCGTTGTACGGGCAGTACAGAAGCCAAAATCAGAAATGAGCTTTTCAAGTCGTTGTACGGGCAGTACAGAAGCCAAAATCAGAAATCTGCTATTCAAGTCGTTGTACGGTGTGTGGAGAAGCCAAAACCACAAATCTGCTTTTTTTACGGCCAAAAAAGAATCCAAAACTACAAATCTGCTATTCAAGTCGTTGTACGGGCAGTACAGAAGCCAAAATAAGAAATGTGCTTTTCAAGTCGTTGTACGGGCAGTACAGAAGCCAAAATCAGAAATCTGCTATTCAAGTCGTTGTACGGTGTGTGGAGAAGCCAAAACCACAAATCTGCTTTTGTACGGCCACTAAAGAAGCCAAAACCACAAATCTGCAGTTTTACGGCTAAAAGAGAAGCAAAAATCTCAAATCTACTATTCAAGTCGTTGTACAGCCAGAAAAAAAGCCAAAACACAAATCTGCAGTTTTACAATCAAAAGAGAAGCCAAAACCACAAATCTGCTATTCAAGTCGTTGTACGGGCAGTACAGAGCCAAAATCAGAAACGAGCTTTTCAAGTCGTTGTACGGGCAGTACAGAAGCCAAAATCAGAAATCTGCTATTCAAGTCGTTGTACGGTGTGTGGAGAAGCCAAAACCTCAAATCTGCTTTTTTACGGCCAAAAAAGAATCCAAAACTACAAATCTGCTATTCAAGTCGTTGTACTAGCAGTACAAAAGCCAAAATCAGAAATGAGCTTTTCAAGTCATTGTACGGGCAGTACAGAAGCCAAAATCAGAAATCTGCTATTCAAGTCGTTGTACGGTTTGTGGAGAAGCCAAAATCACAAATCTGCTGTTTTACATCCAAAAGAGAAGCCAAAACCACAAATCTGCTATTAAAATCGTTGTACGGCCAGAAAAAAAGCCAAAACCAGATATCTGCTTTTCAAGTTGTTGTATCGCCAGTACAGAAGCACCAATACCACAAATCTGCTAGTCAACTCGTTGTACGGTTTATGAAGAAGCCAAAATCACAAATCTGCTTTTGTACGGTCAGTAGAGAAGCCGAAACCACATATCTGCTTTTTTACGGCCAAAAGAGAATCCAAAACTAAAAATCTGCTATTCAAGTCGTTGTACGGGCAGTACAGAAGCCAAAATAAGAAATGTGCTTTTCAAGTCGTTGTACGGGCGGTACAGAAGCCAAAATAAGAAATGTGCTTTTCAAGTCGTTGTACGGGCAGTACAGAAGCCAAAATCAGAAATCTGCTATTCAAGTCGTTGTACGGTGTGTGGAGAAGCCAAAACTACAAATCTGCTTTTGTACGGCCACTATAGAAGCCAAAACCACAAATCTGCAGTTTTACGGCCAAAAGACAAGGCAAAACCACAAATATGCTATTCAAGTCGTTGTACAGCCAGAAAAGAAGCCAAAACCAGAAATTTGCTTTTCAAGTCCTTGTATCGCCAGTACAGAAGCGCAAATACCACAAATCTGATAGTCAAGTCGTTGTAGGGTTTGTAGAGAAGCCAAAACCACAAATCTGCAGTTTTACGGCCAAAAGAGAAGCAAAAATCACAAATCTACTATTCAAGTCGTTGTACAGCCAGAAAAAAAGCCAAAACCATAAATCTGCAATTCAAGTCGTTGTACAGCCAGAAAAAAAAAAGCCAAAACACAAATCTGCAGTTTTACAGCCAAAAGAGAAGCAAAAAAAAAATCTGCTATTCAAGTCGTTGTACGGTTTGTGGAGAAGCCAAAACCACAAATCTGCTGTTGTACGGCTAGTAGAGAATCCAAAACTACAAATCTGCAGTTTTACGTCCAGAAAAGGAGCCAAAACCAGAAATCTGCTTTTCAAGTCGTTGTATCGCCAGTACAGAAGCGCCAATACCACAAATCTGCTAGTCAACTCGTTGTACGGTTTATGAAGAAGCCAAAACAACAAATCTGCTTTTGTACGACCAGTAGAGAAGCCGAAACCACAATAAATCTGCTTTTTTACGGCCAAAAGAGAATCCAAAACTACAAATCTGCTATTCAAGTCGTTGTACGGGCAGTACAGAAGCCAAAATCAGAAATGAGCTTTTCAAGTCGTTGTACGGGCAGTACAGAAGCCAAAATCAGAAATCTGCTATTCAAGTCGTTGTACGGTGTGTGGAGAAGCCAAAACCACAAATCTGCTTTTTTTACGGCCAAAAAAGAATCCAAAACTACAAATCTGCTATTCAAGTCGTTGTACGGGCAGTACAGAAGCCAAAATAAGAAATGTGCTTTTCAAGTCGTTGTACGGGCAGTACAGAAGCCAAAATCAGAAATCTGCTATTCAAGTCGTTGTACGGTGTGTGGAGAAGCCAAAACCACAAATCTGCTTTTGTACGGCCACTATAGAAGCCAAAACCACAAATCTGCAGTTTTACGGCTAAAAGAGAAGCAAAAATCTCAAATCTACTATTCAAGTCGTTGTACAGCCAGAAAAAAAGCCAAAACACAAATCTGCAGTTTTACAATCAAAAGAGAAGCCAAAACCACAAATCTGCTATTCAAGTCGTTGTACGGGCAGTACAGAGCCAAAATCAGAAATGAGCTTTTCAAGTCGTTGTACGGGCAGTACAGAAGCCAAAAACAGAAATCTGCTATTCAAGTCGTTGTACGGTGTGTGGAGAAGCCAAAACCTCAAATCTGCTTTTTTACGGCCAAAAAAGAATCCAAAACTACAAATCTGCTATTCAAGTCGTTGTACTAGCAGTACAAAAGCCAAAATCAGAAATGAGCTTTTCAAGTCATTGTACGGGCAGTACAGAAGCCAAAATCAGAAATCTGCTATTCAAGTCGTTGTACGGTGTGTGGAGAAGCCAAAACCACAAATCTGCTTTTGTAGGGCCTGTAGAGAAGACAAAACCAAAATCTGCTATTCAAGTCGTTGTACAGCCAGAAAAAAAGGCAAACCAGAAATCTGCTATTCAAGTCGTTGCATCGCCAGTACAGAAGCGCAAATACCACAAATCTGCTAGTCAAGTCGTTGTACGGTTTGTAGAGAAGCCAAAACCACAAATCTGCAGTTTTACGGCCAAAAAGAGAAGCCAAAATCACAAATCTACTATTCAAGCCAGAAAAAAAAGCCAAAACCACAAATCAGCAGTTTTACAGCCAAAAGTAAAGCCATAACCACAAATCTGCTATTCAAGTCGTTGTACGGTGTGTGGAGAAGCCAAGTAAGTAAGTATTCTAGTTGTTGTACGGCCAGAAAAAAAGCCAAAACCAGAAATCTGCTTTTCAAGTCGTTGTATCGCCAGGACAGAAGCGCAAATACCACAAATCTGCTAGTCAAGTCGTTGTACGGTTTGTGGAGAAGCCAAAATCACAAATCTGCTGTTTTACATCCAAAAGAGAAGCCAAAACCACAAATCTGCTATTCAAATCGTTGTACGGCCAGAAAAAAAAGCCAAAACCAGATATCTGCTTTTCAAGTCGTTGTATCGCCAGTACAGAAGCACCAATACCACAAATCTGCTAGTCAACTCGTTGTACGGTTTATGAAGAAGCCAAAATCACAAATCTGCTTTTGTACGGTCAGTAGAGAAGCCGAAACCACATATCTGCTTTTTTACGGCCAAAAGAGAATCCAAAACTAAAAATCTGCTATTCAAGTCGTTGTACGGGCAGTACAGAAGCCAAAATAAGAAATGTGCTTTTCAAGTCGCTGTACGGGCGGTACAGAAGCCAAAATAAGAAATGTGCTTTTCAAGTCGTTGTACGGGCAGTACAGAAGCCAAAATCAGAAATCTGCTATTCAAGTCGTTGTACGGTGTGTGGAGAAGCCAAAACTACAAATCTGCTTTTGTACGGCCACTATAGAAGCCAAAACCACAAATCTGCAGTTTTACGGCCAAAAGACAAGGCAAAACCACAAATATGCTATTCAAGTTGTTGTACAGCCAGAAAAGAAGCCAAAACCAGAAATTTGCTTTTCAAGTCCTTGTATCGCCAGTACAGAAGCGCAAATACCACAAATCTGATAGTCAAGTCGTTGTACGGTTTGTAGAGAAGCCAAAACCACAAATCTGCAGTTTTACGGCCAAAAGAGAAGCAAAAATCACAAATCTACTATTCAAGTCGTTGTACAGCCAGAAAAAAAGCCAAAACCATAAATCTGCTATTCAAGTCGTTGTACAGCCAGAAAAAAAAAGCCAAAACACAAATCTGCAGTTTTACAGCCAAAAGAGAAGCAAAAAAAAAAATCTGCTATTCAAGTCGTTGTACGGTTTGTGGAGAAGCCAAAACCACAAATCTGCTGTTGTACGGCTAGTAGAGAATCCAAAACTACAAATCTGCAGTTTTACGTCCAGAAAAGGAGCCAAAACCAGAAATCTGCTTTTCAAGTCGTTGTATCGCCAGTACAGAAGCGCCAATACCACAAATCTGCTAGTCAACTCGTTGTACGGTTTATGAAGAAGCCAAAACCACAAATCTGCTTTTGTACGGCCAGTAGAGAAGCCGAAACCACAAATCTGCTTTTTTACGGCCAAAAGAGAATCCAAAACTACAAATCTGCTATTCAAGTCGTTGTACGGGCAGTACAGAAGCCAAATCAGAAATCTGCTATTCAAGTCGTTGTACGGTGTGTGGAGAAGCCAAAACCACAAATCTGCTTTTTTTACGGCCAAAAAAGAATCCAAAACTACAAATCTGCTATTCAAGTCGTTGTACGGGCAGTACAGAAGCCAAAATAAGAAATGTGCTTTTCAAGTCGTTGTACGGGCAGTACAGAAGCCAAAATCAGAAATCTGCTATTCAGGTCGTTGTACGGTGTGTGGAGAAGCCAAAACCACAAATCTGCTTTTGTACGGCCACTATAGAAGCCAAAACCACAAATCTGCAGTTTTACGGCTAAAAGAGAAGCAAAAATCTCAAATCTACTATTCAAGTCGTTGTACAGCCAGAAAAAAAGCCAAAACACAAATCTGCAGTTTTACAATCAAAAGAGAAGCCAAAACCACAAATCTGCTATTCAAGTCGTTGTACAGCCAGAAAAAAAGCCAAAACCAGAAATCTGCTCTTCAAGTCGTTGGATCGCCAGTACAGAAGCGCAAATACCACAAATCTGCTAGTCAAGTCGTTGTACGGTTTGTAGAGAAGCCAAAACCACAAATCTGCAGGTTTACGGCCAAAAAGAGAAGCCAAAATCACAAATCTACTATTCAAGTCGTTGTACTGCCAGAAAAAAAAAGACAAAACCACAAATCTGCAGTTTTACAGCCAAAAGTGAAGCCAAAACCACAAATCTGCTATTCAAGTCGTTGTACGGTGTGTGGAGAAGCCAAGTAAGTAAGTATTCTAGTTGTTGTACGTCCAGAAAAAAAGCCAAAACCAGAAATCTGCTTTTTTAAGTCGTTGTATCGCCAGGACAGAAGCGCAAATACCACAAATCTGCTAGTCAAGTCGTTGTACGGTTTGTGGAGAAGCCAAAATCACAAATCTGTTGTTTTACGTCCAAAAGAGAAGCCAAAACCACAAATCTGCTATTCAAATCGTTGTACGGCCAGAAAAAAAGCCAAAACCAGAAATCTGCTTTTCAAGTCGTTGTATCGCCAGTACAGAAGTGCCAATACCACAAATCTGCTAGTCAACTCGTTGTACGGTTTATGAAGAAGCCAAAACCACAAATCTGCTTTTGTACGGTCAGTAGAGAAGCCGAAACCACATATCTGCTTTTTTACATCCAAAAGAGAATCCAAAACTAAAAATCTGCTATTCAAGTCGTTGTACGGGCAGTACAGAAGCCAAAATAAGAAATGTGCTTTTCAAGTCGTTTTACGGGCAGTACAGAAGCCAAAATCAGAAATGAGCTTTTCAAGTCGTTGTTCAGGCAGTACAGAAGCCAAAATCAGAAATCTGCTATTCAAGTCGTTGTGCGGTGTGTGGAGAAGCCAAAACCACAAATCTGCTTTTTTTACGGCCAAAAAAGAATCCAAAACTACAAATCTGCTATTCAAGTCGTTGTACGGGCAGTACAGAAGCCAAAATAAGAAATATGCTTTTCAAGTCGTTGTACGGGCAGTACAGAAGCCAAAATCAGAAATCTGCTATTCAAGTCGTTGTACGGTGTGTGGAGAAGCCAAAACCACAAATCTGCTTTTGTACGGCCTGTAGAGAAGACAAAACCAAAATCTGCTGTTTTACGGCCAAAAGAAAAGCCAAAACCACAAATCTGCTATTCAAGTCGCTGTACGGTTTGTGGAGAAACTAAAACCACAATTCTGCTGTTGTACGGCTAGTAGAGAATCTAAAACTACAAATCTGCAGTTTTACGTCCAGAAAAGGAGCCAAAACCAGAAATCTGCTTTTCAAGTCGTTGTATAGCCAGTACAGAAGCGCCAATACCACAAATCTACTAGTCAACTCGTTGTACGATTTATGAAGAAGCCAAAACCACAAATCTGCTTTTGTACGGCCAGTAGAGAAGCCGAAACCACACATCTGCTTTTTTACGGCCAAAAGAGAATCCAAAACTACAAATCTGCTATTCAAGTCGTTGTACGGGCAGTACAGAGCCAAAATCAGAAATGAGCTTTTCAAGTCGTTGCACGGGCAGTACAGAAGCCAAAATCAGAAATGAGCTTTTCAAGTCGTTGTTCAGGTAGTATAGAAGCCAAAAACAGAAATCTGATATTCAAGTCGTTGTGCGGTTTGTGGAGAAGCCAAAATCACAAATCTGCTATTTTACATCCAAAAGAGAAGCCAAAACCACAAATCTGCTATTCAAATCGTTGTACGGCCAGAAAAAAAGCCAAAACCAGATATCTGCTTTTCAAGTCGTTGTATCGCCAGTACAGAAGCACCAATACCACAAATCTGCTAGTCAACTCGTTGTACGGTTTATGAAGAAGCCAAAATCACAAATCTGCTTTTGTACGGTCAGTAGAGAAGCCGAAACCACATATCTGCTTTTTTACGGCCAAAAGAGAATCCAAAACTAAAAATCTGCTATTCAAGTCGTTGTACGGGCAGTACAGAAGCCAAAATAAGAAATGTGCTTTTCAAGTCGTTGTACGGGCGGTACAGAAGCCAAAATAAGAAATGTGCTTTTCAAGTCGTTGTACGGGCAGTACAGAAGCCAAAATCAGAAATCTGCTATTCAAGTCGTTGTACGGTGTGTGGAGAAGCCAAAACTACAAATCTGCTTTTGTACGGCCACTATAGAAGCCAAAACCACAAATCTGCAGTTTTACGGCCAATAGACAAGGCAAAACCACAAATATGCTATTCAAGTCGTTGTACAGCCAGAAAAGAAGCCAAAACCAGAAATTTGCTTTTCAAGTCCTTGTATCGCCAGTACAGAAGCGCAAATACCACAAATCTGATAGTCAAGTCGTTGTACGGTTTGTAGAGAAGCCAAAACCACAAATCTGCAGTTTTACGGCCAAAAGAGAAGCAAAAATCACAAATCTACTATTCAAGTCGTTGTACAGCCAGAAAAAAAGCCAAAACCATAAATCTGCTATTCAAGTCGTTGTACAGCCAGAAAAAAAAAGCCAAAACACAAATCTGCAGTTTTACAGCCAAAAGAGAAGCCAAAAACACAAATCTGCTATTCAAGTCGTTGTACGGTTTGTGGAGAAGCCAAAACCACAAATCTGCTGTTGTACGGCTAGTAGAGAATCCAAAACTACAAATCTGCAGTTTTACGTCCAAAAAAGGAGCCAAAACCAGAAATCTGCTTTTCAAGTCGTTGTATCGCCAGTACAGAAGCGCCAATACCACAAATCTGCTAGTCAACTCGTTGTACGGTTTATGAAGAAGCCAAAACCACAAATCTGCTTTTGTACGGCCAGTAGAGAAGCCGAAACCACAAATCTGCTTTTTTACGGCCAAAAGAGAATCCAAAACTACAAATCTGCTATTCAAGTCGTTGTACGGGCAGTACAGAAGCCAAAATCAGAAATGAGCTTTTCAAGTCGTTGTACGGGCAGTACAGAAGCCAAAATCAGAAATCTGCTATTCAAGTCGTTGTACGGTGTGTGGAGAAGCCAAAACCACAAATCTGCTTTTTTTACGGCCAAAAAAGAATCCAAAACTACAAATCTGCTATTCAAGTCGTTGTACGGGCAGTACAGAAGCCAAAATAAGAAATGTGCTTTTCAAGTCGTTGTACGGGCAGTACAGAAGCCAAAATCAGAAATCTGCTATTCAAGTCGTTGTACGGTGTGTGGAGAAGCCAAAACCACAAATCTGCTTTTGTACGGCCACTATAGAAGCCAAAACCACAAATCTGCAGTTTTACGGCTAAAAGAGAAGCAAAAATCTCAAATCTACTATTTAAGTCGTTGTACAGCCAGAAAAAAAGCCAAAACACAAATCTGCAGTTTTACAATCAAAAGAGAAGCCAAAACCACAAATCTGCTATTCAAGTCGTTGTACGGTTTGTGGAGAAGCCAAAATCACAAATCTGCAGTTTTACGTCCAAAAGAGAAGCCAAAACCACAAATCTGCTATTCAAGTCGTTGTACAGCCAGAAAAAAAGCCAAAACCAGAAATCTGCTCTTCAAGTCGTTGGATCGCCAGTACAGAAGTGCAAATACCACAAATCTGCTAGTCAAGTCGTTGTACGGTTTGTAGAGAAGACAAAACCACAAATCTGCAGTTTTACGGCCAAAAAGAGAAGCCAAAATCACAAATCTACTATTCAAGTCGTTGTACAGCCAGAAAAAAAAGACAAAACCAAAAATCTGCAGTTTTACAGCCAAAAGTGAAGCCAAAACCACAAATCTGCTATTCAAGTCGTTGTACGGTGTGTGGAGAAGCCAAGTAAGTAAGTATTCTAGTTGTTGTACGGCCAGAAAAAAAGCCAAAACCAGAAATCTGCTTTTCAAGTCGTTGTATCGCCAGGACAGAAGCGCCAATACCACAAATCTGCTAGTCAACTCGTTGTACGGTTTATGAAGAAGCCAAAACCACAAATCTGCTTTTGTACGGTCAGTAGAGAAGCCGAAACCACATATCTGCTTTTTTACGGCCAAAAGAGAATCCAAAACTACAAATCTGCTATTCAAGTCGTTGTACGGGCAGTACAGTAGCCAAAATAAGAAATGTGCTTTTCAAGTCGTTTTACGGGCAGTACAGAAGCCAAAATCAGAAATGAGCTTTTCAAGTCGTTGTTCAGGCAGTACAGAAGCCAAAATCAGAAATCTGCTATTCAAGTCGTTGTGCGGTGTGTGGAGAAGCCAAAACCACAAATCTGCTTTTTTTTACGGCCAAAAAAGAATCCAAAACTACAAATCTGCTATTCAAGTCGTTGTATGGGCAGTACAGAAGCCAAAATAAGAAATATGCTATTCAAGTCGTTGTACGGTGTGTGGAGAAGCCAAAACCACAAATCTGCTTTTGTACGGCCTGTAGAGAAGACAAAACCAAAATCTGTTGTTTTACGGCCAAAAGAAAAGCCAAAACCACAAATCTGCTATTCAAGTCGTTGTACGGTTTGTGGAGAAACTAAAACCACAATTTTGCTGTTGTACGGCTAGTAGAGAATCTAAAACTACAAATCTGCAGTTTTACGTCCAGAAAAGGAGCCAAAACCAGAAATCTGCTTTTCAAGTCGTTGTATCGCCAGTACAGAAGCGCCAATACCACAAATCTACTAGTCAACTCGTTGTACGGTTTATGAAGAAGCCAAAACCACAAATCTGCTTTTGTATGCCAGTAGAGAAGCCAAAACCACAAATCTGCTTTTGTACGGCCAGTAGAGAAGCCGAAACCACACATCTGCTTTTTTACGGCCAAAAGAGAATCCAAAACTACAAATCTGCTATTCAAGTCGTTGTACGGGCAGTACAGAGCCAAAATCAGAAATATGCTTTTCAAGTCGTTGTACGGGCAGTACAGAAGCCAAAATCAGAAATCTGCTATTCAAGTCGTTGTACGGTGTGTGGAGAAGCCAAAACCTCAAATCTGCTTTTTTACGGCCAAAAAAGAATCCAAAACTACAAATCTGCTATTCAAGTCGTTGTACTAGCAGTACAAAAGCCAAAATCAGAAATGAGCTTTTCAAGTCATTGTACGGGCAGTACAGAAGCCAAAATCAGAAATCTGCTATTCAAGTCGTTGTACGGTGTGTGGAGAAGCCAAAACCACAAATCTGCTTTTGTAGGGCCTGTAGAGAAGACAAAACCAAAATCTGCTATTCAAGTCGTTGTACAGCCAGAAAAAAAGCCAAACCAGAAATCTGCTATTCAATTCGTTGCATTGCCAGTACAGAAGCGCAAATACCACAAATCTGCTAGTCAAGTCGTTGTACGGTTTGTAGAGAAGCCAAAACCACAAATCTGCAGTTTTACGGCCAAAAAGAGAAGCCAAAATCACAAATCTACTATTCAAGTCGTTGTACAGCCAGAAAAAAAAGCCAAAACCACAAATCTGCAGTTTTACAGCCAAAAGTGAAGCCAAAACCACAAATCTGCTATTCAAGTCGTTGTACGGTGTGTGGAAAAGCCAAGTAAGTAAATATTCTAGTTGTTGTACGGCCAGAAAAAAAGCCAAAACCAGAAATCTGCTTTTCAAGTCGTTGTATCGCCAGGACAGAAGCGCAAATACCACAAATCTGCTAGTCAAGTCGTTGTACGGTTTGTGGAGAAGCCAAAATCACAAATCTGCTGTTTTACATCCAAAAGAGAAGCCAAAACCACAAATCTGCTATTCAAATCGTTGTGCGGCCAGAAAAAAAGCCTAAACCAGAAATCTGCTTTTCAAGTCGTTGTATCGCCAGTACAGAAGCACCAATACCACAAATCTGCTAGTCAACTCGTTGTACGGTTTATGAAGAAGCCAAAACCACAAATCTGCTTTTGTACGGTCAGTAGAGAAGCCGAAACCACATATCTGCTTTTTTACGGCCAAAAGAGAATCCAAAACTACAAATCTGCTATTCAAGTCGTTGTACGGGCAGTACAGAAGCCAAAATAAGAAATGTGCTTTTCAAGTCGTTTTACGGGCAGTACAGAAGCCAAAATCAGAAATGAGCTTTTCAAGTCGTTGTTCAGGCAGTACAGAAGCCAAAATCAGAAATTTGCTATTCAAGTCGTTGTGCGGTGTGTGGAGAAGCCAAAACCACAAATCTGCTTTTGTACGGCCTGTAGAGAAGACAAAACCAAAATCTGCTGTTTTACGGCCAAAAGAAAAGCCAAAACCACAAATCTGCTATTCAAGTCGTTGTACGGTTTGTGGAGAAACTAAAACCACAATTCTGCTGTTGTACGGCTAGTAGAGAATCCAAAACTACAAATCTGCAGTTTTACGTCCAGAAAAGGAGCCAAAACCAGAAATCTGCTTTTCAAGTCGTTGTATCGCCAGTACAGAAGCGCCAATACCACAAATCTACTAGTCAACTCGTTGTACGGTTTATGAAGAAGCCAAAACCACAAATCTGCTTTTGTACGGCCAGTAGAGAAGCCGAAACCACACATCTGCTTTTTTACGGCCAAAAGAGAATCGAAAACTACAAATCTGCTATTCGAGTCGTTGTACGGGCAGTACAGAGCCAAAATCAGAAATGAGCTTTTCAAGTCGTTGTACGGGCAGTACAGAAGCCAAAATCAGAAATCTGCTATTCAAGTCGTTGTACGGTGTGTGGAGAAGCCAAAACCACAAATCTGCAGTTTTACGGCCAAAAAGAGAAGCCAAAATCACAAATCTACTATTCAAGTCGTTGTACAGCCAGAAAAAAAAGCCAAAACCACAAATCTGCAGTTTTACAGCCAAAAGTGAAGCCAAAACCACAAATCTGCTATTCAAGTCGTTGTACGGTGTGTGGAAAAGCCAAGTAAGTAAGTATTCTAGTTGTTGTACGGCCAGAAAAAAAGCCAAAACCAGAAATCTGCTTTTCAAGTCGTTGTATCGCCAGGACAGAAGCGCAAATACCACAAATCTGCTAGTCAAGTCGTTGTACGGTTTGTGGAGAAGCCAAAATCACAAATCTGCTGTTTTACATCCAAAAGAGAAGCCAAAACCACAAATCTGCTATTCAAATCGTTGTGCGGCCAGAAAAAAAGCCTAAACCAGAAATCTGCTTTTCAAGTCGTTGTATCGCCAGTACAGAAGCACCAATACCACAAATCTGCTAGTCAACTCGTTGTACGGTTTATGAAGAAGCCAAAACCACAAATCTGCTTTTGTACGGTCAGTAGAGAAGCCGAAACCACATATCTGCTTTTTTACGGCCAAAAGAGAATGCAAAACTACAAATCTGCTATTCAAGTCGTTGTACGGGCAGTACAGAAGCCAAAATAAGAAATGTGCTTTTCAAGTCGTTTTACGGGCAGTACAGAAGCCAAAATCAGAAATGAGCTTTTCAAGTCGTTGTTCAGGCAGTACAGAAGCCAAAATCAGAAATCTGCTATTCAAGTCGTTGTGCGGTGTGTGGAGAAGCCAAAACCACAAATCTGCTTTTGTACGGCCTGTAGAGAAGACAAAACCAAAATCTGCTGTTTTACGGCCAAAAGAAAAGCCAAAACCACAAATCTGCTATTCAAGTCGTTGTACGGTTTGTGGAGAAACTAAAACCACAATTCTGCTGTTGTACGGCTAGTAGAGAATCCAAAACTACAAATCTGCAGTTTTACGTCCAGAAAAGGAGCCAAAACCAGAAATCTGCTTTTCAAGTCGTTGTATCGCCAGTACAGAAGCGCCAATACCACAAATCTACTAGTCAACTCGTTGTACGGTTTATGAAGAAGCCAAAACCACAAATCTGCTTTTGTACGGCCAGTAGAGAAGCCGAAACCACACATCTGCTTTTTTACGGCCAAAAGAGAATCGAAAACTACAAATCTGCTATTCGAGTCGTTGTACGGGCAGTACAGAGCCAAAATCAGAAATGAGCTTTTCAAGTCGTTGTACGGGCAGTACAGAAGCCAAAATCAGAAATCTGCTATTCAAGTCGTTGTACGGTGTGTGGAGATGCCAAAACCTCAAATCTGCTTTTTTACAGCCAAAAAAGAATCCAAAACTACAAATCTGCTATTCAAGTCGTTGTACTAGCAGTACAAAAGCCAAAATCAGAAATGAGCTTTTCAAGTCATTGTACGGGCAGTACAGAAGCCAAAATCAGAAATCTGCTATTCAAGTCGTTGTACGGTGTGTGGAGAAGCCAAAACCACAAATCTGCTTTTGTAGGGCCTGTAGAGAAGACAAAACCAAAATCTGCTATTCAAGTCGTTGTACAGCTAGAAAAAAAGGCAAGCCAGAAATCTGCTATTCAAGTCGTTGCATCGCCAGTACAGAAGCGCAAATACCACAAATCTGCTAGTCAAGTCGTTGTACGGTTTGTAGAGAAGCCAAAACCACAAATCTGCAGTTTTACGGCCAAAAAGAGAAGCCAAAATCACAAATCTACTATTCAAGTCGTTGTACAGCCAGAAAAAAAAGCCAAAACCACAAATCTGCAGTTTTACAGCCAAAAGTGAAGCCAAAACCACAAATCTGCTATTCAAGTCGTTGTACGGTGTGTGGAGAAGCCAAGTAAGTAAGTATTCTAGTTGTTGTACGGCCAAAAGAAAAGCCAAAACCACAAATCTGCTATTCAAGTCGTTGTACGGTTTGTGGAGAAACTAAAACCACAATTCTGCTGTTTTACGGCGAAAAGAGAATCCAAAACTACAAATCTGCAGTTTTACGTCCAGAAAAGGAGCCAAAACCAGAAATCTGCTTTTCAAGTCGTTGTATCGCCAGTACAGAAGCGCCAATACCACAAATCTACTAGTCAACTCGTTGTACGGTTTATGAAGAAGCCAAAACCACAAATCTGCTTTTGTACGGCCGGTAGAGAAGCCGAAACCACACATCTGCTTTTTTACGGCCAAAAGAGAATCGAAAACTACAAATCTGCTATTCAAGTCGTTGTACGGGCAGTACAGAGCCAAAATCAGAAATGAGCTTTTCAAGTCGTTGTACGGGCAGTACAGAAGCCAAAATCAGAAATCTGCTATTCAAGTCGTTGTACGGTGTGTGGAGAAGCCAAAACCTCAAATCTGCTTTTTTACGGCCAAAAAAGAATCCAAAACTACAAATCTGCTATTCAAGTCGTTGTACTAGCAGTACAAAAGCCAAAATCAGAAATGAGCTTTTCAAGTCATTGTACGGGCAGTACAGAAGCCAAAATCAGAAATCTGCTATTCAAGTCGTTGTACGGTGTGTGGAGAAGCCAAAACCACAAATCTGCTTTTGTAGGGCCTGTAGAGAAGACAAAACCAAAATCTGCTATTCAAGTCGTTGTACAGCCAGAAAAAAAGGCAAGCCAGAAATCTGCTATTCAAGTCGTTGCATCGCCAGTACAGAAGCGCAAATACCACAAATCTGCTAGTCAAGTCGTTGTACGGTTTGTAGAGAAGCCAAAACCACAAATCTGCAGTTTTACGGCCAAAATGAGAAGCCAAAATCACAAATCTACTATTCAAGTCGTTGTACAGCCAGAAAAAAAAGCCAAAACCACAAATCTGCAGTTTTACAGCCAAAAGTGAAGCCAAAACCACAAATCTGCTATTCAAGTCGTTGTACGGTGTGTGGAGAAGCCAAGTAAGTAAGTATTCTAGTTGTTGTACGGCCAGAAAAAAAGCCAAAACCAGATATCTGCTTTTCAAGTCGTTGTATCGCCAAAACAGAAGCACCAATACCACAAATCTGCTAGTCAACTCGTTGTACGGTTTATGAAGAAGCCAAAATCACAAATCTGCTTTTGTACGGTCAGTAGAGAAGCCGAAACCACATATCTGCTTTTTTACGGCCAAAAGAGAATCCAAAACTAAAAATCTGCTATTCAAGTCGTTGTACGGGCAGTACAGAAGCCAAAATAAGAAATGTGCTTTTCAAGTCGTTGTACGGGCGGTACAGAAGCCAAAATATGAAATGTGCTTTTCAAGTCGTTGTACGGGCAGTACAGAAGCCAAAATCAGAAATCTGCTATTCAAGTCGTTGTACGGTGTGTGGAGAAGCCAAAACTACAAATCTGCTTTTGTACGGCCACTATAGAAGCCAAAACCACAAATCTGCAGTTTTACGGCCAAAAGACAAGGCAAAACCACAAATATGCTATTCAAGTCGTTGTACAGCCAGAAAAGAAGCCAAAACCAGAAATTTGCTTTTCAAGTCATTGTATCGCCAGTACAGAAGCGCAAATACCACAAATCTGATAGTCAAGTCGTTGTACGGTTTGTAGAGAAGCCAAAACCACAAATCTGCAGTTTTACGGCAAAAAGAGAAGCAAAAATCACAAATCTACTATTCAAGTCGTTGTACAGCCAGAAAAAAAGCCAAAACCATAAATCTGCTATTCAAGTCGTTGTACAGCCAGAAAAAAAAAGCCAAAACACAAATCTGCAGTTTTACAGCCAAAAGAGAAGCCAAAAACACAAATCTGCTATTCAAGTCGTTGTACGGTTTGTGGAGAAGCCAAAACCACAAATCTGCTGTTGTACGGCTAGTAGAGAATCCAAAACTACAAATCTGCAGTTTTACGTCCAGAAAAGGAGCCAAAACCAGAAATCTGCTTTTCAAGTCGTTGTATCGCCAGTACAGAAGCGCCAATACCACAAATCTGCTAGTCAACTCGTTGTACGGTTTATGAAGAAGCCAAAACCACAAATCTGCTTTTGTAGGGCCTGTAGAGAAGACAAAACCAAAATCTGCTAATCAAGTCGTTGTACAGCCAGAAAAAAAGGCAAGCCAGAAATCTGCTATTCAAGTCGTTGCATCGCCAGTACAGAAGCGCAAATACCACAAATCTGCTAGTCAAGTCGTTGTACGGTTTGTAGAGAAGCCAAAACCACAAATCTGCAGTTTTACGGCCAAAAAGAGAAGCCAAAATCACAAATCTACTATTCAAGTCGTTGTACAGCCAGAAAAAAAAGCCAAAACCACAAATCTGCAGTTTTACAGCCAAAAGTGAAGCCAAAACCACAAATCTGCTGTTCAAGTCGTTGTACGGTGTGTGGAGAAGCCAAGTAAGTAAGTATTCTAGTTGTTGTACGGCCAAAAGAAAAGCCAAAACCACAAATCTGCTATTCAAGTCGTTGTACGGTTTGTGGAGAAACTAAAACCACAATTCTGCTGTTTTACGGCGAAAAGAGAATCCAAAACTACAAATCTGCAGTTTTACGTCCAGAAAAGGAGCCAAAACCAGAAATCTGCTTTTCAAGTCGTTGTATCGCCAGTACAGAAGCGCCAATACCACAAATCTACTAGTCAACTCGTTGTACGGTTTATGAAGAAGCCAAAACCACAAATCTGCTTTTGTACGGCCAGTAGAGAAGCCGAAACCACACATCTGCTTTTTTACGGCCAAAAGAGAATCGAAAACTACAAATCTGCTATTCAAGTCGTTGTACGGGCAGTACAGAGCCAAAATCAGAAATGAGCTTTTCAAGTCGTTGTACGGGCAGTACAGAAGCCAAAATCAGAAATCTGCTATTCAAGTCGTTGTACGGTGTGTGGAGAAGCCAAAACCTCAAATCTGCTTTTTTACGGCCAAAAAAGAATCCAAAACTACAAATCTGCTATTCAAGTCGTTGTACTAGCAGTACAAAAGCCAAAATCAGAAATGAGCTTTTCAAGTCATTGTACGGGCAGTACAGAAGCCAAAATCAGAAATCTGCTATTCAAGTCGTTGTACGGTTTGTGGAGAAGCCAAAACCACAAAATTAAATCTGCTTTTGTAGGGCCTGTAGAGAAGACAAAACCAAAATCTGCTATTCAAGTCGTTGTACAGCCAGAAAAAAAGGCAAGCCAGAAATCTGCTATTCAAGTCGTTGCATCGCCAGTACAGAAGCGCAAATACCACAAATCTGCTAGTCAAGTCGTTGTACGGTTTGTAGAGAAGCCAAAACCACAAATCTGCAGTTTTACGGCCAAAAAGAGAAGCCAAAATCACAAATCTACTATTCAAGTCGTTGTACAGCCAGAAAAAAAAGCCAAAACCACAAATCTGCAGTTTTACAGCCAAAAGTGAAGCCAAAACCACAAATCTGCTATTCAAGTCGTTGTACGGTGTGTGGAGAAGCCAAGTAAGTAAGTATTCTAGTTGTTGTACGGCCAGAAAAAAAGCCAAAACCAGATATCTGCTTTTCAAGTCGTTGTATCGCCAGTACAGAAGCACCAATACCACAAATCTGCTAGTCAACTCGTTGTACGGTTTATGAAGAAGCCAAAATCACAAATCTGCTTTTGTACGGTCAGTAGAGAAGCCGAAACCACATATCTGCTTTTTTACGGCCAAAAGAGAATCCAAAACTAAAAATCTGCTATTCAAGTCGTTGTACGGGCAGTACAGAAGCCAAAATAAGAAATGTGCTTTTCAAGTCGTTGTACGGGCGGTACAGAAGCCAAAATATGAAATGTGCTTTTCAAGTCGTTGTACGGGCAGTACAGAAGCCAAAATCAGAAATCTGCTATTCAAGTCGTTGTACGGTGTGTGGAGAAGCCAAAACTACAAATCTGCTTTTGTACGGCCACTATAGAAGCCAAAACCACAAATCTGCAGTTTTACGGCCAAAAGACAAGGCAAAACCACAAATATGCTATTCAAGTCGTTGTACAGCCAGAAAAGAAGCCAAAACCAGAAATTTGCATTTCAAGTCATTGTATCGCCAGTACAGAAGCGCAAATACCACAAATCTGATAGTCAAGTCGTTGTACGGTTTGTAGAGAAGCCAAAACCACAAATCTGCAGTTTTACGGCAAAAAGAGAAGCAAAAATCACAAATCTACTATTCAAGTCGTTGTACAGCCAGAAAAAAAGCCAAAACCATAAATCTGCTATTCAAGTCGTTGTACAGCCAGAAAAAAAAAGCCAAAACACAAATCTGCAGTTTTACAGCCAAAAGAGAAGCCAAAAACACAAATCTGCTATTCAAGTCGTTGTACGGTTTGTGGAGAAGCCAAAACCACAAATCTGCTGTTGTACGGCTAGTAGAGAATCCAAAACTACAAATCTGCAGTTTTACGTCCAGAAAAGGAGCCAAAACCAGAAATCTGCTTTTCAAGTCGTTGTATCGCCAGTACAGAAGCGCCAATACCACAAATCTGCTAGTCAACTCGTTGTACGGTTTATGAAGAAGCCAAAACCACAAATCTGCTTTTGTAGGGCCTGTAGAGAAGACAAAACCAAAATCTGCTAATCAAGTCGTTGTACAGCCAGAAAAAAAGGCAAGCCAGAAATCTGCTATTCAAGTCGTTGCATCGCCAGTACAGAAGCGCAAATACCACAAATCTGCTAGTCAAGTCGTTGTACGGTTTGTAGAGAAGCCAAAACCACAAATCTGCAGTTTTACGGCCAAAAAGAGAAGCCAAAATCACAAATCTACTATTCAAGTCGTTGTACAGCCAGAAAAAAAAGCCAAAACCACAAATCTGCAGTTTTACAGCCAAAAGTGAAGCCAAAACCACAAATCTGCTGTTCAAGTCGTTGTACGGTGTGTGGAGAAGCCAAGTAAGTAAGTATTCTAGTTGTTGTACGGCCAAAAGAAAAGCCAAAACCACAAATCTGCTATTCAAGTCGTTGTACGGTTTGTGGAGAAACTAAAACCACAATTCTGCTGTTTTACGGCGAAAAGAGAATCCAAAACTACAAATCTGCAGTTTTACGTCCAGAAAAGGAGCCAAAACCAGAAATCTGCTTTTCAAGTCGTTGTATCGCCAGTACAGAAGCGCCAATACCACAAATCTACTAGTCAACTCGTTGTACGGTTTATGAAGAAGCCAAAACCACAAATCTGCTTTTGTACGGCCAGTAGAGAAGCCGAAACCACACATCTGCTTTTTTACGGCCAAAAGAGAATCGAAAACTACAAATCTGCTATTCAAGTCGTTGTACGGGCAGTACAGAGCCAAAATCAGAAATGAGCTTTTCAAGTCGTTGTACGGGCAGTACAGAAGCCAAAATCAGAAATCTGCTATTCAAGTCGTTGTACGGTGTGTGGAGAAGCCAAAACCTCAAATCTGCTTTTTTTACGGCCAAAAAAGAATCCAAAACTACAAATCTGCTATTCAAGTCGTTGTACTAGCAGTACAAAAGCCAAAATCAGAAATGAGCTTTTCAAGTCATTGTACGGGCAGTACAGAAGCCAAAATCAGAAATCTGCTATTCAAGTCGTTGTACGGTTTGTGGAGAAGCCAAAACCACAAATCTGCTTTTGTAGGGCCTGTAGAGAAGACAAAACCAAAATCTGCTATTCAAGTCGTTGTACAGCCAGAAAAAAAGGCAAGCCAGAAATCTGCTATTCAAGTCGTTGCATCGCCAGTACAGAAGCGCAAATACCACAAATCTGCTAGTCAAGTCGTTGTACGGTTTGTAGAGAAGCCAAAACCACAAATCTGCAGTTTTACGGCCAAAAAGAGAAGCCAAAATCACAAATCTACTATTCAAGTCGTTGTACAGCCAGAAAAAAAAGCCAAAACCACAAATCTGCAGTTTTACAGCCAAAAGTGAAGCCAAAACCACAAATCTGCTATTCAAGTCGTTGTACGGTGTGTGGAGAAGCCAAGTAAGTAAGTATTCTAGTTGTTGTACGGCCAGAAAAAAAGCCAAAACCAGATATCTGCTTTTCAAGTCGTTGTATCGCCAGTACAGAAGCACCAATACCACAAATCTGCTAGTCAACTCGTTGTACGGTTTATGAAGAAGCCAAAATCACAAATCTGCTTTTGTACGGTCAGTAGAGAAGCCGAAACCACATATCTGCTTTTTTACGGCCAAAAGAGAATCCAAAACTAAAAATCTGCTATTCAAGTCGTTGTACGGGCAGTACAGAAGCCAAAATAAGAAATGTGCTTTTCAAGTCGTTGTACGGGCGGTACAGAAGCCAAAATATGAAATGTGCTTTTCAAGTCGTTGTACGGGCAGTACAGAAGCCAAAATCAGAAATCTGCTATTCAAGTCGTTGTACGGTGTGTGGAGAAGCCAAAACTACAAATCTGCTTTTGTACGGCCACTATAGAAGCCAAAACCACAAATCTGCAGTTTTACGGCCAAAAGACAAGGCAAAACCACAAATATGCTATTCAAGTCGTTGTACAGCCAGAAAAGAAGCCAAAACCAGAAATTTGCTTTTCAAGTCCTTGTATCGCCAGTACAGAAGTGCAAATACCACAAATCTGATAGTCAAGTCGTTGTACGGTTTGTAGAGAAGCCAAAACCACAAATCTGCAGTTTTACGGCAAAAAGAGAAGCAAAAATCACAAATCTACTATTCAAGTCGTTGTACAGCCAGAAAAAAAGCCAAAACCATAAATCTGCTATTCAAGTCGTTGTACAGCCAGAAAAAAAAAGCCAAAACACAAATCTGCAGTTTTACAGCCAAAAGAGAAGCCAAAAACACAAATCTGCTATTCAAGTCGTTGTACGGTTTGTGGAGAAGCCAAAACCACAAATATGCTGTTGTACGGCTAGTAGAGAATCCAAAACTACAAATCTGCAGTTTTACGTCCAGAAAAGGAGCCAAAACCAGAAATCTGCTTTTCAAGTCGTTGTATCGCCAGTACAGAAGCGCCAATACCACAAATCTGCTAGTCAACTCGTTGTACGGTTTATGAAGAAGCCAAAACCACAAATCTGCTTTTGTACGGCCAGTAGAGAAGCCGAAACCACAAATCTGCTTTTTTACGGCCAAAAGAGAATCCAAAACTACAAATCTGCTATTCAAGTCGTTGTACGGGCAGTACAGAAGCCAAAATCAGAAATGAGCTTTTCAAGTCGTTGTACGGGCAGTACAGAAGCCAAAATCAGAAATCTGCTATTCAAGTCGTTGTACGGTGTGTGGAGAAGCCAAAACCACAAATCTGCTTTTTTTACGGCCAAAAAAGAATCCAAAACTACAAATCTGCTATTCAAGTCGTTGTACGGGCAGTACAGAAGCCAAAATAAGAAATGTGCTTTTCAAGTCGTTGTACGGGCAGTACAGAAACCAAAATCAGAAATCTGCTATTCAAGTCGTTGTACGGTGTGTGGAGAAGCCAAAACCACAAATCTGCGTTTGTACGGCCACTATAGAAGCCAAAACAACAAATCTGCAGTTTTACGGCTAAAAGAGAAGCAAAAATCTCAAATCTACTATTCAAGTCGTTGTACAGCCAGAAAAAAAGCCAAAACACAAATCTGCAGTTTTACAATCAAAAGAGAAGCCAAAACTACAAATCTGCTATTCAAGTCGTTGTACGGTTTAAGGAGAAGCCAAAATCACAAATCTGCAGTTTTACGTCCAAAAGAGAAGCCAAAACCACAAATATGCTTTTGTAGGGCCTGTAGAGAAGACAAAACCAAAATCTGCTATTCAAGTCGTTGCACAGCCAGAAAAAAAGCCAAAACCAGAAATCTGCTCTTCAAGTCGTTGGATCGCCAGTACAGAAGCGCAAATACCACACATCTGCTAGTCAAGTCGTTGTACGGTTTGTAGAGAAGATAAAACCTAAAATCTGCAGTTTTACGGCCAAAAAGAGAAGCCAAAATCACAAATCTACTATTCAAGTCGTTGTACAGCCAGAAAAAAAAGACAAAACCACAAATCTGCAGTTTTCCAGCCAAAAGTGAAGCCAAAACCACAAATCTGCTATTCAAGTCGTTGTACGGTGTGTGGAGAAGCCAAGTAAGTAAGTATTCTAGTTGTTGTACGGCCAGAAAAAAAGCCAAAACCAGAAATCTGCTTTTCAAGTCGTTGTATCGCCAGGACAAAAGCGCAAATACCACAAATCTGCTAGTCAAGTCGTTGTACGGTTTGTGGAGAAGCCAAAATCACAAATCTGCTGTTTTACGTCCAAAAGAGAAGCCAAAACCACAAATCTGCTATTCAAATCGTTGTACGGCCAGAAAAAAAGCCAAAACCAGAAATCTGCTTTTCAATTCGTTGTATCGCCAGTACAGAAGCACCAATACCACAAATCTGCTAGTCAACTCGTTGTACGGTTTATGAAGAAGCCAAAACCACAAATCTGCTTTTGTAGGGCCTGTAGAGAAGCCAAAATCACAAATCTACTATTCAAGTCGTTGTACAGCCAGAAAAAAAAGACAAACCACAAATCTGCAGTTTTACAGCCAAAAGTGAAGCCAAAACCACAAATCTACTATTCAAGTCGTTGTACGGTGTGTGGAGAAGCCAAGTAAGTAAGTATTCTAGTTGTTGTACGGCCAGAAAAAAAAGCCAAACCAGAAATCTGCTTTTCAAGTCGTTGTATCGCCAGTACAGAAGCACCAATACCACAAATCTGCTAGTCAACTCGTTGTACGGTTTATGAAGAAGCCAAAACCACAAATCTGCTTTTGTACGGTCAGTAGAGAAGCCGAAACCACATATCTGCTTTTTTACGGCCAAAAGAGAATGCAAAACTACAAATCTGCTATTCAAGTCGTTGTACGGGCAGTACAGAAGCCAAAATAAGAAATGTGCTTTTCAAGTCGTTTTACGGGCAGTACAGAAGCCAAAATCAGAAATGAGCTTTTCAAGTCGTTGTTCAGGCAGTACAGAAGCCAAAATCAGAAATCTGCTATTCAAGTCGTTGTGCGGTGTGTGGAGAAGCCAAAACCACAAATCTGCTTTTGTACGGCCTGTAGAGAAGACAAAACCAAAATCTGCTGTTTTACGGCCAAAAGAAAAGCCAAAACCACAAATCTGCTATTCAAGTCGTTGTACGGTTTGTGGAGAAACTAAAACCACAATTCTGCTGTTGTACGGCTAGTAGAGAATCCAAAACTACAAATCTGCAGTTTTACGTCCAGAAAAGGAGCCAAAACCAGAAATCTGCTTTTCAAGTCGTTGTATCGCCAGTACAGAAGCGCCAATACCACAAATCTACTAGTCAACTCGTTGTACGGTTTATGAAGAAGCCAAAACCACAAATCTGCTTTTGTACGGCCAGTAGAGAAGCCGAAACCACACATCTGCTTTTTTACGGCCAAAAGAGAATCGAAAACTACAAATCTGCTATTCGAGTCGTTGTACGGGCAGTACAGAGCCAAAATCAGAAATGAGCTTTTCAAGTCGTTGTACGGGCAGTACAGAAGCCAAAATCAGAAATCTGCTATTCAAGTCGTTGTACGGTGTGTGGAGATGCCAAAACCTCAAATCTGCTTTTTTACAGCCAAAAAAGAATCCAAAACTACAAATCTGCTATTCAAGTCGTTGTACTAGCAGTACAAAAGCCAAAATCAGAAATGAGCTTTTCAAGTCATTGTACGGGCAGTACAGAAGCCAAAATCAGAAATCTGCTATTCAAGTCGTTGTACGGTGTGTGGAGAAGCCAAAACCACAAATCTGCTTTTGTAGGGCCTGTAGAGAAGACAAAACCAAAATCTGCTATTCAAGTCGTTGTACAGCTAGAAAAAAAGGCAAGCCAGAAATCTGCTATTCAAGTCGTTGCATCGCCAGTACAGAAGCGCAAATACCACAAATCTGCTAGTCAAGTCGTTGTACGGTGTGTAGAGAAGCCAAAACCACAAATCTGCAGTTTTACGGCCAAAAAGAGAAGCCAAAATCACAAATCTACTATTCAAGTCGTTGTACAGCCAGAAAAAAAAGCCAAAACCACAAATCTGCAGTTTTACAGCCAAAAGTGAAGCCAAAACCACAAATCTGCTATTCAAGTCGTTGTACGGTGTGTGGAGAAGCCAAGTAAGTAAGTATTCTAGTTGTTGTACGGCCAAAAGAAAAGCCAAAACCACAAATCTGCTATTCAAGTCGTTGTACGGTTTGTGGAGAAACTAAAACCACAATTCTGCTGTTTTACGGCGAAAAGAGAATCCAAAACTACAAATCTGCAGTTTTACGTCCAGAAAAGGAGCCAAAACCAGAAATCTGCTTTTCAAGTCGTTGTATCGCCAGTACAGAAGCGCCAATACCACAAATCTACTAGTCAACTCGTTGTACGGTTTATGAAGAAGCCAAAACCACAAATCTGCTTTTGTACGGCCGGTAGAGAAGCCGAAACCACACATCTGCTTTTTTACGGCCAAAAGAGAATCGAAAACTACAAATCTGCTATTCAAGTCGTTGTACGGGCAGTACAGAGCCAAAATCAGAAATGAGCTTTTCAAGTCGTTGTACGGGCAGTACAGAAGCCAAAATCAGAAATCTGCTATTCAAGTCGTTGTACGGTGTGTGGAGAAGCCAAAACCTCAAATCTGCTTTTTTACGGCCAAAAAAGAATCCAAAACTACAAATCTGCTATTCAAGTCGTTGTACTAGCAGTACAAAAGCCAAAATCAGAAATGAGCTTTTCAAGTCATTGTACGGGCAGTACAGAAGCCAAAATCAGAAATCTGCTATTCAAGTCGTTGTACGGTGTGTGGAGAAGCCAAAACCACAAATCTGCTTTTGTAGGGCCTGTAGAGAAGACAAAACCAAAATCTGCTATTCAAGTCGTTGTACAGCCAGAAAAAAAGGCAAGCCAGAAATCTGCTATTCAAGTCGTTGCATCGCCAGTACAGAAGCGCAAATACCACAAATCTGCTAGTCAAGTCGTTGTACGGTTTGTAGAGAAGCCAAAACCACAAATCTGCAGTTTTACGGCCAAAATGAGAAGCCAAAATCACAAATCTACTATTCAAGTCGTTGTACAGCCAGAAAAAAAAGCCAAAACCACAAATCTGCAGTTTTACAGCCAAAAGTGAAGCCAAAACCACAAATCTGCTATTCAAGTCGTTGTACGGTGTGTGGAGAAGCCAAGTAAGTAAGTATTCTAGTTGTTGTACGGCCAGAAAAAAAGCCAAAACCAGATATCTGCTTTTCAAGTCGTTGTATCGCCAAAACAGAAGCACCAATACCACAAATCTGCTAGTCAACTCGTTGTACGGTTTATGAAGAAGCCAAAATCACAAATCTGCTTTTGTACGGTCAGTAGAGAAGCCGAAACCACATATCTGCTTTTTTACGGCCAAAAGAGAATCCAAAACTAAAAATCTGCTATTCAAGTCGTTGTACGGGCAGTACAGAAGCCAAAATAAGAAATGTGCTTTTCAAGTCGTTGTACGGGCGGTACAGAAGCCAAAATATGAAATGTGCTTTTCAAGTCGTTGTACGGGCAGTACAGAAGCCAAAATCAGAAATCTGCTATTCAAGTCGTTGTACGGTGTGTGGAGAAGCCAAAACTACAAATCTGCTTTTGTACGGCCACTATAGAAGCCAAAACCACAAATCTGCAGTTTTACGGCCAAAAGACAAGGCAAAACCACAAATATGCTATTCAAGTCGTTGTACAGCCAGAAAAGAAGCCAAAACCAGAAATTTGCTTTTCAAGTCATTGTATCGCCAGTACAGAAGCGCAAATACCACAAATCTGATAGTCAAGTCGTTGTACGGTTTGTAGAGAAGCCAAAACCACAAATCTGCAGTTTTACGGCAAAAAGAGAAGCAAAAATCACAAATCTACTATTCAAGTCGTTGTACAGCCAGAAAAAAAGCCAAAACCATAAATCTGCTATTCAAGTCGTTGTACAGCCAGAAAAAAAAAGCCAAAACACAAATCTGCAGTTTTACAGCCAAAAGAGAAGCCAAAAACACAAATCTGCTATTCAAGTCGTTGTACGGTTTGTGGAGAAGCCAAAACCACAAATCTGCTGTTGTACGGCTAGTAGAGAATCCAAAACTACAAATCTGCAGTTTTACGTCCAGAAAAGGAGCCAAAACCAGAAATCTGCTTTTCAAGTCGTTGTATCGCCAGTACAGAAGCGCCAATACCACAAATCTGCTAGTCAACTCGTTGTACGGTTTATGAAGAAGCCAAAACCACAAATCTGCTTTTGTAGGGCCTGTAGAGAAGACAAAACCAAAATCTGCTAATCAAGTCGTTGTACAGCCAGAAAAAAAGGCAAGCCAGAAATCTGCTATTCAAGTCGTTGCATCGCCAGTACAGAAGCGCAAATACCACAAATCTGCTAGTCAAGTCGTTGTACGGTTTGTAGAGAAGCCAAAACCACAAATCTGCAGTTTTACGGCCAAAAAGAGAAGCCAAAATCACAAATCTACTATTCAAGTCGTTGTACAGCCAGAAAAAAAAGCCAAAACCACAAATCTGCAGTTTTACAGCCAAAAGTGAAGCCAAAACCACAAATCTGCTATTCAAGTCGTTGTACGGTGTGTGGAGAAGCCAAGTAAGTAAGTATTCTAGTTGTTGTACGGCCAAAAGAAAAGCCAAAACCACAAATCTGCTATTCAAGTCGTTGTACGGTTTGTGGAGAAACTAAAACCACAATTCTGCTGTTTTACGGCGAAAAGAGAATCCAAAACTACAAATCTGCAGTTTTACGTCCAGAAAAGGAGCCAAAACCAGAAATCTGCTTTTCAAGTCGTTGTATCGCCAGTACAGAAGCGCCAATACCACAAATCTACTAGTCAACTCGTTGTACGGTTTATGAAGAAGCCAAAACCACAAATCTGCTTTTGTACGGCCGGTAGAGAAGCCGAAACCACACATCTGCTTTTTTACGGCCAAAAGAGAATCGAAAACTACAAATCTGCTATTCAAGTCGTTGTACGGGCAGTACAGAGCCAAAATCAGAAATGAGCTTTTCAAGTCGTTGTACGGGCAGTACAGAAGCCAAAATCAGAAATCTGCTATTCAAGTCGTTGTACGGTGTGTGGAGAAGCCAAAACCTCAAATCTGCTTTTTTACGGCCAAAAAAGAATCCAAAACTACAAATCTGCTATTCAAGTCGTTGTACTAGCAGTACAAAAGCCAAAATCAGAAATGAGCTTTTCAAGTCATTGTACGGGCAGTACAGAAGCCAAAATCAGAAATCTGCTATTCAAGTCGTTGTACGGTGTGTGGAGAAGCCAAAACCACAAATCTGCTTTTGTAGGGCCTGTAGAGAAGACAAAACCAAAATCTGCTATTCAAGTCGTTGTACAGCCAGAAAAAAAGGCAAGCCAGAAATCTGCTATTCAAGTCGTTGCATCGCCAGTACAGAAGCGCAAATACCACAAATCTGCTAGTCAAGTCGTTGTACGGTTTGTAGAGAAGCCAAAACCACAAATCTGCAGTTTTACGGCCAAAATGAGAAGCCAAAATCACAAATCTACTATTCAAGTCGTTGTACAGCCAGAAAAAAAAGCCAAAACCACAAATCTGCAGTTTTACAGCCAAAAGTGAAGCCAAAACCACAAATCTGCTATTCAAGTCGTTGTACGGTGTGTGGAGAAGCCAAGTAAGTAAGTATTCTAGTTGTTGTACGGCCAGAAAAAAAGCCAAAACCAGATATCTGCTTTTCAAGTCGTTGTATCGCCAAAACAGAAGCACCAATACCACAAATCTGCTAGTCAACTCGTTGTACGGTTTATGAAGAAGCCAAAATCACAAATCTGCTTTTGTACGGTCAGTAGAGAAGCCGAAACCACATATCTGCTTTTTTACGGCCAAAAGAGAATCCAAAACTAAAAATCTGCTATTCAAGTCGTTGTACGGGCAGTACAGAAGCCAAAATAAGAAATGTGCTTTTCAAGTCGTTGTACGGGCGGTACAGAAGCCAAAATATGAAATGTGCTTTTCAAGTCGTTGTACGGGCAGTACAGAAGCCAAAATCAGAAATCTGCTATTCAAGTCGTTGTACGGTGTGTGGAGAAGCCAAAACTACAAATCTGCTTTTGTACGGCCACTATAGAAGCCAAAACCACAAATCTGCAGTTTTACGGCCAAAAGACAAGGCAAAACCACAAATATGCTATTCAAGTCGTTGTACAGCCAGAAAAGAAGCCAAAACCAGAAATTTGCTTTTCAAGTCATTGTATCGCCAGTACAGAAGCGCAAATACCACAAATCTGATAGTCAAGTCGTTGTACGGTTTGTAGAGAAGCCAAAACCACAAATCTGCAGTTTTACGGCAAAAAGAGAAGCAAAAATCACAAATCTACTATTCAAGTCGTTGTACAGCCAGAAAAAAAGCCAAAACCATAAATCTGCTATTCAAGTCGTTGTACAGCCAGAAAAAAAAAGCCAAAACACAAATCTGCAGTTTTACAGCCAAAAGAGAAGCCAAAAACACAAATCTGCTATTCAAGTCGTTGTACGGTTTGTGGAGAAGCCAAAACCACAAATCTGCTGTTGTACGGCTAGTAGAGAATCCAAAACTACAAATCTGCAGTTTTACGTCCAGAAAAGGAGCCAAAACCAGAAATCTGCTTTTCAAGTCGTTGTATCGCCAGTACAGAAGCGCCAATACCACAAATCTGCTAGTCAACTCGTTGTACGGTTTATGAAGAAGCCAAAACCACAAATCTGCTTTTGTAGGGCCTGTAGAGAAGACAAAACCAAAATCTGCTAATCAAGTCGTTGTACAGCCAGAAAAAAAGGCAAGCCAGAAATCTGCTATTCAAGTCGTTGCATCGCCAGTACAGAAGCGCAAATACCACAAATCTGCTAGTCAAGTCGTTGTACGGTTTGTAGAGAAGCCAAAACCACAAATCTGCAGTTTTACGGCCAAAAAGAGAAGCCAAAATCACAAATCTACTATTCAAGTCGTTGTACAGCCAGAAAAAAAAGCCAAAACCACAAATCTGCAGTTTTACAGCCAAAAGTGAAGCCAAAACCACAAATCTGCTGTTCAAGTCGTTGTACGGTGTGTGGAGAAGCCAAGTAAGTAAGTATTCTAGTTGTTGTACGGCCAAAAGAAAAGCCAAAACCACAAATCTGCTATTCAAGTCGTTGTACGGTTTGTGGAGAAACTAAAACCACAATTCTGCTGTTTTACGGCGAAAAGAGAATCCAAAACTACAAATCTGCAGTTTTACGTCCAGAAAAGGAGCCAAAACCAGAAATCTGCTTTTCAAGTCGTTGTATCGCCAGTACAGAAGCGCCAATACCACAAATCTACTAGTCAACTCGTTGTACGGTTTATGAAGAAGCCAAAACCACAAATCTGCTTTTGTACGGCCAGTAGAGAAGCCGAAACCACACATCTGCTTTTTTACGGCCAAAAGAGAATCGAAAACTACAAATCTGCTATTCAAGTCGTTGTACGGGCAGTACAGAGCCAAAATCAGAAATGAGCTTTTCAAGTCGTTGTACGGGCAGTACAGAAGCCAAAATCAGAAATCTGCTATTCAAGTCGTTGTACGGTGTGTGGAGAAGCCAAAACCTCAAATCTGCTTTTTTACGGCCAAAAAAGAATCCAAAACTACAAATCTGCTATTCAAGTCGTTGTACTAGCAGTACAAAAGCCAAAATCAGAAATGAGCTTTTCAAGTCATTGTACGGGCAGTACAGAAGCCAAAATCAGAAATCTGCTATTCAAGTCGTTGTACGGTTTGTGGAGAAGCCAAAACCACAAAATTAAATCTGCTTTTGTAGGGCCTGTAGAGAAGACAAAACCAAAATCTGCTATTCAAGTCGTTGTACAGCCAGAAAAAAAGGCAAGCCAGAAATCTGCTATTCAAGTCGTTGCATCGCCAGTACAGAAGCGCAAATACCACAAATCTGCTAGTCAAGTCGTTGTACGGTTTGTAGAGAAGCCAAAACCACAAATCTGCAGTTTTACGGCCAAAAAGAGAAGCCAAAATCACAAATCTACTATTCAAGTCGTTGTACAGCCAGAAAAAAAAGCCAAAACCACAAATCTGCAGTTTTACAGCCAAAAGTGAAGCCAAAACCACAAATCTGCTATTCAAGTCGTTGTACGGTGTGTGGAGAAGCCAAGTAAGTAAGTATTCTAGTTGTTGTACGGCCAGAAAAAAAGCCAAAACCAGATATCTGCTTTTCAAGTCGTTGTATCGCCAGTACAGAAGCACCAATACCACAAATCTGCTAGTCAACTCGTTGTACGGTTTATGAAGAAGCCAAAATCACAAATCTGCTTTTGTACGGTCAGTAGAGAAGCCGAAACCACATATCTGCTTTTTTACGGCCAAAAGAGAATCCAAAACTAAAAATCTGCTATTCAAGTCGTTGTACGGGCAGTACAGAAGCCAAAATAAGAAATGTGCTTTTCAAGTCGTTGTACGGGCGGTACAGAAGCCAAAATATGAAATGTGCTTTTCAAGTCGTTGTACGGGCAGTACAGAAGCCAAAATCAGAAATCTGCTATTCAAGTCGTTGTACGGTGTGTGGAGAAGCCAAAACTACAAATCTGCTTTTGTACGGCCACTATAGAAGCCAAAACCACAAATCTGCAGTTTTACGGCCAAAAGACAAGGCAAAACCACAAATATGCTATTCAAGTCGTTGTACAGCCAGAAAAGAAGCCAAAACCAGAAATTTGCATTTCAAGTCATTGTATCGCCAGTACAGAAGCGCAAATACCACAAATCTGATAGTCAAGTCGTTGTACGGTTTGTAGAGAAGCCAAAACCACAAATCTGCAGTTTTACGGCAAAAAGAGAAGCAAAAATCACAAATCTACTATTCAAGTCGTTGTACAGCCAGAAAAAAAGCCAAAACCATAAATCTGCTATTCAAGTCGTTGTACAGCCAGAAAAAAAAAGCCAAAACACAAATCTGCAGTTTTACAGCCAAAAGAGAAGCCAAAAACACAAATCTGCTATTCAAGTCGTTGTACGGTTTGTGGAGAAGCCAAAACCACAAATCTGCTGTTGTACGGCTAGTAGAGAATCCAAAACTACAAATCTGCAGTTTTACGTCCAGAAAAGGAGCCAAAACCAGAAATCTGCTTTTCAAGTCGTTGTATCGCCAGTACAGAAGCGCCAATACCACAAATCTGCTAGTCAACTCGTTGTACGGTTTATGAAGAAGCCAAAACCACAAATCTGCTTTTGTAGGGCCTGTAGAGAAGACAAAACCAAAATCTGCTAATCAAGTCGTTGTACAGCCAGAAAAAAAGGCAAGCCAGAAATCTGCTATTCAAGTCGTTGCATCGCCAGTACAGAAGCGCAAATACCACAAATCTGCTAGTCAAGTCGTTGTACGGTTTGTAGAGAAGCCAAAACCACAAATCTGCAGTTTTACGGCCAAAAAGAGAAGCCAAAATCACAAATCTACTATTCAAGTCGTTGTACAGCCAGAAAAAAAAGCCAAAACCACAAATCTGCAGTTTTACAGCCAAAAGTGAAGCCAAAACCACAAATCTGCTGTTCAAGTCGTTGTACGGTGTGTGGAGAAGCCAAGTAAGTAAGTATTCTAGTTGTTGTACGGCCAAAAGAAAAGCCAAAACCACAAATCTGCTATTCAAGTCGTTGTACGGTTTGTGGAGAAACTAAAACCACAATTCTGCTGTTTTACGGCGAAAAGAGAATCCAAAACTACAAATCTGCAGTTTTACGTCCAGAAAAGGAGCCAAAACCAGAAATCTGCTTTTCAAGTCGTTGTATCGCCAGTACAGAAGCGCCAATACCACAAATCTACTAGTCAACTCGTTGTACGGTTTATGAAGAAGCCAAAACCACAAATCTGCTTTTGTACGGCCAGTAGAGAAGCCGAAACCACACATCTGCTTTTTTACGGCCAAAAGAGAATCGAAAACTACAAATCTGCTATTCAAGTCGTTGTACGGGCAGTACAGAGCCAAAATCAGAAATGAGCTTTTCAAGTCGTTGTACGGGCAGTACAGAAGCCAAAATCAGAAATCTGCTATTCAAGTCGTTGTACGGTGTGTGGAGAAGCCAAAACCTCAAATCTGCTTTTTTTACGGCCAAAAAAGAATCCAAAACTACAAATCTGCTATTCAAGTCGTTGTACTAGCAGTACAAAAGCCAAAATCAGAAATGAGATTTTCAAGTCATTGTACGGGCAGTACAGAAGCCAAAATCAGAAATCTGCTATTCAAGTCGTTGTACGGTTTGTGGAGAAGCCAAAACCACAAATCTGCTTTTGTAGGGCCTGTAGAGAAGACAAAACCAAAATCTGCTATTCAAGTCGTTGTACAGCCAGAAAAAAAGGCAAGCCAGAAATCTGCTATTCAAGTCGTTGCATCGCCAGTACAGAAGCGCAAATACCACAAATCTGCTAGTCAAGTCGTTGTACGGTTTGTAGAGAAGCCAAAACCACAAATCTGCAGTTTTACGGCCAAAAAGAGAAGCCAAAATCACAAATCTACTATTCAAGTCGTTGTACAGCCAGAAAAAAAAGCCAAAACCACAAATCTGCAGTTTTACAGCCAAAAGTGAAGCCAAAACCACAAATCTGCTATTCAAGTCGTTGTACGGTGTGTGGAGAAGCCAAGTAAGTAAGTATTCTAGTTGTTGTACGGCCAGAAAAAAAGCCAAAACCAGATATCTGCTTTTCAAGTCGTTGTATCGCCAGTACAGAAGCACCAATACCACAAATCTGCTAGTCAACTCGTTGTACGGTTTATGAAGAAGCCAAAATCACAAATCTGCTTTTGTACGGTCAGTAGAGAAGCCGAAACCACATATCTGCTTTTTTACGGCCAAAAGAGAATCCAAAACTAAAAATCTGCTATTCAAGTCGTTGTACGGGCAGTACAGAAGCCAAAATAAGAAATGTGCTTTTCAAGTCGTTGTACGGGCGGTACAGAAGCCAAAATATGAAATGTGCTTTTCAAGTCGTTGTACGGGCAGTACAGAAGCCAAAATCAGAAATCTGCTATTCAAGTCGTTGTACGGTGTGTGGAGAAGCCAAAACTACAAATCTGCTTTTGTACGGCCACTATAGAAGCCAAAACCACAAATCTGCAGTTTTACGGCCAAAAGACAAGGCAAAACCACAAATATGCTATTCAAGTCGTTGTACAGCCAGAAAAGAAGCCAAAACCAGAAATTTGCTTTTCAAGTCCTTGTATCGCCAGTACAGAAGTGCAAATACCACAAATCTGATAGTCAAGTCGTTGTACGGTTTGTAGAGAAGCCAAAACCACAAATCTGCAGTTTTACGGCAAAAAGAGAAGCAAAAATCACAAATCTACTATTCAAGTCGTTGTACAGCCAGAAAAAAAGCCAAAACCATAAATCTGCTATTCAAGTCGTTGTACAGCCAGAAAAAAAAAGCCAAAACACAAATCTGCAGTTTTACAGCCAAAAGAGAAGCCAAAAACACAAATCTGCTATTCAAGTCGTTGTACGGTTTGTGGAGAAGCCAAAACCACAAATATGCTGTTGTACGGCTAGTAGAGAATCCAAAACTACAAATCTGCAGTTTTACGTCCAGAAAAGGAGCCAAAACCAGAAATCTGCTTTTCAAGTCGTTGTATCGCCAGTACAGAAGCGCCAATACCACAAATCTGCTAGTCAACTCGTTGTACGGTTTATGAAGAAGCCAAAACCACAAATCTGCTTTTGTACGGCCAGTAGAGAAGCCGAAACCACAAATCTGCTTTTTTACGGCCAAAAGAGAATCCAAAACTACAAATCTGCTATTCAAGTCGTTGTACGGGCAGTACAGAAGCCAAAATCAGAAATGAGCTTTTCAAGTCGTTGTACGGGCAGTACAGAAGCCAAAATCAGAAATCTGCTATTCAAGTCGTTGTACGGTGTGTGGAGAAGCCAAAACCACAAATCTGCTTTTTTTACGGCCAAAAAAGAATCCAAAACTACAAATCTGCTATTCAAGTCGTTGTACGGGCAGTACAGAAGCGAAAATAAGAAATGTGCTTTTCAAGTCGTTGTACGGGCAGTACAGAAGCCAAAATCAGAAATCTGCTATTCAAGTCGTTGTACGGTGTGTGGAGAAGCCAAAACCACAAATCTGCGTTTGTACGGCCACTATAGAAGCCAAAACAACAAATCTGCAGTTTTACGGCTAAAAGAGAAGCAAAAATCTCAAATCTACTATTCAAGTCGTTGTACAGCCAGAAAAAAAGCCAAAACACAAATCTGCAGTTTTACAATCAAAAGAGAAGCCAAAACTACAAATCTGCTATTCAAGTCGTTGTACGGTTTAAGGAGAAGCCAAAATCACAAATCTGCAGTTTTACGTCCAAAAGAGAAGCCAAAACCACAAATATGCTTTTGTAGGGCCTGTAGAGAAGACAAAACCAAAATCTGCTATTCAAGTCGTTGCACAGCCAGAAAAAAAGCCAAAACCAGAAATCTGCTCTTCAAGTCGTTGGATCGCCAGTACAGAAGCGCAAATACCACACATCTGCTAGTCAAGTCGTTGTACGGTTTGTAGAGAAGATAAAACCTAAAATCTGCAGTTTTACGGCCAAAAAGAGAAGCCAAAATCACAAATCTACTATTCAAGTCGTTGTACAGCCAGAAAAAAAAGACAAAACCACAAATCTGCAGTTTTACAGCCAAAAGTGAAGCCAAAACCACAAATCTGCTATTCAAGTCGTTGTACGGTGTGTGGAGAAGCCAAGTAAGTAAGTATTCTAGTTGTTGTACGGCCAGAAAAAAAGCCAAAACAAGAAATCTGCTTTTCAAGTCGTTGTATCGCCAGGACAGAAGCGCAAATACCACAAATCTGCTAGTCAAGTCGTTGTACGGTTTGTGGAGAAGCCAAAATCACAAATCTGCTGTTTTACGTCCAAAAGAGAAGCCAAAACCACAAATCTGCTATTCAAATCGTTGTACGGCCAGAAAAAAAGCCAAAACCAGAAATCTGCTTTTCAATTCGTTGTATCGCCAGTACAGAAGCACCAATACCACAAATCTGCTAGTCAACTCGTTGTACGGTTTATGAAGAAGCCAAAACCACAAATCTGCTTTTGTAGGGCCTGTAGAGAAGCCAAAATCACAAATCTACTATTCAAGTCGTTGTACAGCCAGAAAAAAAAGACAAACCACAAATCTGCAGTTTTACAGCCAAAAGTGAAGCCAAAACCACAAATCTGCTATTCAAGTCGTTGTACGGTGTGTGGAGAAGCCAAGTAAGTAAGTATTCTAGTTGTTGTACGGCCAGAAAAAAAAGCCAAACCAGAAATCTGCTTTTCAAGTCGTTGTATCGCCAGTACAGAAGCACCAATACCACAAATCTGCTAGTCAACTCGTTGTACGGTTTATGAAGAAGCCAAAACCACAAATCTGCTTTTGTACGGTCAGTAGAGAAGCCGAAACCACAAATCTGCTTTTTTACGGCCAAAAGAGAATCCAAAACTACAAATCTGCTATTCAAGTCGTTGTACGGGCAGTACAGAAGCTAAAATAAGAAATGTGCTTTTCAAGTCGTTGTTTAGGCAGTACAGAAGCCAAAATCAGAAATCTGCTATTCAAGTCGTTGTGCGGTGTGTGGAGAAGCCAAAACCACAAATCTGCTTTTTTTACGGCCAAAAAAGAATCCAAAACTACAAATCTGCTATTCAAGTCGTTGTACTAGCAGTACAGAAGCCAAAATAAGAAATATGCTTTTCAAGTCGTTGTACGGGCAGTACAGAAGCCAAAATCAGAAATCTGCTATTCAAGTCGTTGTACGGTGTGTGGAGATACGGTTTATGAAGAAGCCAAAACCACAAATCTGCTTTTGTAGGGCCTGTAGAGAAGACAAAACCAAAATCTGCTATTCAAGTCGTTGTACGGTGTGTGGAGAAGCCAAGTAAGTAAGTATTTTAGTTGTTGTACGGCCAGAAAAAAAGCCAAAACCAGAAATCTGCTTTTCAATTCGTTGAATCGCCAGTACAGAAGCACCAATACCACAAATCTGCTAGTCAACTCGTTGTACGGTTTATGAAGAAGCCAAAACCACAAATCTGCTTTTGTAGGGCCTGTAGAGAAGACAAAACCAAAATCTGCTATTCAAGTCGTTGTACAGCCAGAAAAAAAGCCAAAACCAGAAATCTGCTATTCAAGTCGTTGCATCGCCAGTACAGAAGCGCAAATACCACAAATCTGCTAGTCAATTCGTTGTACAGTTTGTAGAGAAGCCAAAACCACAAATCTGCAGTTTTACGGCCAAAAAGAGAAGCCAAAATCACAAATCTACTATTCAAGTCGTTGTACAGCCAGAAAAAAAAGCCAAAACCACAAATCTGCATTTTTACAGCCAAAAGTGAAGCCAAAACCACAAATCTGCTATTCAAGTCGTTGTACGGTGTGTGGAGAAGCCAAGTAAGTAAGTATTCTAGTTGTTGTACGGCCAGAAAAAAAGCCAAAACCAGAAATCTTCTTTTCAAGTCGTTGTATCGCCAGTACAGAAGCACCAATACCACAAATCTGCTAGTCAACTCGTTGTACGGTTTATGAAGAAGCCAAAATCACAAATCTGCTTTTGTACGGTCAGTAGAGAAGCCGAAACCACATATCTGCTTTTTTACGGCCAAAAGAGAATCCAAAACTAAAAATCTGCTATTGAAGTCGTTGTACGGGCAGTACAGAAGCCAAAATAAGAAATGTGCTTTTCAAGTCGTTGTACGGGCGGTACAGAAGCCAAAATATGAAATGTGCTTTTCAAGTCGTTGTACGGGCAGTACAGAAGCCAAAATCAGAAATCTGCTATTCAAGTCGTTGTACGGTGTGTGGAGAAGCCAAAACTACAAATCTGCTTTTGTACGGCCACTATAGAAGCCAAAACCACAAATCGGCAGTTTTACAGCCAAAAGACAAGGCAAAACCACAAATATGCTATTCAAGTCGTTGTACAGCCAGAAAAGAAGCCAAAACCAGAAATTTGCTTTTCAAGTCCTTGTATCGCCAGTACAGAAGCGCAAATACCACAAATCTGATAGTCAAGTCGTTCTACGGTTTGTAGAGAAGCCAAAACCACAAATCTGCAGTTTTATGGCCAAAAGAGAAGCAAAAATCACAAATCTACTATTCAAGTCGTTGTACAGCCAGAAAAAAAGCCAAAACCATAAATCTGCTATTCAAGTCGTTGTACAGCCAGAAAAAAAAAGCCAAAACACAAATCTGCAGTTTTACAGCCAAAAGAGAAGCAAAAAACACAAATCTGCTATTCAAGTCGTTGTACGGTTTGTGGAGAAGCCAAAACCACAAATCTGCTGTTGTACGGCTAGTAGAGAATCCAAAACTACAAATCTGCAGTTTTACGTCCAGAAAAGGAGCCAAAACCAGAAATCTGCTTTTCAAGTCGTTGTATCGCCAGTACAGAAGCGCCAATACCACAAATCTGCTAGTCAACTCGTTGTACGGTTTATGAAGAAGCCAAAACCACAAATCTGCTTTTGTACGGCCAGTAGAGAAGCCGAAACCAGAAATCTGCTTTTTTACGGCCAAAAGAGAATCCAAAACTACAAATCTGCTATTCAAGTCGTTGTACGGGCAGTACAGAAGCCAAAATCAGAAATGAGCTTTTCAAGTCGTTGTACGGGCAGTACAGAAGCCAAAATCAGAAATCTGCTATTCAAGTCGTTGTACGGTGTGTGGAGAAGCCAAAACCACAAATCTGCTTTTTTTACGGCCAAAAAAGAATCCAAAACTACAAATCTGCTATTCAAGTCGTTGTACGGGCAGTACAGAAGCCAAAATAAGAAATGTGCTTTTCAAGTCGTTGTACGGGCAGTACAGAAGCCAAAATCAGAAATCTGCTATTCAAGTCGTTGTACGGTGTGTGGAGAAGCCAAAACCACAAATCTGCTTTTGTACGGCCACTATAGAAGCCAAAACCACAAATCTGCTTTTCAAGTCGTTGTACTAGCAGTACAGAAGCCAAAATAAGAAATATGCTTTTCAAGTCGTTGTACGGGCAGTACAGAAGCCAAAATCAGAAATCTGCTATTCAAGTCGTTGTACGGTGTGTGGAGATACGGTTTATGAAGAAGCCAAAACCACAAATCTGCTTTTGTAGGGCCTGTAGAGAAGACAAAACCAAAATCTGCTATTCAAGTCGTTGTACGGTGTGTGGAGAAGCCAAGTAAGTAAGTATTTTAGTTGTTGTACGGCCAGAAAAAAAGCCAAAACCAGAAATCTGCTTTTCAATTCGTTGAATCGCCAGTACAGAAGCACCAATACCACAAATCTGCTAGTCAACTCGTTGTACGGTTTATGAAGAAGCCAAAACCACAAATCTGCTTTTGTACGGTCAGTAGAGAAGCCGAAACCACATATCTGCTTTTTTACGGCCAAAAGAGAATCCAAAACTACAAATCTGCTATTCAAGTCGTTGTACGGGCAGTACAGAAGCTAAAATAAAAAATGTGCTTTTCAAGTCGTTGTTTAGGCAGTACAGAAGCCAAAATCAGAAATCTGCTATTCAAGTCGTTGTGCGGTGTGTGGAGAAGCCAAAACCACAAATCTGCTTTTTTTACGGCCAAAAAAGAATCCAAAACTACAAATCTGCTATTCAAGTCGTTGTACTAGCAGTACAGAAGCCGAAATAAGAAATATGCTTTTCAAGTCGTTGTACGGGCAGTACAGAAGCCAAAATCAGAAATCTGCTATTCAAGTCGTTGTACGGTGTGTGGAGATACGGTTTATGAAGAAGCCAAAACCACAAATCTGCTTTTGTAGGGCCTGTAGAGAAGACAAAACCAAAATCTGCTATTCAAGTCGTTATACGGTGTGTGGAGAAGCCAAGTAAGCAAGTATTGTAGTTGTTGTACGGCCAGAAAAAAAGCCAAAACCAGAAATCTGCTTTTCAATTCGTTGAATCGCCAGTACAGAAGCACCAATACCACAAATCTGCTAGTCAACTCGTTGTACGGTTTATGAAGAAGACAAAACCACAAATCTGCTTTTGTAGGGCCTGTAGAGAAGACAAAACCAAAATCTGCTATTCAAGTCGTTGTACAGCCAGAAAAAAAGCCAAAACCAGAAATCTGCTATTCAAGTCGTTGCATCGCCAGTACAGAAGCGCAAATACCACAAATCTGCTAGTCAATTCGTTGTACAGTTTGTAGAGAAGCCAAAACCACAAATCTGCAGTTTTACGGCCAAAAAGAGAAGCCAAAATCACAAATCTACTATTCAAGTAGTTGTACAGCCAGAAAAAAAAAGCCAAAACCACAAATCTGCAGTTTTACAGCCAAAAGTGAAGCCAAAACCACAAATCTGCTATTCAAGTCGTTGTACGGTGTGTGGCGAAGCCAAGTAAGTAAGTATTCTAGTTGTTGTACGGCCAGAAAAAAAGCCAAAACCAGAAATCTGCTTTTCAAGTCGTTGTATCGCCAGTACAGAAGCACCAATACCACAAATCTGCTAGTCTACTCGTTGTACGGTTTATGAAGAAGCCAAAATCACAAATCTGCTTTTGTACGGTCAGTAGAGAAGCCGAAACCACATATCTGCTTTTTTACGGCCAAAAGAGAATCCAAAACTAAAAATCTGCTATTCAAGTCGTTGTACGGGCAGTACAGAAGCCAAAATAAGAAATGTGCTTTTCAAGTCGTTGTACGGGCGGTACAGAAGCCAAAATATGAAATGTGCTTTTCAAGTCGTTGTACGGGCAGTACAGAAGCCAAAATCAGAAATCTGCTATTCAAGTCGTTGTACGGTGTGTGGAGAAGCCAAAACTACAAATCTGCTTTTGTACGGCCACTATAGAAGCCAAAACCACAAATCTGCAGTTTTACGGCCAAAAGACAAGGCAAAACCACAAATATGCTATTCAAGTCGTTGTACAGCCAGAAAAGAAGCCAAAACCAGAAATTTGCTTTTCAAGTCCTTGTATCGCCAGTACAGAAGCGCAAATACCACAAATCTGATAGTCAAGTCGTTGTACGGTTTGTAGAGAAGCCAAAACCACAAATCTGCAGTTTTATGGCCAAAAGAGAAGCAAAAATCACAAATCTACTATTCAAGTCGTTGTACAGCCAGAAAAAAAGCCAAAACCATAAATCTGCTATTCAAGTCGTTGTACAGCCAGAAAAAAAAAAGCCAAAACACAAATCTGCAGTTTTACAGCCAAAAGAGAAGCCAAAAACACAAATCTGCTATTCAAGTCGTTGTACGGTTTGTGGAGAAGCCAAAACCACAAATCTGCTGTTGTACGGCTAGTAGAGAATCCAAAACTACAAATCTGCAGTTTTACGTCCAGAAAAGGAGCCAAAACCAGAAATCTGCTTTTCAAGTCGTTGTATCGCCAGTACAGAAGCGCCAATACCACAAATCTGCTAGTCAACTCGTTGTACGGTTTATGAAGAAGCCAAAACCACAAATCTGCTTTTGTACGGCCAAAAGAGAATCCAAAACTACAAATCTGCTATTCAAGTCGTTGTACGGGCAGTACAGAAGCCAAAATCAGAAATGAGCTTTTCAAGTCGTTGTACGGTGTGTGGAGAAGCCAAAACCACAAATCTGCTTTTTTTACGGCCAAAAAAGAATCCAAAACTACAAATCTGCTGTTTTACGGCTAAAAGAGATGCAAAAATCTCAAATCTACTATTCAAGTCGTTGTACAGCCAGAAAAAAAGCCAAAACACAAATCTGCAGTTTTACAATCAAAAGAGAAGCCAAAACTACAAATCTGCTATTCAAGTCGTTGTACGGTTTAAGGAGAAGCCAAAATCACAAATCTGCAGTTTTACGTCCAAAAGAGAAGCCAAAACCACAAATATGCTTTTGTAGGGCCTGTAGAGAAGACAAAACCAAAATCTGCTATTCAAGTCGTTGTACAGCCAGAAAAAAAGCCAAAACCAGAAATCTGCTCTTCAAGTCGTTGGATCGCCAGTACAGAAGCGCAAATACCACAAATCTGCTAGTCAAGTCGTTGTACGGTTTGTAGAGAAGATAAAACCTAAAATCTGCAGTTTTACGGCCAAAAAGAGAAGCCAAAATCACAAATCTACTATTCAAGTCGTTGTACGGTGTGTGGAGAAGCCAAGTAAGTAAGTATTCTAGTTGTTGTACGGCCAGAAAAAAAGCCAAAACCAGAAATCTGCTTTTCAAGTCGTTGTATCGCCAGGACAGAAGCGCAAATACCACAAATCTGCTAGTCAAGTCGTTGTACGGTTTGTGGAGAAGCCAAAATCACAAATCTGCTGTTTTACGTCCAAAAGAGAAGCCAAAACCACAAATCTGCTATTCAAATCGATGTACGGCCAGAAAAAAAGCCAAAACCAGAAATCTGCTTTTCAAGTCGTTGTATCGCCAGTACAGAAGCGCCAATACCACAAATCTGCTAGTCAACTCGTTGTACGGTTTATGAAGAAGCCAAAACCACAAATCTGCTTTTGTACGGCCAGTAGAGAAGCCGAAACCACAAATCTGCTTTTTTACGGCCAAAAGAGAATCCAAAACTACAAATCTGCTATTCAAGTCGTTGTACGGGCAGTACAGAAGCCAAAATCAGAAATGAGCTTTTCAAGTCGTTGTACGGGCAGTACAGAAGCCAAAATCAGAAATGTGATGCGACCCCACGAATCGGTACGGATGTCGGTAAAACTGATTTTTAAATAAATGCAAAAAAATGTAAAGAAATGGGTTCTAGGTCGTTTTTTAGATTATTATTGATTTGTAATGCTGAATACCTTAACTTATAGCTGTGAAATTTTCAAGCTAAAATGATTTTTTAAAATTACTCAAAAATGTGTTTTTATGCAGCTTTTGTATAAAATCACGCGAAATGTGCTCTAAACATTAAATTATTTAAAAATGTAATATTTATTACCTAAAACATTTAAAACTTTAAGGGCTTGTGAATTTATTCATTATGATTATGTTTATTAAATTTCATGACGATTGGTTAATATTTGTTCGTCCTGAAAATAATTAATTATCTGTTGCAATGCTAAATTTTAAAAAAATCGGTACTGTTTTCTTTTTCATTTTTCTCCAAAAGGATTTCCCTTACCTTAACTTACGTAATTTTGAATAACTTTTGAACTAAGAAATGGATTTTAAAGATTTTTTCACCGACATGTAGATAAATGAATTAGCTTTAATTCAATACATTAAACTAAATATCCTATTTTGCCGACTTCAGTACCATTCCGTGGGGTTGCATCACAAATCTGCTATTCAAGTCGTTGTACGGTGTGTGGAGAAGCCAAAACCACAAATCTGCTTTTTTTACGGCCAAAAAAGAATCCAAAACTACAAATCTGCTATTCAAGTCGTTGTACGGGCAGTACAGAAGCCAAAATAAGAAATGTGCTTTTCAAGTCGTTGTACGGGCAGTACAGAAGCCAAAATCAGAAATCTGCTATTCAAGTCGTTGTACGGTGTGTGGAGAAGCCAAAACCACAAATCTGCTTTTGTATGGCCACTATAGAAGCCAAAACCACAAATCTGCAGTTTTACGGCTAAAAGAGAAGCAAAAATCTCAAATCTACTATTCAAGTCGTTGTACAGCCAGAAAAAAAGCCAAAACACAAATCTGCAGTTTTACAATCAAAAGAGAAGCCAAAACTACAAATCTGCTATTCAAGTCGTTGTACGGTTTAAGGAGAAGCCAAAATCACAAATCTGCAGTTTTACGTCCAAAAGAGAAGCCAAAACCACAAATATGCTTTTGTAGGGCCTGTAGAGAAGACAAAACCAAAATCTGCTATTCAAGTCGTTATACAGCCAGAAAAAAAGCCAAAACCAGAAATCTGCTCTTCAAGTCGTTGGATCGCCAGTACAGAAGCGCAAATACCACAAATCTGCTAGTCAAGTCGTTGTACGGTTTGTAGAGAAGCCAAAACCACAAATCTGCAGTTTTACGGCCAAAAAGAGAAGCCAAAATCACAAATCTACTATTCAAGTCGTTGTACAGCCAGAAAAAAAAGACAAAACCACAAATCTGCAGTTTTACAGCCAAAAGTGAAGCCAAAACCACAAATCTGCTATTCAAGTCGTTGTACGGTGTGTGGAGAAGCCAAGTAAGTAAGTATTCTAGTTGTTGTACGGCCAGAAAAAAAGCCAAAACCAGAAATCTGCTTTCAAGTCGTTGTATCGCCAGGACAGAAGCGCAAATACCACAAATCTGCTAGTCAAGTCGTTGTACGGTTTGTGGAGAAGCCAAAATCACAAATCTGCTGTTTTACGTCCAAAAGAGAAGCCAAAACCACAAATCTGCTATTCAAATCGATGTACGGCCAGAAAAAAAGCCAAAACCAGAAATCTGCTTTTCAAGTCGTTGTATCGCCAGTACAGAAGCGCCACTACCACAAATCTGCTAGTCAACTCGTTGTACGGTTTATGAAGAAGCCAAAACCACAAATCTGCTTTTGTACGGTCAGTAGAGAAGCCGAAACCACATATCTGCTTTTTTACGGCCAAAAGAGAATCCAAAACTACAAATCTGCTATTCAAGTCGTTGTACGGGCAGTACAGAAGCCAAAATAAGAAATGTGCTTTTCAAGTCGTTTTACGGGCAGTACAGAAGCCAAAATCAGAAATGAGCTTTTCAAGTCGTTGTTCAGGCAGTACAGAAGCCAAAATCAGAAATCTGCTATTCAAGTCGTTGTGCGGTGTGTGGAGAAGCCAAAACCACAAATCTGCTTTTTTTACGGCCAAAAAAAGAATCCAAAACTACAAATCTGCTATTCAAGTCGTTGTACGGGCAGTACAGAAGCCAAAATAAGAAATATGCTTTTCAAGTCGTTGTACGGGCAGTACAGAAGCCAAAATCAGAAATCTGCTATTCAACAAGTCGTTGTACGGTGTGTGGAGAAGCCAAAACCACAAATCTGCTTTTGTACGGCCTGTAGAGAAGACAAAACCAAAATCTGCTGTTTTACGGCCAAAAGAAAAGCCAAAACCACAAATCTGCTATTCAAGTCGTTGTACGGTTTGTGGAGAAACTAAAACCACAATTCTGCTGTTGTACGGCTAGTAGAGAATCTAAAACTACAAATCTGCAGTTTTACGTCCAGAAAAGGAGCCAAAACCAGAAATCTGCTTTTCAAGTCGTTGTATCGCCAGTACAGAAGCGCCAAAACCACAAATCTACTAGTCAACTCGTTGTACGGTTTATGAAGAAGCCAAAACCACAAATCTGCTTTTGTACGGCCAGTAGAGAAGCCGAAACCACACATCTGCTTTTTTACGGCCAAAAGAGAATCCAAAACTACAAATCTGCTATTCAAGTCGTTGTACGGGCAGTACAGAGCCAAAATCAGAAATGAGCTTTTCAAGTCGTTGTACGGGCAGTACAGAAGCCAAAATCAGAAATCTGCTATTCAAGTCGTTGTACGGTGTGTGGAGAAGCCAAAACCTCAAATCTGCTTTTTTTACGGCCAAAAAAGAATCCAAAACTACAAATCTGCTATTCAAAACGTTGTACTAGCATTACAAAAGCCAAAATCAGAAATGAGCTTTTCAAGTCATTGTACGGGCAGTACAGAAGCCAAAATCAGAAATCTGCTATTCAAGTCGTTGTACGGTGTGTGGAGAAGCCAAAACCACAAATCTGCTTTTGTAGGGCCTGTAGATAAGACAAAACCAAAATCTGCTATTCAAGTCGTTGTACAGCCAGAAAAAAAGCCAAACCAGAAATCTGCTATTCAAGTCGTTGCATCGCCAGTACAGAAGCGCAAATACCACAAATCTGCTAGTCAAGTCGTTGTACGGTTTGTAGAGAAGCCAAAACCACAAATCTGCAGTTTTACGGCCAAAAAGAGAAGCCAAAATCACAAATCTACTATTCAAGTCGTTGTACAGCCAGAAAAAAAAGCCAAAACCACAAATCTGCAGTTTTACAGCCAAAAGTGAAGCCAAAACCACAAATCTGCTATTCAAGTCGTTGTACGGTGTGTGGAGAAGCCAAGTTAGTAAGTATTCTAGTTGTTGTACGGCCAGAAAAAAAGCCAAAACCAGAAATCTGCTTTTAAAGTCGTTGTATCGCCAGGACAGAAGCGCAAATACCACAAATCTGCTAGTCAAGTCGTTGTACGGTTTGTGGAGAAGCCAAAATCACAAATCTGCTGTTTTACATCCAAAAGACAAGCCAAAACCACAAATCTGCTATTCAAATCGTTGTATCGCCAGTACAGAAGCACCAATACCAGAAATCTGCTAGTCAACTCGTTGTACGGTTTATGAAGAAGCCAAAGTCACAAATCTGCTTTTGTACGGTCAGTAGAGAAGCCGAAACCACATATTATCTGCTTTTTTACGGCCAAAAGAGAATCCAAAACTACAAATCTGCTATTCAAGTCGTTGTACGGGCAGTACAGAAGGCAAAATAAGAAATGTGCTTTTCAAGTCGTTTTACGGGCAGTACAGAAGCCAAAATCAGAAATGAGCTTTTCAAGTCGTTGTTCAGGCAGTACAGAAGCCAAAATCAGAAATCTGATATTCAAGTCGTTGTGCGGTGTTTGGAGAAGCCAAAACCACAAATCTGCTTTTGTAGGGCCTGTAGAAAAGACAAAACCAAAATCCGCTATTCAAGTCGTTGTATAGCCAGAAAAAAAGCCAAAACCAGAAATCTGCTATTAAAGTCGTTGTATCGCCAGTACAGAAGCGCAAATACCACAAATCTGCTAGTCAAGTCGTTGTACGGTTTGTAGAGAAGCCAAAACCACAAATCTGCAGTTTTACGGCCAAAAAGAGAAGCCAAAATCACAAATCTACTATTCAAGTCGTTGTACAGCCAGAAAAAAAAGACAAAACCACAAATCTGCAGTTTTACAGCCAAAAGTGAAGCCAAAACCACAAATCTGCTATTCAAGTCGTTGTACGGTGTGTGGAGAAGCCAAGTAAGTAAGTATTCTAGTTGTTGTACGGCCAGAAAAAAAGCCAAAACCAGAAATCTGCTTTTCAAGTCGTTGTATCGCCAGGACAGAAGCGCAAATACCACAAATCTGCTAGTCAAGTCGTTGTACGGTTTGTGGAGAAGCCAAAATCACAAATCTGCTGTTTTACGTCCAAAAGAGAAGCCAAAACCACAAATCTGCTATTCAAATCGTTGTACGGCCAGAAAAAAAGCCAAAACCAGAAATCTGCTTTTCAATTCGTTGTATCGCCAGTACAGAAGCACCAATACCACAAATCTGCTAGTCAACTCGTTGTACGGTTTATGAAGAAGCCAAAACCACAAATCTGCTTTTGTAGGGCCTGTAGAGAAGCCAAAATCACAAATCTACTATTCAAGTCGTTGTACAGCCAGAAAAAAAAGACAAAACCACAAATCTGCAGTTTTACAGCCAAAAGTGAAGCCAAAACCACAAATCTGCTATTCAAGTCGTTGTACGGTGTGTGGAGAAGCCAAGTAAGTAAGTATTCTAGTTGTTGTACGGCCAGAAAAAAAAGCCAAAACCAGAAATCTGCTTTTCAAGTCGTTGTATCGCCAGTACAGAAGCACCAATACCACAAATCTGCTAGTCAACTCGTTGTACGGTTTATGAAGAAGCCAAAACCACAAATCTGCTTTTGTACGGTCAGTAGAGAAGCCGAAACCACATATCTGCTTTTTTACGGCCAAAAGAGAATCAAAAACTACAAATCTGCTATTCAAGTCGTTGTACGGGCAGTACAGAAGCTAAAATAAGAAATGTGCTTTTCAAGTCGTTGTTTAGGCAGTACAGAAGCCAAAATCAAAAATCTGCTATTCAAGTCGTTGTGCGGTGTGTGGAGAAGCCAAAACCACAAATCTGCTTTTTTTACGGCCAAAAAAGAATCCAAAACTACAAATCTGCTATTCAAGTCGTTGTACTAGCAGTACAGAAGCCAAAATAAGAAATATGCTTTTCAAGTCGTTGTACGGGCAGTACAGAAGCCAAAATCAGAAATCTGCTATTCAAGTCGTTGTACGGTGTGTGGAGATACGGTTTATGAAGAAGCCAAAACCACAAATCTGCTTTTGTAGGGCCTGTAGAGAAGACAAAACCAAAATCTGCTATTCAAGTCGTTGTACGGTGTGTGGAGAAGCCAAGTAAGTAAGTATTTTAGTTGTTGTACGGCCAGAAAAAAAGCCAAAACCAGAAATCTGCTTTTCAATTCGTTGAATCGCCAGTACAGAAGCACCAATACCACAAATCTGCTAGTCAACTCGTTGTACGGTTTATGAAGAAGCCAAAACCACAAATCTGCTTTTGTAGGGCCTGTAGAGAAGACAAAACCAAAATCTGCTATTCAAGTCGTTGTACAGCCAGAAAAAAAGCCAAAACCAGAAATCTGCTATTCAAGTCGTTGCATCGCCAGTACAGAAGCGCAAATACCACAAATCTGCTAGTCAAGTCGTTGTACAGTTTGTAGAGAAGCCAAAACCACAAATCTGCAGTTTTACGGCCAAAAAGAGAAGCCAAAATCACAAATCTACTATTCAAGTCGTTGTACAGCCAGAAAAAAAAGCCAAAACCACAAATCTGCAGTTTTACAGCCAAAAGTGAAGCCAAAACCACAAATCTGCTATTCAAGTCGTTGTACGGTGTGTGGAGAAGCCAAGTAAGTAAGTATTCTAGTTGTTGTACGGCCAGAAAAAAAGCCAAAACCAGAAATCTGCTTTTCAAGTCGTTGTATCGCCAGGACAGAAGCGCAAATACCACAAATCTGCTAGTCAAGTCGTTGTACGGTTTGTGGAGAAGCCAAAATCACAAATCTGCTGTTTTACGTCCTAAAGAGAAGCCAAAACCACAAATCTGCTATTCAAATCGTTGTACGGCCAGAAAAAAGCCAAAACCAGAAATCTGCTTTTCAATTCGTTGTATCGCCAGTACAGAAGCACCAATACCACAAATCTGCTAGTTAACTCGTTGTACGGTTTATGAAGAAGCCAAAACCACAAATCTGCTTTTGTAGGGCCTGTAGAGAAGACAAAACCAAAATCTGCTATTCAAGTCGTTGTACAGCCAGAAAAAAAGCCAAAACCAGAAATCTGCTATTCAAGTCGTTGCATCGCCAGTACAGAAGCGCAAATACCACAAATCTGCTAGTCAATTCGTTGTACAGTTTGTAGAGAAGCCAAAACCACAAATCTGCAGTTTTACGGCCAAAAAGAGAAGCCAAAATTACAAATCTACTATTCAAGTCGTTGTACGGTGTGTGGAGAAGCCAAGTAAGTAAGTATTCTAGTTGTTGTACGGCCAGAAAAAAAGCCAAGACCAGAAATCTGCTTTTCAAGTCGTTGTATTGCCAGGACAGAAGCGCAAATACCACAAATCTGCTATTCAAGTCGTTGTACGGTTTGTGGAGAAGCGAAAATCACAAATCTGCTGTTTTACGTCCAAAAGAGAAGCCAAAACCACAAATCTGCTATTCAAATCGTTGTACGGCCAGAAAAAAAGCCAAAACCAGAAATCTGCTTTTCAATTCGTTGTATCGCCAGTACAGAAGCACCAATACCACAAATCTGCTAGTCAACTCGTTGTACGGTTTATGAAGAAGCCAAAACCACAAATCTGCTTTTGTAGGGCCTATAGAGAAGACAAAACCAAAATCTGCTATTCAAGTCGTTGTACAGCCAGAAAAAAAGCCAAAACCAGAAATCTGCTATTCAAGTCGTTGCATCGCCAGTACAGAAGCGCAAATACCACAAATCTGCTAGTCAATTCGTTGTACAGTTTGTAGAGAAGCCAAAACCACAAATCTGCAGTTTTACGGCCAAAAAGAGAAGCCAAAATCACAAATCTACTATTCAAGTCGTTGTACAGCCAGAAAAAAAAGCCAAAACCACAAATCTGCACTTTTACAGCCAAAAGTGAAGCCAAAACCACAAATCTGCTATTCAAGTCGTTGTACGGTGTGTGGAGAAGCCAAGTAAGTAAGTATTCTAGTTGTTGTACGGCCAGAAAAAAAGCCAAAATCAGAAATCTGCTTTTCAAGTCGTTGTATCGCCAGGACAGAAGCGCAAATACCACAAATCTGCTATTCAAGTCGTTGTACGGTTTGTGGAGAAGCCAAAATCACAAATCTGCTGTTTTACGTCCAAAAGAGAAGCCAAAACCACAAATCTGCTATTCAAATCGTTGTACGGCCAGAAAAAAAGCCAAAACCAGAAATCTGCTTTTCAATTCGTTGTATCGCCAGTACAGAAGCACCAATACCACAAATCTGCTAGTCAACTCGTTGTACGGTTTATGAAGAAGCCAAAACCACAAATCTGCTTTTGTAGGGCCTGTAGAGAAGACAAAACCAAAATCTGCTATTCAAGTCGTTGTACAGCCAGAAAAAAAGCCAAAACCAGAAATCTGCTTTTGTACGGCCAGTAGAGAAGCCGAAACCACACATCTGCTTTTTTACGGCCAAAAGAGAATCCAAATCTACAAATCTGCCATTCAAGTCGTTGTACGGGCAGTACAGAGCCAAAATCAGAAATGAGCTTTTCAAGTCGTTGTACGGGCAGTACAGAAGCCAAAATCAGAAATCTGCTATTCAAGTCGTTGTTCGGTGTGCGGAGAAGCCAAAACCACAAATCTGCTTTTTTACGGCCAAAAAAGAATCCAAAACTACAAATCTGCTATTCAAGTCGTTGTACTAGCAGTACAGAAGCCAAAATCAGAAATGAGCTTTTCAAGTCGTTGTACGGGCAGTACAGAAGCCAAAATCAGAAATCTGCTATTCAAGTCGTTGTACAGCCAGAAAAAAAGCCAAAACCAGAAATCTGCTATTCAAGTCGTGGCATCGCTAGTACAGAAGCGCAAATACCACAAATCTGCTAGTCAAGTCGTTGTACAGTTTGTAGAGAAGCCAAAACCACAAATCTGCAGTTTTACGGCCAAAAAGAGAAGCCAAAATCACAAATTACGACTTCCGGCTACGATCTAGACGTTTTTCATCTCACTTGCTAAGTTTTCTATATATTTTCCATATTTAAATAACTAACAACCATTTAAACTTTATACTAACCCCTAATTAAGTTAATATTTGGTATATATATTTATCTAAAATAGTATTAAATAGAATAATTGATCGTAATTGCGAGCTTAAAATATTATTTAGACAAAAATTTAGGCGCTTCGAAGTCCGCCGTTTTGTCTGTTTACAAAATCGGACCTTAAACAAAATCCTAGGCCTACAGTCTACTGACGAATAGACTAGGTCCAGGCAAGTAGTTAAATATACTAATATAAGCCCAATTATAATACATAGGCATAATAAAAAGAAACTTAGACAAATAAAAACATATAGACTATTAAATAATATTATAGTAATATATATAGTAATAATATAGTAAAACTATTAGGTAGCCTAACCCTTAAAAAAAAAAAAATGAAACTCTTAGTTCTAATCCTAGCCCTATTTCTGGTAAGGGCACTAAAACTACCAAAATATGAAAATGTCCATAAACAGATAGTAATTAACCATCACAACATCAAAGATATTGACAACACAATTATTTATATCACCCTTAAAAAAATCACCCTAAACCATTTTAAACATAAAATTTGCATGTATAGACAAAAGCACCTTATACTGTTGTTGCTCTTAGCTGGTGATGTTGAATCTAACCCAGGCCCAGTCAAGACAGTTAGAGATAGGTGTAATATTTGCAGTAAGACATGCACAGCAAAACAACGAGCCATTCAATGTGACACCTGTGATGAATGGTACCATGCTTCATGCCTACATATGAACACCCCAGTTTATATAGCACTAGGAAATAAAGATGCCTCTTGGCACTGTGTACAGTGTGGGTTGCCACAATTTAGTTCAGGTCTGTTTAATTCTCATGACCTGGACACCACTAACCCCTACAGTGCCTTGACAAGCCCAGAAGTTAATAACTTAGACCTAAATAAACCCTTAGCTAGATCAACACCAATTAAAATAATTAAAAAGACACTCTTCAACACTAAATACCATAAAACCCCTAATCAGCATAACCTTAAATCACTAACAATAAACTTCCAAAGCATTAAAAATAAAACCGCTGATTTGGAAATCCTAATAAATAAAGAAGAACCAGACATAATTGCAGGTTCCGAAACATGGCTTAGCCCAGATATTTACAACACAGAGATATTCAATAATAATTATGAAATTTTTAGGAAAGATAGGTCAGACAGGCATGGAGGAGTTTTACTAGCCATAAAATCTACTCTAATAGCTGAAGAAATTAAAATAGAATCTAAAAATAACATAGAGTCAGTCTTTTGTAAAATAAGTAGACCTAATTCTAAACCACTAATTGTAGGCAGTGTTTATAGACCACCAAACTCAACATCAGAGTACATGACTGATCTATGTAATCAGATGACAAGTATTGAAGCTAAATATAAAAATGCTATAATTTGGATAATGGGAGACTTCAACCTCCCTGATATAAATTGGAATAGCTACTCTATAGAAAAACACCAAAACATAAAAGAAATAAATGAAATGTTTATCAATACCATCCAAAATCTAAACTTAAATCAAATTAATAAAAAACCAACAAGAAACCATAATATACTAGATTTATTCTTAACTAACAGACCAGGACTAGTAGTAGATTATGAAATAATTCCTGGACTTTCAGATCATGATATTGTCAGAGTAAATAACAAAATAAAAACCCAAATAAACAAGAAACCTAAAAGAATAATTTACCTCTGGAATAAATGTAACACAACAGAACTACATCAAGCAGCAATAAAATTCCAAACCAATTTTCTTACTAAATACAATATAAATAGTCCAGTTGAAGATATTTGGCAATTCATAAAAACCAACTTAAAAGCAATAATGGCTGATTCTGTGCCAACAAAACAAACATCAAATAAAATTAACAAATGTTGGTTTAACACTAAACTAAAGAAACTGTGTAAACAAAAAGAAAATCTATTCAAAAAGTTTAAGGCAACTAATTCAATTAGACTACATAAAAAATACCTAAAAATTAAACATTTAACTCAGAAACTAAGCAGACAGCTGCAAAATGAATATGTAAACAATGTAATTTCTAAAGATAATAATAAAAACTTATGGTCCTACATTAAATCAAGAAAAATGGACACTACAGGCATAGCTCCACTAAAAGGCCAAAACAATGAAACTTATAATGATAATGAAACCAAAGCTAATATCCTTAACACACACTTTGCATCATCTTTTTCAAATCCAGGTGACAAAGAAATCTTCATAAATTTAAACAAGCTAGAAGAAATAGGACATATAAATGTAGATGAAAAAGGCATTAAACAACTCCTAACCAACTTAAAAGCAAACAAAGCTTCTGGTCCAGATGAAATACCAGCAAGACTGCTTAAAGAACTAACCAATGAAATATCTCCAATCTTTAAAATACTTTTTCAGGCCTCTCTAAACCAGGGCAAAGTGCCCAGAGATTGGAAATTAGCTAATGTAACCCCCCTTTTCAAAAAAGGAGATAAATCTGACCCCGGTAATTATAGACCTGTTTCTCTAACCAGCATAACATGTAAATTACTTGAACATATTATATATAGTAGTATAGTAAATCATCTAGACAAACTTAATGCACTGTGCCCACACCAACATAGCTTTAGGAAAAATAGATCATGTGAGACTCAATTAATAGGCCTAATAGATGACTGGTCAAAGGGACTAGATAATAACAACCAAATTGATGCTATATTACTAGATTTTTCAAAAGCATTTGATAAAGTTCATCATTCTAGTCTACTAAAAAAACTTAAATATTTTGGCATAGCTGGTCCCTTACATCAGTGGATTCAGGACTTTCTTATAGGCAGAGAACAAACAGTGATAATAAATGGCTCTAAGTCATCACCAATAACTGTAAACTCAGGAGTTCCACAAGGAACTGTTCTAGGACCCCTACTATTTCTAATTTATATTAATGATCTGCCAAATTGCATCAACACGGGAACAAAAGTAAGATTATTTGCCGATGATTGCATAATTTATAGAATAATAAAGACAGGAAAAGATAGTGAACTCCTACAAAAAGACCTAGATGAACTACAAAAATGGGAATCAAACTGGAGTATGTCTTTTCACCCAGAAAAATGCCAACTAATAAGGGTATCCAAGAAAAAGAAACAAATAATAGCAAACTACTTCATTCATGGTAAAGAACTAACTCAAACTAACAATGCTAAGTATCTAGGAGTAATAATAAATGATAAGTTATCTTGGAACCCTCATATTGATGAAGTAATAAAAAAATCAAACAAAACTTTAGGATTCATAAAAAGGAACTTTTACAAATGTAATAAGAACATAAAACTAAAATGCTATCTCACATTAGTTAGGCCTATACTAGAATATGCAGCATCTGTATGGGACCCATCAACTAAAGAAAACATTAAAAAATTAGAACAAATTCAAAAAAGAGCTGCAAGGTTCATAACTAGCGAATATTCCCAATTAATAAGAGTAACACCATTAGTCAAATCATTAAACCTAGAAACACTAGAAGACAGAAGGGCAAAGAGTAAAGTAGTAATAATACATAAGGCATTAAACTCTAATTTAGAAATACAACACAATAACAACCTGTTGCAAATCTCAGATAAACATAAAGATAGAAACACTTTTCTTGTCCCTTATGCGAGAACAAATGCATATAAGTACTCTTTCTTCCCGAGTGGCATTCGGGCATGGAATGGGTTGCCTGAACAAACCAGGAAAACCAGTAACTTAACATCATTTAAAACATTAATAAAAATGCAAGACTAGACTCGGACCACGGATGAGCGTAGGACGCAATAATCTTCTTTATAGAAGGAGCGTCTGTAATGTATAAGATAAGATAAATCTACTAATCAAGTCGTTGTACAGCCAGAAAAAAAAGCAAAAACCACAAATCTGCAGTTTTACAGCCAAAAGTGAAGCCAAAACCACAAATCTGCTATTCAAGTCGTTGTACGGTGTGTGGAGAAGCCAAGTAAGTAAGTATTTTAGTTGTTGTACGGCCAGAAAAAAAGCCAAAACCAGAAATCTGCTTTTCAAGTCGTTGTATCGCCAGGACAAAAGCGCAAATACCACAAATCTGCTATTCAAGTCGTTGTACGGTTTGTGGAGAAGCCAAAATCACAAATCTGCTGTTTTACGTCCAAAAGAGAAGCCAAAACCACAAATCTGCTATTCAAATCGTTGTACGGCCAGAAAAAAAGCCAAAACCAGAAATCTGCTTTTCAATTCGTTGAATCGCCAGTACAGAAGCACCAATACCACAAATCTGCTAGTCAACTCGTTGTACGGTTTATGAAGAAGCCAAAACCACAAATCTGCTTTTGTAGGGCCTGTAGAGAAGACAAAACCAAAATCTGCTATTCAAGTCGTTGTACAGCCAGAAAAAAAGCCAAAACCAGAAATCTGCTATTCAAGTCGTTGCATCGCCAGTACAGAAGCGCAAATACCACAAATCTGCTAGTCAATTCGTTGTACAGTTTGTAGAGAAGCCAAAACAAAAAATCTGCAGTTTTACGGCCAAAAAGAGAAGCCAAAATCACAAATCTACTATTCAAGTCGTTGTACAGCCAGAAAAAAAAGCCAAAACCACAAATCTGCAGTTTTACAGCCAAAAGTGAAGCCAAAACCACAAATCTGCTATTCAAGTCGTTGTACGGTGTGTGGAGAAGCCAAGTAAGTAAGTATTCTAGTTGTTGTACGGCCAGAAAAAAAGCCAAAACCAGAAATCTGCTTTTCAAGTCGTTGTATCGCCAGGACAGAAGCGCAAATACCACAAATCTGCTATTCAAGTCGTTGTACGGTTTGTGGAGAAGCCAAAATCACAAATCTGCTGTTTTACCTCCAAAAGAGAAGCCAAAACCACAAATCTGCTATTCAAATCGTTGTACGGCCAGAAAAAAAGCCAAAACCAGAAATCTGCTTTTCAATTCGTTGTATCGCCAGTACAGAAGCACCAATACCACAAATCTGCTAGTCAACTCGTTGTACGGTTTATGAAGAAGCCAAAACCACAAATCTGCTTTTGTAGGGCCTGTAGAGAAGACAAAACCAAAATCTGCTATTCAAGTCGTTGTACAGCCAGAAAAAAAGCCAAAACCAGAAATCTGCTATTCAAGTCGTTGCATCGCCAGTACAGAAGCGCAAATACCACAAATCTGCTAGTCAAGTCGTTGTACAGTTTGTAGAGAAGCCAAAACCACAAATCTGCAGTTTTACGGCCAAAAAGAGAAGCCAAAATCACAAATCTACTATTCAAGTCGTTGTACAGCCAGAAAAAAAAGCCAAAACCACAAATCTGCAGTTTTACAGCCAAAAGTGAAGCCAAAACCACAAATCTGCTATTCAAGTCGTTGTACGGTGTGTGGAGAAGCCAAGTAAGTAAGTATTCTAGTTGTTGTACGGCCAGAAAAAAAGCCAAAACCAGAAATCTGCTTTTCAAGTCGTTGTATCGCCAGGACAGAAGCGCAAATACCACAAATCTGCTAGTCAAGTCGTTGTACAGTTTGTAGAGAAGCCAAAACCACAAATCTGCAGTTTTACGGCCAAAAAGAGAAGCCAAAATCACAAATTACGACTTCCGGCTACGATCTAGACGTTTTTCATCTCACTTGCTAAGTTTTCTATATATTTTCCATATTTAAATAACTAACAACCATTTAAACTTTATACTAACCCCTAATTAAGTTAATATTTGGTATATATATTTATCTAAAATAGTATTAAATAGAATAATTGATCGTAATTGCGAGCTTAAAATATTATTTAGACAAAAATTTAGGCGCTTCGAAGTCCGCCGTTTTGTCTGTTTACAAAATCGGACCTTAAACAAAATCCTAGGCCTACAGTCTACTGACGAATAGACTAGGTCCAGGCAAGTAGTTAAATATACTAATATAAGCCCAATTATAATACATAGGCATAATAAAAAGAAACTTAGACAAATAAAAACATATAGACTATTAAATAATATTATAGTAATATATATAGTAATAATATAGTAAAACTATTAGGTAGCCTAACCCTTAAAAAAAAAAAAATGAAACTCTTAGTTCTAATCCTAGCCCTATTTCTGGTAAGGGCACTAAAACTACCAAAATATGAAAATGTCCATAAACAGATAGTAATTAACCATCACAACATCAAAGATATTGACAACACAATTATTTATATCACCCTTAAAAAAATCACCCTAAACCATTTTAAACATAAAATTTGCATGTATAGACAAAAGCACCTTATACTGTTGTTGCTCTTAGCTGGTGATGTTGAATCTAACCCAGGCCCAGTCAAGACAGTTAGAGATAGGTGTAATATTTGCAGTAAGACATGCACAGCAAAACAACGAGCCATTCAATGTGACACCTGTGATGAATGGTACCATGCTTCATGCCTACATATGAACACCCCAGTTTATATAGCACTAGGAAATAAAGATGCCTCTTGGCACTGTGTACAGTGTGGGTTGCCACAATTTAGTTCAGGTCTGTTTAATTCTCATGACCTGGACACCACTAACCCCTACAGTGCCTTGACAAGCCCAGAAGTTAATAACTTAGACCTAAATAAACCCTTAGCTAGATCAACACCAATTAAAATAATTAAAAAGACACTCTTCAACACTAAATACCATAAAACCCCTAATCAGCATAACCTTAAATCACTAACAATAAACTTCCAAAGCATTAAAAATAAAACCGCTGATTTGGAAATCCTAATAAATAAAGAAGAACCAGACATAATTGCAGGTTCCGAAACATGGCTTAGCCCAGATATTTACAACACAGAGATATTCAATAATAATTATGAAATTTTTAGGAAAGATAGGTCAGACAGGCATGGAGGAGTTTTACTAGCCATAAAATCTACTCTAATAGCTGAAGAAATTAAAATAGAATCTAAAAATAACATAGAGTCAGTCTTTTGTAAAATAAGTAGACCTAATTCTAAACCACTAATTGTAGGCAGTGTTTATAGACCACCAAACTCAACATCAGAGTACATGACTGATCTATGTAATCAGATGACAAGTATTGAAGCTAAATATAAAAATGCTATAATTTTGATAATGGGAGACTTCAACCTCCCTGATATAAATTGGAATAGCTACTCTATAGAAAAACACCAAAACATAAAAGAAATAAATGAAATGTTTATCAATACCATCCAAAATCTAAACTTAAATCAAATTAATAAAAAACCAACAAGAAACCATAATATACTAGATTTATTCTTAACTAACAGACCAGGACTAGTAGTAGATTATGAAATAATTCCTGGACTTTCAGATCATGATATTGTCAGAGTAAATAACAAAATAAAAACCCAAATAAACAAGAAACCTAAAAGAATAATTTACCTCTGGAATAAATGTAACACAACAGAACTACATCAAGCAGCAATAAAATTCCAAACCAATTTTCTTACTAAATACAATATAAATAGTCCAGTTGAAGATATTTGGCAATTCATAAAAACCAACTTAAAAGCAATAATGGCTGATTCTGTGCCAACAAAACAAACATCAAATAAAATTAACAAATGTTGGTTTAACACTAAACTAAAGAAACTGTGTAAACAAAAAGAAAATCTATTCAAAAAGTTTAAGGCAACTAATTCAATTAGACTACATAAAAAATACCTAAAAATTAAACATTTAACTCAGAAACTAAGCAGACAGCTGCAAAATGAATATGTAAACAATGTAATTTCTAAAGATAATAATAAAAACTTATGGTCCTACATTAAATCAAGAAAAATGGACACTACAGGCATAGCTCCACTAAAAGGCCAAAACAATGAAACTTATAATGATAATGAAACCAAAGCTAATATCCTTAACACACACTTTGCATTATCTTTTTCAAATCCAGGTGACAAAGAAATCTTCATAAATTTAAACAAGCTAGAAGAAATAGGACATATAAATGTAGATGAAAAAGGCATTAAACAACTCCTAACCAACTTAAAAGCAAACAAAGCTTCTGGTCCAGATGAAATACCAGCAAGACTGCTTAAAGAACTAACCAATGAAATATCTCCAATCTTTAAAATACTTTTTCAGGCCTCTCTAAACCAGGGCAAAGTGCCCAGAGATTGGAAATTAGCTAATGTAACCCCCCTTTTCAAAAAAGGAGATAAATCTGACCCCGGTAATTATAGACCTGTTTCTCTAACCAGCATAACATGTAAATTACTTGAACATATTATATATAGTAGTATAGTAAATCATCTAGACAAACTTAATGCACTGTGCCCACACCAACATAGCTTTAGGAAAAATAGATCATGTGAGACTCAATTAATAGGCCTAATAGATGACTTGTCAAAGGGACTAGATAATAACAACCAAATTGATGCTATATTACTAGATTTTTCAAAAGCATTTGATAAAGTTCATCATTCTAGTCTACTAAAAAAACTTAAATATTTTGGCATAGCTGGTCCCTTACATCAGTGGATTCAGGACTTTCTTATAGGCAGAGAACAAACAGTGATAATAAATGGCTCTAAGTCATCACCAATAACTGTAAACTCAGGAGTTCCACAAGGAACTGTTCTAGGACCCCTACTATTTCTAATTTATATTAATGATCTGCCAAATTGCATCAACACGGGAACAAAAGTAAGATTATTTGCCGATGATTGCATAATTTATAGAATAATAAAGACAGGAAAAGATAGTGAACTCCTACAAAAAGACCTAGATGAACTACAAAAATGGGAATCAAACTGGAGTATGTCTTTTCACCCAGAAAAATGCCAACTAATAAGGGTATCCAAGAAAAAGAAACAAATAATAGCAAACTACTTCATTCATGGTAAAGAACTAACTCAAACTAACAATGCTAAGTATCTAGGAGTAATAATAAATGATAAGTTATCTTGGAACCCTCATATTGATGAAGTAATAAAAAAATCAAACAAAACTTTAGGATTCATAAAAAGGAACTTTTACAAATGTAATAAGAACATAAAACTAAAATGCTATCTCACATTAGTTAGGCCTATACTAGAATATGCAGCATCTGTATGGGACCCATCAACTAAAGAAAACATTAAAAAATTAGAACAAATTCAAAAAAGAGCTGCAAGGTTCATAACTAGCGAATATTCCCAATTAATAAGAGTAACACCATTAGTCAAATCATTAAACCTAGAAACACTAGAAGACAGAAGGGCAAAGAGTAAAGTAGTAATAATACATAAGGCATTAAACTCTAATTTAGAAATACAACACAATAACAACCTGTTGCAAATCTCAGATAAACATAAAGATAGAAACACTTTCCTTGTCCCTTATGCGAGAACAAATGCATATAAGTACTCTTTCTTCCCGAGTGGCATTCGGGCATGGAATGGGTTGCCTGAACAAACCAGGAAAACCAGTAACTTAACATCATTTAAAACATTAATAAAAATGCAAGACTAGACTCGGACCACGGATGAGCGTAGGACGCAATAATCTTCTTTATAGAAGGAGCGTCTGTAATGTATAAGATAAGATAAATCTACTAATCAAGTCGTTGTACAGCCAGAAAAAAAAGCAAAAACCACAAATCTGCAGTTTTACAGCCAAAAGTGAAGCCAAAACCACAAATCTGCTATTCAAGTCGTTGTACGGTGTGTGGAGAAGCCAAGTAAGTAAGTATTTTAGTTGTTGTACGGCCAGAAAAAAAGCCAAAACCAGAAATCTGCTTTTCAAGTCGTTGTATCGCCAGGACAAAAGCGCAAATACCACAAATCTGCTATTCAAGTCGTTGTACGGTTTGTGGAGAAGCCAAAATCACAAATCTGCTGTTTTACGTCCAAAAGAGAAGCCAAAACCACAAATCTGCTATTCAAATCGTTGTACGGCCAGAAAAAAAGCCAAAACCAGAAATCTGCTTTTCAATTCGTTGAATCGCCAGTACAGAAGCACCAATACCACAAATCTGCTAGTCAACTCGTTGTACGGTTTATGAAGAAGCCAAAACCACAAATCTGCTTTTGTAGGGCCTGTAGAGAAGACAAAACCAAAATCTGCTATTCAAGTCGTTGTACAGCCAGAAAAAAAGCCAAAACCAGAAATCTGCTATTCAAGTCGTTGCATCGCCAGTACAGAAGCGCAAATACCACAAATCTGCTAGTCAATTCGTTGTACAGTTTGTAGAGAAGCCAAAACAAAAAATCTGCAGTTTTACGGCCAAAAAGAGAAGCCAAAATCACAAATCTACTATTCAAGTCGTTGTACAGCCAGAAAAAAAAGCCAAAACCACAAATCTGCAGTTTTACAGCCAAAAGTGAAGCCAAAACCACAAATCTGCTATTCAAGTCGTTGTACGGTGTGTGGAGAAGCCAAGTAAGTAAGTATTCTAGTTGTTGTACGGCCAGAAAAAAAGCCAAAACCAGAAATCTGCTTTTCAAGTCGTTGTATCGCCAGGACAGAAGCGCAAATACCACAAATCTGCTATTCAAGTCGTTGTACGGTTTGTGGAGAAGCCAAAATCACAAATCTGCTGTTTTACCTCCAAAAGAGAAGCCAAAACCACAAATCTGCTATTCAAATCGTTGTACGGCCAGAAAAAAAGCCAAACCAGAAATCTGCTTTTCAATTCGTTGTATCGCCAGTACAGAAGCACCAATACCACAAATCTGCTAGTCAACTCGTTGTACGGTTTATGAAGAAGCCAAAACCACAAATCTGCTTTTGTAGGGCCTGTAGAGAAGACAAAACCAAAATCTGCTATTCAAGTCGTTGTACAGCCAGAAAAAAAGCCAAAACCAGAAATCTGCTATTCAAGTCGTTGCATCGCCAGTACAGAAGCGCAAATACCACAAATCTGCTAGTCAAGTCGTTGTACAGTTTGTAGAGAAGCCAAAACCACAAATCTGCAGTTTTACGGCCAAAAAGAGAAGCCAAAATCACAAATCTACTACTCAAGTCGTTGTACAGCAAGAAAAAAAAGCCAAAACCACAAATCTGCTGTTTTACAGCCAAAAGTGAAGCCAAAACCACAAATCTGCTATTCAAGTCGTTGTACGGTGTGTGGAGAAGCCAAGTAAGTAAGTATTCTAGTTGTTGTACGGCCAGAAAAAAAGCCAAAACCAGAAATCTGCTTTTCAAGTCGTTGTATCGCCAGGACAGAAGCGCAAATACCACAAATCTGCTATTCAAGTCGTTGTACGGTTTGTGGAGAAGCCAAAATCACAAATCTGCTGTTTTACGTCCAAAAGAGAAGCCAAAACCACAAATCTGCTATTCAAATCGTTGTACGGCCAGAAAAAAAGCCAAAACCAGAAATCTGCTTTTCAATTCGTTGTATCGCCAGTACAGAAGCACCAATACCACAAATCTGCTAGTCAACTCGTTGTACGGTTTATGAAGAAGCCAAAACCACAAATCTGCTTTTGTAGGGCCTGTAGAGACGACAAAACCAAAATCTGCTATTCAAGTCGTTGTACAGCCAGAAAAAAAGCCAAAACCAGAAATCTGCTATTCAAGTCGTTGCATCGCCAGTACAGAAGCGCAAATGCCACAAATCTGCTAGTCAAGTCGTTGTACAGTTTGTAGAGAAGCCAAAACCACAAATCTGCAGTTTTACGGCCAAAAAGAGAAGCCAAAATCACAAATCTACTATTCAAGTCGTTGTACAGCCAGAAAAAAAAGCCAAAACCACAAATCTGCAGTTTTACAGCCAAAAGTGAAGCCAAAACCACAAATCTGCTATTCAAGTCGTTGTACGGTGTGTGGAGAAGCCAAGTAAGTAAGTATTCTAGTTGTTGTACGGCCAGAAAAAAAGCCAAAACCAGAAATCTGCTTTTCAAGTCGTTGTATCGCCAGGACAGAAGCGCAAATACCACAAATCTGCTATTCAAGTCGTTGTACGGTTTGTGGAGAAGCCAAAATCACAAATCTGCTGTTTTACGTCCAAAAGAGAAGCCAAAACCACAAATCTGCTATTCAAATCGTTGTACGGCCAGAAAAAAAGCCAAAACCAGAAATCTGCTTTTCAATTCGTTGTATCGCCAGTACAGAAGCACCAATACCACAAATCTGCTAGTCAACTCGTTGTACGGTTTTTGAAGAAGCCAAAACCACAAATCTGCTTTTGTACGGTCAGTAGAGAAGCCAAAACCACATATCTGCTTTTTTACGGCCAAAAGAGAATCCAAAACTACAAATCTGCTATTCAAGTCGTTGTACGGTTTGTGGAGAAGTCAAAATCACAAATCTGCAGTTTTACGTCCAAAAGAGAAGCCAAAGCCACAAATATGCTATTCAAATTGTTATACGGCCAGAAAAAAAACTAAAACCAGAAATCTGCTTTTCAAGTCGTTGTATCGCCAGTACAGAAGCGCCAATACCACAAATCTGCTAGTCAACTCGTTGTACGGTTTATAAAGAAGCCAAAACCACACATCTGCTTTTGTATGCCAGTAGAGAAGCCGAAACCACAAATCTGCTTTTTAACGGCCAAAAGAGAATCCAAAACTACAAATCTGCTATTCAAGTCGTTGTACTAGCAGTACAGAAGCCAAAATCAGAAATGAGCTTTTCAAGTCGTTGTACGGGCAGTACAGAAGCCAAAATCAGAAATCTGCTATTCAAGTCGTTGTACGGTGTGTGGAGAAGCCAAAACCACAAATCTGCTTTTGTAGGGCCTGTAGAGAAGACAAAACCAAAATCTGCTATTCAAGTCGTTGTACAGCCAGAAAAAAAGCCAAAACCAGAAATCTGCTATTCAAGTCGTTGCATCGCCAGTACAGAAGCGCAAATACCACAAATCTGCTAGTCAAGTCGTTGTACGGTTTGTAGAGAAACCAAAACCACAAATCTGCAGTTTTACGGCCAAAAAGAGAAGCCAAAATCACAAATCTACTATTCAAGTCGTTGTACAGCCAGAAAAAAAAGCCAAAACCACAAATCTGCAGTTTTGCAGCCAAAAAAGAAGCCAAAACCACAAATCTGCTATTCAAGTCGTTGTACGGTGTGTGGAGAAGCCAAGTAAGTAAGTATTCTAGTTGTTGTACGGCCAGAAAAAAAGCCAAAACCAGAAATCTGCTTTTCAAGTCGTTGTATCGCCAGGACAGAAGCGCAAATACCACAAATCTGCTATTCAAGTCGTTGTACGGTTTGTGGAGAAGCCAAAATCACAAATCTGCTGTTTTACGTCCAAAAGAGAAGCCAAAACCACAAATCTGCTATTCAAATCGTTGTACGGCCAGAAAAAAAGCCAAAACCAGAAATCTGCTTTTCAAGTCGTTGTATCGCCAGTACAAAAGCACCAATACCACAAATCTGCTAGTCAACTCGTTGTACGGTTTGTGGAGAAACTAAAACCACAATTCTGCTGTTGTACGACTAGTAGAGAATCCAAAACTACAAATCTGCAGTTTTACGTCCAGAAAAGGAGCCAAAACCAGAAATCTGCTTTTCAAGTTGTTGTATCGCCAGTACAGAAGCGCCAGTACCACAAATCTGCTAGTTAACTCGTTGTACGGTTTATGAAGAAGCCAAAACCACAAATCTGCTTTTGTACGGTCAGTAGAGAAGCCAAAACCACATATCTGCTTTTTTACGGCCAAAAGAGAATCCAAAACTACAAATCTGCTATTCAAGTCGTTGTACGGTTTGTGGAGAAGCCAAAATCACAAATCTGCAGTTTTACGTCCAAAAGAGAAGCCAAAGCCACAAATATGCTATTCAAATTGTTATACGGCCAGAAAAAAAGCTAAAACCAGAAATCTGCTTTTCAAGTCGTTGTATCGCCAGTACAGAAGCACCAATACCACAAATCTGCTAGTCAACTCGTTGTACGGTTTATAAAGAAGCCAAAACCACACATCTGCTTTTGTACGGCCAGTAGAGAAGCCGAAACCACAAATCTGCTTTTTAACGGCCAAAAGAGAATCCAAAACTACAAATCTGCTATTCAAGTCGTTGTACTAGCAGTACAGAAGCCAAAATCAGAAATGAGCTTTTCAAGTCGTTGTACGGGCAGTACAGAAGCCAAAATCAGAAATCTGCTATTCAAGTCGTTGTACGGTGTGTGGAGAAGCCAAAACCACAAATCTGCTTTTGTAGGGCCTGTAGAGAAGACAAAACCAAAATCTGCTATTCAAGTCGTTGTACAGCCAGAAAAAAAGCCAAAACCAGAAATCTGCTATTCAAGTCGTTGCATCGCCAGTACAGAAGCGCAAATACCACAAATCTGCTAGTCAATTCGTTGTACAGTTTGTAGAGAAGCCAAAACCACAAATCTGCAGTTTTACGGCCAAAAAGAGAAGCCAAAATCACAAATCTACTATTCAAGTCGTTGTACAGCCAGAAAAAAAAGCCAAAACCACAAATCTGCAGTTTTACAGCCAAAAGTGAAGCCAAAACCACAAATCTGCTATTCAAGTCGTTGTACGGTGTGTGGAGAAGCCAAGTAAGTAAGTATTCTAGTTGTTGTACGGCCAGAAAAAAAGCCAAAACCAGAAATCTGCTTTTCAAGTCGTTGTATCGCCAGGACAGAAGCGCAAATACCACAAATCTGCTATTCAAGTCGTTGTACGGTTTGTGGAGAAGCCAAAATCACAAATCTGCTATTTTACGTCCAAAAGAGAAGCCAAAACCACAAATCTGCTATTCAAATCGTTGTACGGCCAGAAAAAAAGCCAAAACCAGAAATCTGCTTTTCAATTCGTTGTATCGCTAGTACAGAAGCACCAATACCACAAATCTGCTAGTCAACTCGTTGTACGGTTTTTGAAGAAGCCAAAACCACAAATCTGCTTTTGTACGGTCAGTAGAGAAGCCAAAACCACATATCTGCTTTTTTACGGCCAAAAGAGAATCCAAAACTACAAATCTGCTATTCAAGTCGTTGTACGGTTTGTGGAGAAGCCAAAATCACAAATCTGCAGTTTTACGTCCAAAAGAGAAGCCAAAGCCACAAATATGCTATTCAAATTGTTATACGGCCAGAAAAAAAGCTAAAACCAGAAATCTGCTTTTCAAGTCGTTGTATCGCCAGTACAGAAGCGCCAATACCACAAATCTGCTAGTCAACTCGTTGTACGGTTTATAAAGAAGCCAAAACCACAAATCTGCTTTTGTATGCCAGTAGAGAAGCCGAAACCACAAATCTGCTTTTTAACGGCCAAAAGAGAATCCAAAACTACAAATCTGCTATTCAAGTCGTTGTACTAGCAGTACAGAAGCCAAAATCAGAAATGAGCTTTTCAAGTCGTTGTACGGGCAGTACAGAAGCCAAAATCAGAAATCTGCTATTCAAGTCGTTGTACGGTGTGTGGAGAAGCCAAAACCACAAATCTGCTTTTGTAGGGCCTGTAGAGAAGACAAAACCAAAATCTGATATTCAAGTCGTTGTACAGCCAGAAAAAAAGCCAAAACCAGAAATCTGCTATTCAAGTCGTTGCATCGCCAGTACAGAAGCGCAAATACTACAAATCTGCTAGTCAAGTCGTTGTACGGTTTGTAGAGAAACTAAAACCACAAATCTGCAGTTTTACGGCCAAAAAGAGAAGCCAAAATCACAAATCTACTATTGAAGTCGTTGTACAGCCAGAAAAAAAAGCCAAAACCACAAATCTGCAGTTTTGCAGCCAAAAAAGAAGCCAAAACCACAAATCTGCTATTCAAGTCGTTGTACGGTGTGTGGAGAAGCCAAGTAAGTAAGTATTCTAGTTGTTGTACGGCCAGAAAAAAAGCCAAAACCAGAAATCTGCTTTTCAAGTCGTTGTATCGCCAGGACAGAAGCGCAAATACCACAAATCTGCTATTCAAGTCGTTGTACGGTTTGTGGAGAAGCCAAAATCACAAATCTGCTGTTTTACGTCTAAAAGAGAAGCCGAAACCACAAATCTGCTATTTAAATCGTTGTACGGCCAGAAAAAAAGCCAAAACCAGAAATCTGCTTTTCAAGTCGTTGTATCGCCAGTACAGAAGCACCAATACCACAAATCTGCTAGTCAACTCGTTGTACGGTTTGTGGAGAAACTAAAACCACAATTCTGCTGTTGTACGGCTAGTAGAGAATCCAAAACTACAAATCTGCAGTTTTACGTCCAGAAAAGGAGCCAAAACCAGAAATCTGCTTTTCAAGTCGTTGTATCGCCAGTACAGAAGCGCCAATACCACAAATCTGCTAGTTAACTCGTTGTACGGTTTATGAAGAAGCCAAAACCACAAATCTGCTTTTGTACGGCCAGTAGAGAAGCCGAAACCACACATCTGCTTTTTTTACGGCCAAAAGAGAATCCAAAACTACAAATCTGCTATTCAAGTCGTTGTACGGGCAGTACAGAGCCAAAATCAGAAATGAGCTTTTCAAGTCGTTGTACGGGCAGTACAGAAGCCAAAATCAGAAATCTGCTATTCAAGTCGTTGTGCGGTGTGTGGAGAAGCCAAAACCACAAATCTGCTTTTTTACGGCCAAAAAAGAATCCAAAACTACAAATCTGCTATTCAAGTCGTTGTACTAGCAGTACAGAAGCCAAAATCAGAAATGAGCTTTTCAAGTCATTGTTCGGACAGTACAGAAGCCAAAATCAGAAATATGCTAGTCAAGTCGTTGTACGGTTTGTAGAGAAGCCAAAACCACAAATCTGCAGTTTTACGGCCAAAAAGAGAAGCCAAAATCACAAATCTACTATTCAAGTCGTTGTACAGCCAAAAGTGAAGCCAAAACCACAAATCTGCTATTCAAGTCGTTGTACGGTGTGTGGAGAAGCCAAGTAAGTAAGTATTCTAGTTGTTGTACGGCCAGAAAAAAAGCCAAAACCAGAAATCTGCTTTTCAAGTCGTTGTATCGCCAGGACAGAAGCGCAAATACCACAAATCTGCTATTCAAGTCGTTGTACGGTTTGTGGAGAAGCCAAAATCACAAATCTGCTATTTTACGTCCAAAAGAGAAGCCAAAACCACAAATCTGCTATTCAAATCGTTGTACGGCCAGAAAAAAAGCCAAAACCAGAAATCTGCTTTTCAATTCGTTGTATCGCTAGTACAGAAGCACCAATACCACAAATCTGCTAGTCAACTCGTTGTACGGTTTTTGAAGAAGCCAAAACCACAAATCTGCTTTTGTACGGTCAGTAGAGAAGCCAAAACCACATATCTGCTTTTTTACGGCCAAAAGAGAATCCAAAACTACAAATCTGCTATTCAAGTCGTTGTACGGTTTGTGGAGAAGCCAAAATCACAAATCTGCAGTTTTACGTCCAAAAGAGAAGCCAAAGCCACAAATATGCTATTCAAATTGTTATACGGCCAGAAAAAAAGCTAAAACCAGAAATCTGCTTTTCAAGTCGTTGTATCGCCAGTACAGAAGCGCCAATACCACAAATCTGCTAGTCAACTCGTTGTACGGTTTATAAAGAAGCCAAAACCACAAATCTGCTTTTGTATGCCAGTAGAGAAGCCGAAACCACAAATCTGCTTTTTAACGGCCAAAAGAGAATCCAAAACTACAAATCTGCTATTCAAGTCGTTGTACTAGCAGTACAGAAGCCAAAATCAGAAATGAGCTTTTCAAGTCGTTGTACGGGCAGTACAGAAGCCAAAATCAGAAATCTGCTATTCAAGTCGTTGTACGGTGTGTGGAGAAGCCAAAACCACAAATCTGCTTTTGTAGGGCCTGTAGAGAAGACAAAACCAAAATCTGATATTCAAGTCGTTGTACAGCCAGAAAAAAAGCCAAAACCAGAAATCTGCTATTCAAGTCGTTGCATCGCCAGTACAGAAGCGCAAATACTACAAATCTGCTAGTCAAGTCGTTGTACGGTTTGTAGAGAAACTAAAACCACAAATCTGCAGTTTTACGGCCAAAAAGAGAAGCCAAAATCACAAATCTACTATTGAAGTCGTTGTACAGCCAGAAAAAAAAGCCAAAACCACAAATCTGCAGTTTTGCAGCCAAAAAAGAAGCCAAAACCACAAATCTGCTATTCAAGTCGTTGTACGGTGTGTGGAGAAGCCAAGTAAGTAAGTATTCTAGTTGTTGTACGGCCAGAAAAAAAGCCAAAACCAGAAATCTGCTTTTCAAGTCGTTGTATCGCCAGGACAGAAGCGCAAATACCACAAATCTGCTATTCAAGTCGTTGTACGGTTTGTGGAGAAGCCAAAATCACAAATCTGCTGTTTTACGTCTAAAAGAGAAGCCGAAACCACAAATCTGCTATTTAAATCGTTGTACGGCCAGAAAAAAAGCCAAAACCAGAAATCTGCTTTTCAAGTCGTTGTATCGCCAGTACAGAAGCACCAATACCACAAATCTGCTAGTCAACTCGTTGTACGGTTTGTGGAGAAACTAAAACCACAATTCTGCTGTTGTACGGCTAGTAGAGAATCCAAAACTACAAATCTGCAGTTTTACGTCCAGAAAAGGAGCCAAAACCAGAAATCTGCTTTTCAAGTCGTTGTATCGCCAGTACAGAAGCGCCAATACCACAAATCTGCTAGTTAACTCGTTGTACGGTTTATGAAGAAGCCAAAACCACAAATCTGCTTTTGTACGGCCAGTAGAGAAGCCGAAACCACACATCTGCTTTTTTTACGGCCAAAAGAGAATCCAAAACTACAAATCTGCTATTCAAGTCGTTGTACGGGCAGTACAGAGCCAAAATCAGAAATGAGCTTTTCAAGTCGTTGTACGGGCAGTACAGAAGCCAAAATCAGAAATCTGCTATTCAAGTCGTTGTGCGGTGTGTGGAGAAGCCAAAACCACAAATCTGCTTTTTTACGGCCAAAAAAGAATCCAAAACTACAAATCTGCTATTCAAGTCGTTGTACTAGCAGTACAGAAGCCAAAATCAGAAATGAGCTTTTCAAGTCATTGTTCGGACAGTACAGAAGCCAAAATCAGAAATATGCTAGTCAAGTCGTTGTACGGTTTGTAGAGAAGCCAAAACCACAAATCTGCAGTTTTACGGCCAAAAAGAGAAGCCAAAATCACAAATCTACTATTCAAGTCGTTGTACAGCCAAAAGTGAAGCCAAAACCACAAATCTGCTATTCAAGTCGTTGTACGGTGTGTGGAGAAGCCAAGAAAGTAAGTATTCTAGTTGTTGTACGGCCAGAAAAAAAGCCAAAACCAGAAATCTGCTTTTCAAGTCGTTGTATCGCCAGGACAGAAGCGCAAATACCACAAATCTGCTAGTCAAGTCGTTGTACGGTTTGTGGAGAAGCCAAAATCACAAATCTGCTGTTTTACGTCCAAAAGAGAAGCCAAAACCACAAATCTGCTATTCAAATCGTTGTACGGCCAAAAAAAAGCCAAAACCAGAAATCTGCTTTTCAAGTCGTTGTATCGCCAGTACAGAAGCACCAATACCACACATCTGCTAGTCAACTCGTTGTACGGTTTATGAAGAAGCCAAAATCACAAATCTGCTTTTGTACGGTCAGTAGAGAAGCCGAAACCACATATCTGCTTTTTTACGGCCAAAAGAGAATCCAAAACTACAAATCTGCTATTCAAGTCGTTGTACGGGCAGTACAGAAGCTAAAATAAGAAATGTGCTTTTCAAGTCGTTTTACGGGCAGTACAGAAGCCAAAATCAGAAATGAGCTTTTTAAGTCGTTGTTCAGGCAGTACAGAAGCCAAAATCAGAAATCTGCTATTCAAGTCGTTGTGCGGTGTGTGGAGAAGCCAAAACCACAAATCTGCTTTTTTTACGGCCAAAAAAGAATCCAAAACTACAAATCTGCTATTCAAGTCGTTGTACGGGCAGTACAGAAGCCAAAATAAGAAATGTGCTTTTTAAGTCGTTGTACGGGCAGTACAGAAGCCAAAATCAGAAATCTGCTATTCAAGTCGTTGTACGGTGTGTGGAGAAGCCAAAACCACAAATCTGCTTTTGTACGGCCTGTAGAGAAGACAAAACTAAAATCTGCTCTTTTACTGCCAAAAGAAAAGCCAAAACCACAAATCTGCTATTCAAGTCGTTGTACGGGCAGTACAGAAGCCAAAATCAGAAATGTGCTTTTCAAGTCGTTGTACGGGCAGTACAGAAGCCAAAATAAGAAATCTGCTATTCAAGTCGTTGAACGGCCAGTACAGTAGCGCCAATACCACAAATCTGCTAGTCAAGTCGTTGTACGGTTTGTGGAGAAGCCAAAACCACAAATCTGCTTTTGTACGGCGACTATAGAAGCCAAAACCACAAATTTGCTGTTTTTTTACGGCGAAAAGAGAAGCCAAAACCACAAATATGCTTTTCAAGTCGTTGTAAAGCCAGGAAAAAAAGCCAAAACCAGAAATCTGCTATTCAAGTCGTTGTACGGTTTGTGGAGAAACTAAAACCACAATTCTGCTTTTGTACGGCTAGTAGAGAATCCAAAACTACAAATCTGCAGTTTTACGGCCAAAAGAGAAGCACAAAACCACAAATCTGCTATTCAAGTCGTTGTACGGCTTAAAGAGAATCCAAATCTACAAATCTGCTATTCAAGTCGTTGTACGGGCAGTACAGAAGCCAAATTAAGAAATCTGCTATTCAAGTCGTTGTACGGTGTGTTAAGAAGCCAAAACCACAAATCTGCTTTTGTACGGCCTGTAGAGAAGACAAAACCTAAATCTGCTGTTTTACGGCCAAAAGAGAAGTCAAAACCAGAAATCTGCAATTCAAGTCGTTGTACGGTTTGTGGAGAAACTAAAACCATAATTCTGCTGTTGTACGGCTAGTAGAGATGCCAAAACTACAAATCTGCAGTTTTACGGCCAAAAGAGAAGCCAAAACGACAAATTTGCTATTCAAGTCGTTGTACGGCCAGAAAAGGAGCCAAAACCAGAAATCTGCTTTTCAAGTCGTTGTATCGCCAGTACAGAAGCGCCAATACCACAAATCTGCTAGTCAACTCGTTGTACGGTTTATGAAGAAGCCTAAACCACAAATCTGCTTTTGTACGGTTACCACAAATCTGCTATTCAGGTCGTTGAACGGGCAGTACAGAAGCCAAAATCAGAAATCTGCTATTCAAGTCGTTGTACGGTGTGTGGAGAAGCCAAAACCACAAATCTGCTTTTTTTACGGCCAAAAAAGAATCCAAAACTACAAATCTGCTATTCAAGTCGTTGTACGGGCAGTACAGAAGCCAAAATAAGAAATGTGCTTTTTAAGTCGTTGTACGGGCAGTACAGAAGCCAAAATCAGAAATCTGCTATTCAAGTCGTTGTACGGTGTGTGGAGAAGCCAAAACCACAAATCTGCTTTTGTACGGCCTGTAGAGAAGACAAAACCAAAATCTGCTCTTTTAGTGCCAAAAGAAAAGCCAAAACCACAAATCTGCTATTCAAGTCGTTGTACGGGCAGTACAGAAGCCAAAATCAGAAATGTGCTTTTCAAGTCGTTGTACGGGCAGTACAGAAGCCAAAATAAGAAATCTGCTATTCAAGTCGTTGAACGGCCAGTACAGTAGCGCCAATACCACAAATCTGCTAGTCAAGTCGTTGTACGGTTTGTGGAGAAGCTAAAACCACAAATCTGCTTTTGTACGGCGACTATAGAAGCCAAAACCACAAATCTGCTGTTTTTTTACGGCGAAAAGAGAAGCCAAAACCACAAATATGCTTTTCAAGTCGTTGTAAAGCCAGGAAAAAAAGCCAAAACCAGAAATCTGCTATTCAAGTCGTTGTACGGTTTGTGGAGAAACTAAAACCACAATTCTGCTTTTGTACGGCTAGTAGAGAATCCAAAACTACAAATCTGCAGTTTTACGGCCAAAAGAGAAGCACAAAACCACAAATCTGCTATTCAAGTCGTTGTACGGCTTAAAGAGAATCCAAAACTACAAATCTGCTATTCAAGTCGTTGTACGGGCAGTACAGAAGCCAAATTAAGAAATATGCTATTCAAGTCGTTGTACGGTGTGTTAAGAAGCCAAAACCACAAATCTGCTTTTGTACGGCTAGTAGAGATGCCAAAACTACAAATCTGCAGTTTTACGGCCAAAAGAGAAGCCAAAACGACAAATTTGCTATTCAAGTCGTTGTACGGCCAGAAAAGGAGCCAAAACCAGAAATCTGCTTTTCAAGTCGTTGTATCGCCAGTACAGAAGCGCCAATACCACAAATCTGCTAGTCAACTCGTTGTACGGTTTATGAAGAAGCCTAAACCACAAATCTGCTTTTGTACGGTTACCACAAATCTGCTATTCAGGTCGTTGAACGGGCAGTACAGAAGCCAAAATCAGAAATCTGCTATTCAAGTCGTTGTACGGTGTGTGGAGAAGCCAAAACCACAAATCTTCTTTTGTACGGCCTGTAGAGAAGACAAAACCAAAATCTGCTGTTTTACGGCCAAAAGAAAAGCCAAAACCACAAATCTGCTATTCAAGTCGTTGTACGGTTTGTGGAGAAACTAAAACCACAATTCTGCTGTTGTACGGCTAGTAGAGAATCCAAAACTACAAATCTGCAGTTTTACGTCCAGAAAAGGCGCCAAAACCAGAAATCTGCTTTTCAAGTCGTTGTTTCGCCAGTACAGAAGCGCCAATACCACAAATCTGCTAGTCAACTCGTTGTACGGTGTATGAAGAAGCCAAAACCACAAATCTGCTTTTGTACGGCCAGTAGAGAAGCCGAAACCACAAATCTGCTTTTTTTACGGCCAAAAGAGAATCCAAAACTACAAATCTGCTATTCAAGTCGTTGTACGGGCAGTACAGAAGCCAAAATCAGAAATGAGCTTTTCAAGTCGTTGTACGGGCAGTACAGAAGCCAAAATCAGAAATCTGCTATTCAAGTCGTTGTACAGCCAGAAAAAAAGCCAAAACACAAATCTGCAGTTTTACAATCAAAAGAGAAGCCAAAACCACAAATCTGCTATTCAAGTCGTTGTACGGTTTGTGGAGAAGCCAAAATCACAAATCTGCAGTTTTACGTCCAAAAGAGAAGCCAAAGCCACAAATATGCTATTCAAATTGTTATGCGGCCAGAAAAAATGCTAAAACCAGAAATCTGCTTTTCAAGTCGTTGTATTGCCAGTACAGAAGCGCCAATACCACAAATCTGCTCGTCAACTCGTTGTACGGTTTATGAAAAAGCCAAAACAAAAATCTGCTTTTGTACGGCCAGTAGAGAAGCCAATACCACAAATCTGCTAGTCCAGCCGTTGTACGGTTTGTGGAGAAGCCAAAACCACAAATCTGCTTTTGTACGGCGACTATAGAAGCCAAAACCACAAATCTGCTGTTTTTTTACGGCGAAAAGAGAAGCCAAAACCACAAATATGCTTTTCAAGTCGTTGTAAAGCCAGGAAAAAAAGCCAAAACCAGAAATCTGCTATTCAAGTCGTTGTACGGTTTGTGGAGAAACTAAAACCACAATTCTGCTTTTGTACGGCTAGTAGAGAATCCAAAACTACAAATCTGCAGTTTTACGGCCAAAAGAGAAGCACAAAACCACAAATCTGCTATTCAAGTCGTTGTACGGCCAAAAGAGAATCCAAAACTACAAATCTGCTATTCAAGTCGTTGTACGGGCAGTACAGAAGCCAAATTAAGAAATCTGCTATTCAAGTCGTTGTACGGTGTGTTAAGAAGCCAAAACCACAAATCTGCTTTTGTACGGCCTGTAGAGAAGACAAAACCTAAATCTGCTGTTTTACGGCCAAAAGAGAAGTCAAAACCAGAAATCTGCAATTCAAGTTGTTGTACGGTTTGTGGAGAAACTAAAACCATAATTCTGCTGTTGTACGGCTAGTAGAGATGCCAAAACTACAAATCTGCAGTTTTACGGCCAAAAGAGAAGCCAAAATGACAAATTTGCTATTCAAGTCGTTGTACGGCCAGAAAAGGAGCCAAAACCAGAAATCTGCTTTTCAAGTCGTTGTATCGCCAGTACAGAAGCGCCAATACCACAAATCTGCTAGTCAACTCGTTGTACGGTTTATGAAGAAGCCTAAACCACAAATCTGCTTTTGTACGGTTACCACAAATCTGCTATTCAGGTCGTTGAACGGGCAGTACAGAAGCCAAAATCAGAAATCTGCTATTCAAGTCGTTGTACGGTGTGTGGAGAAGCCAAAACCACAAATCTGCTTTTGTACGGCCTGTAGAGAAGACAAAACCAAAATCTGCTGTTTTACGGCCAAAAGAAAAGCCAAAACCACAAATCTGCTATTCAAGTCGTTGTACGGTTTGTGGAGAAACAAAAACCACAATTCTGCTGTTGTACGGCTAGTAGAGAATCCAAAACTACAAATCTGCAGTTTTACGTCCAGAAAAGGAGCCAAAACCAGAAATCTGCTTTTCAAGTCGTTGTATCGCCAGTACAGAAGCGCCAATACCACTAATCTGCTAGTCAACTCGTTGTACGGTGTATGAAGAAGCCAAAACCACAAATCTGCTTTTGTACGGCCAGTAGAGAAGCCGAAACCACAAATCTGCTTTTTTACGGCCAAAAGAGAATCCAAAACTACAAATCTGCTATTCAAGTCGTTGTACGGGCAGTACAGAAGCCAAAATCAGAAATGAGCTTTTCAAGTCGTTGTACGGGCAGTACAGAAGCCAAAATCAGAAATCTGCTATTCAAGTCGTTGTACAGCCAGAAAAAAAGCCAAAACACAAATCTGCAGTTTTACAATCAAAAGAGAAGCCAAAACCACAAATCTGCTATTCAAGTCGTTGTACGGTTTGTGGAGAAGCCAAAATCACAAATCTGCAGTTTTACGTCCAAAAGAGAAGCCAAAGCCACAAATATGCTATTCAAATTGTTTTGCGGCCAGAAAAAAAGCTAAAACCACAAATCTGCAGTTTTGCAGCCAAAAAAGAAGCCAAAACCACAAATCTGCTATTCAAGTCGTTGTACGGTGTGTGGAGAAGCCAAGTAAGTAAGTATTCTAGTTGTTGTACGGCCAGAAAAAAAGCCAAAACCAGAAATATGCTTTTCAAGTCGTTGTATCGCCAGGACAGAAGCGCAAATACCACAAATCTGCTATTCAAGTCGTTGTACGGTTTGTGGAGAAGCCAAAATCACAAATCTGCTGTTTTACGTCCAAAAGAGAAGCCGAAACCACAAATCTGCTATTCAAATCGTTGTACGGCCAGAAAAAAAGCCAAAACCAGAAATCTGCTTTTCAAGTCGTTGTATCGCCAGTACAGAAGCGCCAATACCACAAATCTGCTCGTCAACTCGTTGTACGGTTTATGAAAAAGCCAAAACAAAAATCTGCTTTTGTACGGCCAGTAGAGAAGCCGAAACCACAAATCTGCTTTTTTACGGCCAAAAGAGAATCCAAAACTACAAATCTGCTAATCAAGTCGTTGTACTAGCAGTACAGAAGCCAAAATCAGAAATGAACTTTTCAAGTCGTTGTACGGGCAGTAAAGAAGTCAAAATCAGAAATCTGCTAATAAAGTCGTTGTACGGTGTGTGGAGAAGCCAAAACCACAAATCTGCTTTTGTAGGGCCTGTAGAGAAGACTAAACCAAAATCTGCTATTCAAGTCGTTGTACAGCTAGAAAAAAAGCCAAAACCAGAAATCTGCTATTCAAGTCGTTGCATTGCCAGTACAAAAGCGCAAATACCACAAATCTGCTAGTCAAGTCGTTGTACGGTTTGTAGAGAAGCCAAAATCACAAATCTGCTGTTTTACGTCCAAAAGAGAAGCCAAAACCACAAATCTGCTATTCAAATCGTTGTACGGTGTGTGGAGAAGCCAAGTAAGTAAGTATTCTAGTTGTTGTACGGCCAGAAAAAAAGCCAAATACCACAAATCTGCTAGTCAAGTCGTAGTACGGTTTGTGGAGAAGCCAAAATCACAAATCTGCTGTTTTACGTCCAAAAGAGAAGCCAAAACCACAAATCTGCTATTCAAATCGTTGTACGGTGTGTGGAGAAGCCAAGTAAGTAAGTATTCTAGTTGTTGTACGGCCAGAAAAAAAGCCAAATACCACAAATCTGCTAGTCAAGTCGTAGTACGGTTTGTGGAGAAGCCAAAATCACAAATCTGCTGTTTTACGTCCAAAAGAGAAGCCAAAACCACAAATCTGCTTTTCAAGTCGTTGTATCGCCAGTACAGAAGCACCAATACCACAAATCTGCTAGTCAACTCGTTGTACGGTTTATGAAGAAGCCAAAATCACAAATCTGCTTTTGTACGGTCAGTAGAGAAGCCGAAACCACATATCTGCTTTTTTACGGCCAAAAGAGAATCCAAAACTACAAATCTGCTATTCAAGTCGTTGTACGGGCAGTACAGAAGCCAAAATAAGAAATGTGCTTTTCAAGTCGTTTTACGGGCAGTACAGAAGCCAAAATCAGAAATGAGCTTTTAAAGTCGTCGTTCAGGCAGTACAGAAGCCAAAATCAGAAATCTGCTATTCAAGTCGTTGTACGGTGTGTGGAGAAGCCAAAACCACAAATCTGCTTTTGTAGGGCCTGTAGAGAAGACAAAACCAAAATCTGATATTCAAGCCGTTGTACAGCCAGAAAAAAAGCCAAAACCAGAAATCTGCTATTCAAGTCGTTGCATCGCCAGTACAGAAGCGCAAATACCACAAATCTGCTAGTCAAGTCGTTGTACGGTTTGTAGAGAAACCAAAACCACAAATCTGCAGTTTTACGGCCAAAAAGAGAAGCCAAAATCACAAATCTACTATTCAAGTCGTTGTACAGCCAGAAAAAAAAGCCAAAACCACAAATCTGCAGTTTTGCAGCCAAAAAAGAAGCCAAAACCACAAATCTGCTATTCAAGTCGTTGTACGGTGTGTGGAGAAGCCAAGTAAGTAAGTATTCTAGTTGTTGTACGGCCAGAAAAAAAGCCAAAACCAGAAATCTGCTTTTCAAGTCGTTGTATCGCCAGGACAGAAGCGCAAATACCACAAATCTGCTATTCAAGTCGTTGTACGGTTTGTGGAGAAGCCAAAATCACAAATCTGCTGTTTTACGTCCAAAAGAGAAGCCGAAACCACAAATCTGCTATTCAAATCGTTGTACGGCCAGAAAAAAAGCCAAAACCAGAAATCTGCTTTTCAAGTCGTTGTATCGCCAGTACAGAAGCGCCAATACCACAAATCTGCTAGTTAACTCGTTGTACGGTTTATGAAGAAGCCAAAACCACAAATCTGCTTTTGTACGGCCAGTAGAGAAGCCGAAACCACACATCTGCTTTTTTACGGCCAAAAGAGAATCCAAAACTACAAATCTGCTATTCAAGTCGTTGTACGGGCAGTACAGAGCCAAAATCAGAAATGAGCTTTTCAAGTCGTTGTACGGGCAGTACAGAAGCCAAAATCAGAAATCTGCTATTCAAGTCGTTGTGCGGTGTGTGGAGAAGCCAAAACCACACATCTGCTTTTTTACGGCCAAAAAAGAATCCAAAACTACAAATCTGCTATTCAAGTCGTTGTACTAGCAGTACAGAAGCCAAAATCAGAAATGAGCTTTTCAAGTCATTGTTCGGGCAGTACAGAAGCCAAAATCAGAAATATGCTAGTCAAGTCGTTGTACGGTTTGTAGAGAAGCCAAAACCACAAATCTGCAGTTTTACGGCCAAAAAGAGAAGCCAAAATCACAAATCTACTATTCAAGTCGTTGTACAGCCAGAAAAAAAAGCCAAAACCACAAATCTGCAGTTTTACAGCCAAAAGTGAAGCCAAAACCACAATTCTGCTATTCAAGTCGTTGTACGGTGTGTGGAGAAGCCAAGAAAGTAAGTATTCTAGTTGTTGTACGGCCAGAAAAAAAGCCAAAACCAGAAATCTGCTTTTCAAGTCGTTGTATCGCCAGGACAGAAGCGCAAATACCACAAATCTGCTAGTCAAGTCGTTGTACGGTTTGTGGAGAAGCCAAAATCACAAATCTGCTGTTTTACGTCCAAAAGAGAAGCCAAAACCACAAATCTGCTATTCAAATCGTTGTACGGCCAGAAAAAAAGCCAAAACCAGAAATCTGCTTTTCAAGTCGTTGTATCGCCAGTACAGAAGCACCAATACCACAAATCTGCTAGTCAACTCGTTGTTCGGTTTATGAAGAAGCCAAAATCACAAATCTGCTTTTGTACGGTCAGTAGAGAAGCCGAAACCACATATCTGCTTTTTTACGGCCAAAAGAGAATCCAAAACTACAAATCTGCTATTCAAGTCGTTGTACGGGCAGTACAGAAGCTAAAATAAGAAATGTGCTTTTCAAGTCGTTTTACGGGCAGTACAGAAGCCAAAATCAGAAATGAGCTTTTTAAGTCGTTGTTCATGCAGTACAGAAGCCAAAATCAGAAATCTGCTATTCAAGTCGTTGTGCGGTGTGTGGAGAAGCCAAAACCACAAATCTGCTTTTTTTACGGCCAAAAAAGAATCCAAAACTACAAATCTGCTATTCAAGTCGTTGTACGGGCAGTACAGAAGCCAAAATAAGAAATGTGCTTTTTAAGTCGTTGTACGGGCAGTACAGAAGCCAAAATCAGAAATCTGCTATTCAAGTCGTTGTACGGTGTGTGGAGAAGCCAAAACCACAAATCTGCTTTTGTACGGCCTGTAGAGAAGACAAAACCAAAATCTGCTGTTTTACGGCCAAAAGAAAAGCCAAAACCACAAATCTGCTATTCAAGTCGTTGTACGGGCAGTACTGAAGCCAAAATCAGAAATGTGCTTTTCAAGTCGTTGTACGGGCAGTACAGAAGCCAAAATAAGAAATCTGCTATTCAAGTCGTTATACAGCCAGAAAAAAAGCCAAAACACAAATCTGCAGTTTTACAATCAAAAGAGAAGCCAAAACCACAAATCTGCTATTCAAGTCGTTGTACGGTTTGTGGAGAAGCCAAAATCACAAATCTGCAGTTTTACGTCCAAAAGAGAAGCCAAAGCCACAAATATGCTATTCAAATTGTTATACGGCCAGAAAAAAAGCTAAAACCAGAAATCTGCTTTTCAAGTCGTTGTATTGCCAGTACAGAAGCGCCAATACCACAAATCTGCTCGTCAACTCGTTGTACGGTTTATGAAAAAGCCAAAACCAAAAATCTGCTTTTGTACGGTTACCACAAATCTGCTATTCAGGTCGTTGAACGGGCAGTACAGAAGCCAAAATCAGAAATCTGCTATTCAAGTCGTTGTACGGTGTGTGGAGAAGCCAAAACCACAAATCTGCTTTTGTAGGGCCTGTAGAGAAGACAAAACCAAAATCTGCTATTCAAGTCGTTGTACAGCTAGAAAAAAAGCCAAAACCAGAAATCTGCTATTCAAGTCGTTGCATTGCCAGTACAAAAGCGCAAATACCACAAATCTGCTAGTCAAGTCGTTGTACGGTTTGTAGAGAAGCCAAAACCACAAATCTGCAGTTTTACGGCAAAAAAGAGAAGCCAAAATCACAAATCTACTATTCAAGTCGTTGTTTAGCCAGAAAAAAAAGCCAAAACCACAAATCTGCAGTTTTACAGCCAAAAGTGAAGCCAAAACCACAAATCTGCTATTCAAGTCGTTGTACGGTGTGTGGAGAAGCCAAGTAAGTAAGTATTCTAGTTGTTGTACGGCCAGAAAAAAAGCCAAATACCACAAATCTGCTAGTCAAGTCGTAGTACGATTTGTGGAGAAGCCAAAATCACAAATCTGCTGTTTTACGTCCAAAAGAGAAGCCAAAACCACAAATCTGCTATTCAAATCGTTGTACGGCCAGAAAAAAAGCCAAAACCAGAAATCTGCTTTTCAAGTCGTTGTATCGCCAGTACAGAAGCACCAATACCACAAATCTGCTAGTCAACTAGTTGTACGGTTTATGAAGAAGCCAAAACCACAAATCTGCTGTTTTACGGCCAAAAGAGAATCCAAAACTACAAATCTGCTATTCAAGTCGTTGTACGGGCAGTACAGAAGCCAAAATAAGAAATGTGCTTTTCAAGTCGTTGTACGGGCAGTACAGAAGCCAAAATCAGAAATGAGATTTTCAAGTCGTTGTTCAGGCAGTACAGAAGCCAAAATCAGAAATCTGATATTCAAGTCGTTGTGCGGTGTGTGGAGAAGCCAAAACCACAAATCTGCTTTTTTACGGCCAAAAAAGAATCCAAAACTACAAATCTGCTATTCAAGTCGTTGTACAGGCAGTACAGAAGCCAAAATAAGAAATGTGCTTTTCAAGTCGTTGTACGCGCAGTACAGAAGCCAAAATCAGAAATCTGCTATTCAAATCGTTGTGCGGCCAGAAAAAAAGCCAAAACCAGAAATATTCTTTTCAAGTCGTTGTATCGCCAGTACAGAAGCACCAATACCACAAATCTGCTAGTCAACTCGTTGTACGGTTTATGAAGAAGCCAAAACCACAAATCTGCTTTTGTACGGTCAGTAGAGAAGCCGAAACCACATATCTGCTTTTTTACGGCCAAAAGAGAATCCAAAACTACAAATCTGCTATTCAAGCCGTTGTACGGGCAGTACAGAAGCCAAAATAAGAAATGTGCTTTTCAAGTCGTTGTACGGGCAGTACAGAAGCCAAAATCAGAAATGAGCTTTTCAAGTCGTTGTTCAGGCAGTACAGAAGCCAAAATCAGAAATCTGATATTCAAGTCGTTGTGCGGTGTGTGGAGAAGCCAAAACCACAAATCTGCTTTTTTACGGCCAAAAAAGAATTCAAAACTACAAATCTGCTATTCAAGTCGTTGTACGGGCAGTACAGAAGCCAAAATAAGAAATGTGCTTTTCAAGTCGTTGTACGCGCAGTACAGAAGCTAAAATCAGAAATCTGTTATTCAAGGCGTTGTACGGTTTGTGGAGAAACTAAAACCACAATTCTGCTGTTGTGCGGCTAGTAGAGAATCCAAAACTACAAATCTGCAGTTTAACGTCCAGAAAAGGAGCCAAAACCAGAAATCTGCTTTTCAAGTCGTTGTATCGCCAGTACAGAAGCGCCAATACCACAAATCTGCTAGTCAACTCGTTGTACGGTTTATGAAGAAGCCAAAACCACAAATCTGCTTTTGTACGGCCAGTAGAGAAGCCGAAACCACACATCTGCTTTTTTACGGCCAAAAGAGAATCCAAAACTACAAATCTGCTATTCAAGTCGTTGTACGGGCAGTACAGAGCCAAAATCAGAAATGAGCTTTTCAAGTCGTTGTACGGGCAGTACAGAAGGCGAAATCAGAAATCTGCTATTCAAGTCGTTGTACGTTGTGTGGAGAAGCCAAAACCACAAATCTGCTTTTTTACGGCCAAAAAAGAATCCAAAACTACAAATCTGCTATTCAAGTCGTTGTACTAGCAGTACAGAAGCCAAAATCAGAAATGAGCTTTTCAAGTCGTTGTACAGGCAGTACAGAAGCCAAATTCAGAAATCTGCTATTCAAGTCGTTGTACGGTGTGTGGAGAAGCCAAAACCACAAATCTGCTTTTGTAGGGCCTGTAGAGAAGACAAAACCGAAATCCGCTATTCAAGTCGTTGTACAGCCAGAAAAAAAGCCAAAACCAGTAATCTGCTATTCAAGTCGTTGCATCGCCAGTACAGAAGCGCAAATACCACAAATCTGCTAGTCAAGGCGTTGTACGGTTTGTAGAGAAGCCAAAACCACAAATCTGCAGTTTTACGGCCAGAAAGAGAAGCCAAAATCACAAATCTACTATTCAAGTCGTTGTACAGCCAGAAAAAAGCCAAAACCACAAATCTGCAGTTTTACAGCC